>BSBK01001638.1:755000-1030000 GCA_027943335.1 Chamaecyparis obtusa | reverse complement strand
TTGGATAGTCCTAATGCACACTTGATTGACTGTTTGCATACTTGGTGCAGTTTTTTGTGCACTTGGGCTCTCAAAATGCACTGTTAGGCATAGTTTTGTGTACTCAGGCTAGTAAAAACATGGTTTTGGTTAAAGGATCATTTCAATTTTTTAGTTTTTGGTAGAATAGTGCATTTTTTGTGTTATTGATTATTTGTGCAGTACCTTGTCAATTGTGGGATGAAGATCTTTAATGGAAACTAGTGACAAGTTTCTTGTAGAATGTTGGATGAAGAAATTGTGTTCTTAAATCATCATAATTTTTTTTTATTATCTTATAGAAAATTTCATTTCTAAAGGTTAATGAAATCTATTTGAAGTGTTTTGTGCACTTGCACATTATAGGGTGGATGTATTGCTTCTTGGGATTATGGAAAGATAAGTACTAAGAGGGGAGGGGTGGATCAATACCCTCAAAACCTTTTAAGACTAAAAAATTTGCAATAGTAGATCTCAATTAACCGACTAGTTCCATTGTTTGAAACATACATTCAAGTAACTGAAAATGTAAATTGCATGTAAAAAATAATAAATCATACATGAAAATCCATACTCATGACACAAATATTTTGGTATCACAGAAACCCTTGTTAGAAGGTAAACACTGTGGTGGGGATGACACCCACAAATCTTCACTATTACAACAATAAAGTATGTTGGTTAAGGCTACAAGTTTGTGATCACTTCTGATGATCTTACCATATTAGGAGTAACAAAAGATTGACTAGATCTACCTGGTTAAAGGATTTTAACAACACAAAGTATGTGTGTACTCGATTAAGAGATTTACATAAGAACTGTTAAGTTCACTATGTTAATAGATTTCAAATTTTGCTACAATGGTTAAATTGATAATAGTAAAAGTATATGTAATTAACAACTTAATCTTGTCTAATTTAGATCTATGAAGTATCAAGTAAATATCACCTCAGTGTGATGTATGTGCCCTTCTATTCTACTTGGTAGCCTTGTATGTGTTCTGAAAACTAAATCCTTCTTTCATAAACCTTCTATCAAAAACCCTTTGTCTGATCTCCTCATGTCCTTAGTGCGGCTACTCCTTCATGATACATGATCATAATGACATCTTTACAAATTTATATCAAATTGACTTGACCTAATTAGGGTTTACATCATCTTAGAAAACCTAAGATCAACGGTGTAAGAAAATAACCTAGATCTAACATTACATAGGAATCATCACAAAAATTAATGATTACATCCATATTAAATATGTCTCAATCTTGGTAAACCATTTCCCTAATCGGTGTAAACCATTTGCATAGATGTTTGTGCCATTCCTTATTACTATGTCATTTCCTAATTTACTCGGTAATCACTACATTCATCATTCGGTAATTACTGATGCTCAGTTCATATGAATGCTCGGTGATCACTAGCTTGGTACTCAGTAATTGCATGTCGCTTGGTAAGTGTACTCAGTCAAACTTGTGTTCAATTGTCTTAGAGTTCTACCTTGTCTTTGCTCGGTGTAAAGGCTTTGTATGCTTGACCGACTGTTATGTTTGTCTCCTTTTACCAACCTTTACCGACTGAATAGCTAATCGATTATACTAATGACAATTCATTAATGCTCAAATAGAGATAACATTGCTATGCAAAGTATCATCTCCCCTTGCCTTCAGGATCCTGCGTGTAAGAGAAGAGTAATAGCGACACCGAATTTTGTTTTTTTAGAGGGTCTACCTTGTGAAAAAAGGTACTAACCCAAGGGAATGACCCAAGAATTAATAGGCTAAGGCTAAGCTTCATTCAAGGTGCTATATAAAAATGTGGTTATGAATAAAGTCATAATCAATAGGTGTGGATGTAACATACTGATGGAAGTCTCCCTCATTATCTGTGTGATGCATAAAAATCCTTATTACAAGATGTAAAAAAGTCTTATTAATAGGGTTGAGAGGTTCACTGCTACATGTATGGTCACCCGAATGAATTCCCTTACTATGAACCAATGTTTTAGAATCTCAAAACCCTATGCTTTTTAATACAGGATGTAAGACCTCTGAAGCCACCCCACATGTACTATTCACTATTGAGACATAAATTCATCAATTCATAAGGTCTCTAGATCTTTAGGGTAAGAGAGTCAAGTGATTACCATGTCATGTAATGGGGAGCCAATGATACTTGGTTCTCTTCATGTCTACTTTGTCTAAGTATATAGAGTAATATAAGTGGGGACTCAAAAAGTAGTATCCTTCTAGCCTAGGTTGTGCTTGTTTTCATGTTTAAGTAAAAAATAGTCATTTTGTCTGATGTGTCTTATGTGAGAGTTTAAACAAATCTCCTAATCCAAACGAAATATACACAATCTCTCAAAAAATTTCCAAACACTTCAAATATTTTTAATCTCAAACATTTCAAGACCATGGGAAATCAAAAGTATCAAGAGCTTTAGAATCTTGTTTCAACCTTGTCACCTTAGGTTAAAATTTACATTAGTCCTCATTTTTCCTTAGATCCTAAGTCAATAATTTCCTCATCACTGTATCATCTTCCTCATATTAGCCCATTATGTCCTCATATTGCACTTAGATCCTAAATTATACTTTATAAAACCCTAAAAATCCAATTTTTAGGGTTATACCTTATGTTGTTGATAGGAAGTCTACACCTTGTCAAAAAAATTATCCTTTTTCACTATCATTAAGTCAATACCCCAACTTATCAATGATGGGTTTGAATTGGTCATTTGTCCTTTGGTCTATTAATGTCTTGACCTCACTTCAATTTTCAAGGTTTATACCTTTAGACTTGCATTTCCAAGGTTTTTAAAAGCCTCAAAAATCCTAAAACCATAGCTTTCATTATATCATCCCTAGTTTAAATTCCTTTCATGTTATCATCCTTAAGCTACATTATCAAAATTTACCAAAATGCAAAAACATAGATTGCATGCTTGTCACCCCTAATTTTCATCATTTAAATCATTAATATAACAAAAAACATAGTTTTCATTTTAATTCCTTTAAGTTACATTTATCCTTCATCTCTTAGAGTCACATTTGTCATTCCTTTAGGTGCATATCATTTAATTCATAAACTTTGAAAATACAAAAATATCTAGTATAACACAATGGTTGAAACAAGATTCTAAGCTTATAGGAGATGACAAAATCAAAGCATCAGCCCAATTTCATCACCAAGCATTGGCCCTTGATCTTTGTATGAGACAAACATGATGACTTTGCATTATTAGTATTGTAGAGAAGTCACCCTCCAATTGAAATATTATCACCAAAATATCAACCTTCCTACTCTCATGGGACTATGGCATCACAATCAAACAATCAATCACATCAATTTAGCTCAAACATAACCCAAAATTTGAATCAACCTTACAATACCCCCAAAAAATATCATTCATATTTCTCCATAACCAAGGACAAAATATCTCAAGAAGTTGAGATCTTAGAGCAAAAAGCAAAAAATGTGGAAAATATTAGAATCAAGATGTCCAAAATACTTCAATTTCCAAAAGAAAACCTTGGGAAAGTTGATGTACAAGCTCTCATCTCACAATTAGACATACCAAATCTCATCTCACAAATAAACATGACAAACCAATTTTAAAAAACATATACAAATTTTAATTCAATCCCAAATCATGCTCAATTCAATCAAATCCTAGATCAAACCCAATTCAATCAAATTGAAGAGAAAACTTTGTTCAATCAAGTCCCAAATCAACCTCAATTCAATCAAATTCCAAAATAATCTTCATTCGATCAAACTTCATTCAACCAAGTCTCAAATCAAACCTTGCAACTAGAGTTCAATATAATTCAATTAGCACCACCACCCAATTTTGAACTAATTTTTCTCCTAATGCAATCAATTTTCGCTCAAGCAATCACACAATCCCATTTTCCAATTATTCAAACAAGTCAATCTCTACCTAGGTCACAAATAGTTTTGCCTCAGATCACATCACATATCAATGAACATATGCTTATGCCTACAAATCTACCACCAAGGGTGTCCCAAACAAACACAAGTCCAATTACAAACATGTCATCTTTTGGACATCAATCAAGAATAATCAATGAGTAACCTATTGTACCACATGTTTAATCAACAAATGCCTTACAACATGCAAATATTGATGTGGTATCACAAAAAATCACTAGGAGAAAAACAACAATAAATGACTAAAAAAACTATTAAAAATTACATATAAATGACTAATCTTTGTCACATGACCATTAGTAGTTTATTGTTAGTAATTTATAACGTGACCAAATTTATGACTAAACCATTTTCAGTCATTGATTAGTTGTTTTTATTGATAAATTTGGTGGTATATTTAGTTGTTAATTTAGTCATTAGTAGTTGTTAACTGGTCATTTTTTTTTTGTCATGGTAATCATTTATTTAGTCATTGTAATAATTAATTTCCATCATTTGGTAGTATATTTAATCATTTTTATTTACTTATTTTTGTCCATTGGTGGTATATTTAGTCTTTTGATCATTATTTTTCCATCAACTATTCACATATTCAACCATATTTATTCACTACTTTTTGTCAATTGGTAGTATATTTAGTCAATTTAATTTTTTTTGGTCGATAATAAGAAGTATTTTATTAATAGTAAAATAGATACAAGTGTTTGGGGAAGCATTCAACATTGCTTCTAGAGAACCATTACAATCCACAAAGGCACAATAAAAAAGGCCCCACCCCTAAATCCTAGGAACTGCTTATGTCAAATTGCATATATGAACATAAAGGGACCCAAAAAAGGAAACCCCAAATCTCTAAACCATAAAACCACCACCCCGAGCACACTAAAAATAAATCGCAACACCTTCACCATGCACACTCCTGAGAATAGGCTTTACAACACCTAAAAAAAATGTGATATGTGAGCCCTCACAACTAGTCTAAACTAAAACCTAGCAGTAGTGTTAACCATAAACAAAACCATCCACAGTCAGGAGAAAAAAAAGCCAAGTGTTCATTGCACTGGTGCCTTATTAACTGGCATTACCATCCCTAGCCTTTCGCATGTGACGGGTAGACCTTCACTTCTTGGGAAAGGTAGTCAGCACCTACATGACCCATTTTCTTGACTGAAATTATGCAATGCCCTATTTCAAGCTTTCCCAACCTTCCTTCATGGCTTCCAAATAGCTGACCTTATCCACTCATTTCGGCCAATGCACAAAAGGGATGATTCCAACCTCAACCCCTTCATCCTCATCCTCAAAGCATTTTTTGTAGTTGAAGGCCCATCCAGGATGTGCCCACTCCAGCAGAGATTCCATCCCAAAAATCAAATCCTCTTCAAACAGAGCATTCATGACCCAAGCAACACAACGCTCATGTGCCCCCAATTCCAGACCCCAAGCCATAATCATTGCTACTATGTCCACTTGCAGCTTCCATTTTTTATCCCCATTATGAAACAATGGCCCTAAAGTTTTTTGAAAGGCTTGGACAACCTCTTTTGAAGGGAATTTTATCATTAATTTCACCCTGTGGTCTTCCACAAGTCCATAGATCCCCTTCTGATGTCACCTTGTTCTAAATGTGAAGGTAGGCTCCATGGCGAGGCTAAACAAAGACCCTCAAACTAGAGAAAGCCAATGTTAAGATTTGTGCAAACCACACTCCATTTCCCACTGTTGAAACACTTTGGGAAAAAACACATCCATTTCAAGATTTAAAAGCATTCCTTACGAAAATCATCAAACACCTCCATAAGCATGTCAACCATCATTTCTACATTATGATGTTCCCGCCACCCTTACAAACAATAACTCCCTTTCATGTACTCATGCCAGAATTATTACAGCTTGTGCATAAAAATTAAAGGGACTTCTACCACCTTTCTTATGTCGTAGGTATTTGACCAAAGCACACAAGTTGTCATCATTAAAAAAAAAATCTACTTCACCATTCCTTTTTGACGAGTAAAATCCTCAAACATAACATCCCTGACTTCCACCAACTCCAAAGCTTTCTTAGAAAGTAAGTCCGCATCCTCATTACCTTCCCGCTTAATATGGGTGACCTTATAGTTTTCAAAGGTTGATAACACTTCTCTGATTAGTTCAATCTCATTCTCTAAGTGCCAAGCCTTAATGGACATATTGGAGATTGCTTGCACAACTAACAAAGAGTCTCCCTCCAAATGTAATTTTCTAATACCTTTATGTTTTGCCAGTCTTACTACTAAAACTATTGCTTTGCATTCAGCCATATTGTTAGTGCCATCCTCACATCTTTTTGAAACCATCAGAGTAGTGTCACTACTTTCATTTCTAAAAATCACACCAACCCCACTTTTGCCTGGATTGTTCTTCGCTGCACCATCAAAGTTTGCCTTCGTCCACCCATCCTCCGGAGGGCACCACTTTATCTGTTCCTTACCTTCCAAACTTTTCCTAGTGAGTAGGGCACCTACAGGGAAGGTGAATTTAATCCCTGGCCACTGAGATTGAATAGCCTTATCATCTTTTGTATAGGGGATTTTCATAAATTGTCTCCTAGTTGCAAAAGTGCTAACAACTTCCTCAATATCATGTTGTAGCCTATTAGTAAACTTATAAATAGATTCCCTTTCTCCTCTAAAAATTCTCCTATTCCTTTCTTTCCACAACTCCCAAACAACAATGGATGGTGCTATTTCCCATATCCCAGATAAGGTTGATTTCCTAAACATCCTAGGCCATCCATAAAAAACCTCCTGAACTATGTTAGCCCTTGGCCCATGCCAGTTCAACTTTTGTTGCACAAAATTCCAGCAATGCTTTGCATAACCACATTGAATCAGTAAATGATCAGTTGATTCCTCCTTACATTCACAAAGGGCACATCTAGTAGGACCCTTCAGACCCAATCTCTTTCTTCTTTCAGCAGTCAAGATCCTTCCTTTACATGCTAGCCATGCAAAAATGCCCGCCTTTGGAAGTAAATATTTTTTCCAAGAAAGATCATGTGAAGAAAACTGAGGGACCTCCCCTGCATCAAGTATTTTATAACCCATCTTTACAGAATATTCCCCTAAAAGAGACCCACACCATTTGATCCTATCATTTTTCCCAGTAACAGTAACCTTTCTGCTCTTAAAAATTCCCAATATAAGCTCCTTTTGTCAGGAAGATAAATCTTCATTGTCTATCTTTTTCCAAACCCAAATCTGACCTTCACCACTATCTCTTTGTTCCAAATAGTCACTGAATCTTGTCCCCCATTTAGACACAAAATAATCCTTCAAATGGGGAAATCCTTAACATCATTTAGGGCTGGAAGACCATCCCAAGAGTCCTCCCAAAAGAGGGCTGAACAACCATTTCTTATTTGCCAAGTGATATGATCATTAATGAATGGTCAGGATGACAACAAAAAGTTCCAAATAGCTAACCCATGAGGGGGATCTCTGATTGTGAAGATCCGTGTGCAATTAGGAGAGTCCAGATATTTATCTTGGAGTACTCTTTCCTAGTAGCACATGGGGTTTCTATACAAACTCCATATCATTTTGGCCCCTAAAGCTTTATTCATTATCTGTTAGTTCCTAATACTTGCACCACCATAGGCTTTTGGTTTACAAATATTTTCCCAAGAAACCAAAGGAATTTTTTCCTCCTCTTTCGCACCACACCAAAAAAATTTCCTCATTTTTTCTTCCAAAACCTTTAGGACTTTCTTGGGGATATCCATACACATCATAGAATAGATTGGTATAGCTAAGATCACTATTTGTAGCATCAAGATCCTTCTCGCCGAGGATAACCATCTTCCTTTGCAGCCATCCATTTGTTTTAAATATTTTCTTACTAAATCCTTCCACAGCTTAGACTTGTTACCACCTTTAAAGAGAGGAACGCCAAGATATTTCCTGGGAAGATGGTCTGTTTTCATGCCTAAAATTTTACTGATCTTTACTTGTTAATGTAGGGGGGTATTGAAAAAATAAATTTCAGATTTTTTACAATTGATTAGCTGTCCCAAGACTTTCCCATACAGCTCTAAATTCTCCTTCATCACTTTGGCTTCTTGTTTAGAAGCGTCCCCGCCCAAAAAGGTGTCATCAACAAACTGCAAATGAGAGAGGGCTTCAACACCTTCTATAATTTGAATGCCTTTCCAAACTCCATCCAACTGCCTTTGAGAAATCAATCTTCCTGGAACCTCTGCCATAATAATGAAAAGGAAGGGAGATAATGGATCCCCTTGTCTGATCCCCTTATCCTATTCAAAAAAACCTCGTGGGCTCCCATTTACCAAGATAAAAAATATAGGTGTAGTAATACAGCTTTGAACCCAACTGATCCATACTTTATCAAAACCAAATCTCCTAAGAATAGACAACAAAAAGCTCCTATCCACTTCATCATAGGCTTTTTTAATATATAACTTGACCATCATTTTCTTACTCTTCACAGCTCTGATGGAGTTGAAGACATATTGTCTCTATAGAGACTATATGTCTCTAATTCTAACTATTGTCTCTCTAGAGACACTTTCATTTTTTGTATATAAAATACATCCTCTTGGTAGATGTGAAACACCTTAAAATGACTAAGAGAAAATTTAAAATATCATAAGACAAAATAAAATAATGATGAACCCAAAATACTCTTATCAAATAATGATTATTAATGAAAAATAAAGAAAAAAGTGGATAAAAAGAATAATATATTGAAGAAAACTACTCCCAATAACTCTATGGTGTCCATAATTTAAGATGAAAAATGTCATAAATAAGTGCATAAGAGAATAGACAACAAGATATGATTATAATCTCACCATCTTGAGATTTTTAAGTTCCTTTCTTGCAATTCTTGACCTCCAAGCACATTACAAATCAATTTTTGGTCTCTTCATTTTCTTTTAAGACTCAAGGGCTCTATGTGCACACCATTTATGTTGCAAAATATTACCATTAATCCATTTCTCTTAAGTTGAGGCTTGACAAACCAAAAAAGGACACTATTTGTTTGGCACTTAACAACCCTATTATTGTTCCTTCAAACCTTAGGTTGAATCTAGCCATGTAAAACCAATAAATTCAAAAAGATTTTTCAAAAAATTCAAGCCATAGAGGAGTGAAAAGACTCTAGAATTTTACTAAGTAACCATCCATGACATTATTAGTATATCCTATATCCTCTTTGTAGATGAAATAACTTAGATTAATTTTATGCACCAAGTACTGTTTTACAACTGGAACCATCTAGCCTAGTGAACAATGTTGTACATTTATAAATAATAATTAAAACCTTTGTTTGTTACCTAAATCAAAATTCATAATGAGTAGCCATTGCCCAAAATCTTATTTTAAAAATAATATCTAACAAGTGGATCTTAACATAGGTTGTTCTGTACTAATATATGTGTACCCATTTTTGTATTTGCACTACTATATCCTCCCTCCTCATATGTATGCAAAATTGATTCCCAAAAAATAGATGGAATGAATGCTTATTCACACTATATTGGTAATATTTAAGAAAAAAAAATCATAATATTTATGTCATAGAGAGATATTGATAATAGGAAATGAATAAGTCATTTCACTTACAAACACCAATGAAAAAGTTGATTTTGGAATAGAACAAATACCTCTACAAAAAGCTTGCAAATAAATTGTAGCCTTGTGCATATCAATAAATGTCTTTTGAGAAACATGTGTTCAAACTTGGTATTGGATGAGTTTTGCATCTTGTCCCAATTCCTCAATTTTTGGTGCATCTAACTCATCCATCTATCCAATTGTAAGGAAAACTTATGGTTTCCTTGTGTACAAAATCATTTTTCAAATTTGATGTTGAGACTAGAACACCAACATTTCAGATTTTTCCAAAGAAATTAGTTGCAAATCATCATATGTAATACAACTTAGCTAATAAAGATGGCGACCAGACTTTAACAATGAAAACATTCCAAAAAAACCTAATAGCATTTTAGATATATATTTTTACAAATATTATAACATGTCATTTTCTCATCATAGTTGCAACACTTGAAAGAGAGATGCCCAAATAGAAAAGTGTTTAGTTTATGCCATGTGCTGAAAGTCAATCAAATACTTTCAAAATGTCTAAGGAGGAAATCTAATGCATAATTGGTTTGATAAAATAGTGTAAAAAACAAAAAATATACTCCTGCAAAAATTCTAGAGTAAGCATGCCAAAATGATCAAGGCATCCATCAAATGTCTATTTATTAGGATATCAAACACAACTTATCACAATTGTCTCCAGAACACCTGAATTTCCCCCAAGAAATTGTAGCTAAATTCAATATTGATTGCTTAACAAAAGATAATAGTTTCACCAAATATAATTCATGAACTAGGTCTGATTTTCTTCTAATGTACCCAATGCATTTTAGGTCAACCTAGAGGAAACTTGACATAAAAATACTTACACGACACCACAATTGTTGTAGGACATTGAAATTCTAAAAAATGCATGGCTTGAGGACACTATTTGGTTTTAAACGTCTAATGTATCAAGGATCCATTGAGTTCAAAGTTTCCATTGAATATTGTAGTTGTTGTTGTAATAAAATCTGAAAAAAATCCTTTGACACATTAGTTTTATTCATTGTGAAAGGAATCTCAACATTGTGGTTGATTATTTAGTGGATGGAAGAGTGTAGAAAATACCAATAATAGCAATTCATGGTCATGGTTTGAATAAATAATTTGGACCATATTCAAAACTATATTTTAAGAATAAAGGAAGGTTGAATAAATTATTTGGACTAGATTCAAAACTATCTTTTAAGAATAAAGGAGGGTTCAAGTGTGTATAGGAGTGTTGGGTGGATATTTTTAAACTGATAATTTTAAGGATCAATTGTAAAATAGTATTTCCAGACACAACGTGTGAGACATATTCTCTCCTAATTATAAGGGAAGGCTCTCCCTTCTTATCACTACTAGAATAAAAAAACACTTAATTACTTCTATTTACACTAAGATAAATCAAGGTGGGATGCTCATCCTATTCTCTTATTTTAGCATAGATGTTACAATTACAATACAATCTTTGATCAATGGCGTATTTCACTTACAAAGTATTCATTGGAGCAATAATCCTAATAAACAACATATTAGATGTAAGAATAACCTTTAAAGTACCAACAAATTTTAGTAACTTAGGAGTTCACAAAAGCTCAAATTCTTTCAGTAACCACTTATGAGATTATGAGAACAAGAATGAAACATTTGTGTAGTTCAAAGTCTCCAACACACATTTCACCTTGCATGTACAAACAAAGAAAATGAAGTAGCACAAAGTTTTCAAGCTATTTCCTTGCTTCAACATTCTATGTTAATCTCAAACTTGATAAGTAGCTCGAAGACTACAAGACAAAATTTGAAACCAAATTATAACTTTGAATGCAATATACAACTCAAATTCTACAAGACTGAGTTAAAATCCCTCTTGAACAAAAACACAAAACTTACAATCAACTCAAGAAAATGTTATCACATGATAGTTTAGATTGGCACAAAGTCTCAAAACAACCTTCCTCTTTTATTGAAAGTAATCTAATTTATATCTAAGCTCAAAGTCTTAGAGTGCATATACAAACTAGCAAAGTTTTAATGCCTTGCCAAAAGATGATTATTTACAATGAACCCTTTTGTATTTATAGAAGAGAGGCTGAGAGAAAAATGTGGACAACTAACTACCTATTGTTGACTTATTCAACATTATAGTCCTATGTAATATGTGTAATTGCAATTTTTTGCTTTACATGTGACATTAAATATGCAATTGTAATTTTATGCTTTACATGTAACCTATCAAAGAAACATTACAAAATGTATGATGAAAACTAAACTAAGTGTCTGGCAAGACATGACTCCTATTACATCAACCTCTATCAAAGAGGTCTTCCTATCACTATATTGATAATCTTGAAAATTCAAATTTGTACATGGGTGGGAACATCTACAAAATAACACTTTGACCTTTGCATTTGATGGGATAAAAAAATCGCTGATTTTTATTCTAACCCATGAATAAAAGATGTTTACGATACTTCTTATTGGTCTACTACCACTTGCTTTGAATAAGTCTCAAAAGAATTCTAATATTTATGAAACTTGAATTTAATATTTTTCTCAGGTGTGATGGTTGGCTCTTCTAACATTGGATGAACACCTGTAGCACTAAGATGAAAAGATAAAAACAACTTAACGTAAGAATGCATTGATATTAGTTCCATATCATTCTCCATGAATTTCATACTTTGATTTTTGAAACTTGATAGATCATGTGTGCAAATGAGGCTTCAAACAAGGTTGAAGTGAAAAAATTTCTTTTGTGGGCCATAATTGAAACTTAGGGATTTTGGAGTGCGTTATAGCTAAAGGTACAAGTGTAGTTGAACTCATAAAATTTTATCTAGTTGGACCAAAAAGTACCCACTACAAGGGAAAAACATAAGTTTTAAGTGAAATAAGGGGTTTTAGACCCAACTGCACTTAGGATTTTCATGTATAGTTGCATATGTAGTTCAACTTGCTATCATGTCAAAAATCCCTGATTGCACTTGTATATGGAATTTCCAAAAGTGTAAACCTGGGTATTGTCGGGGTCTTTGGATGTGATTGCACATTTGACTGCATGTAACCAAATATGCATTTTGTGTAAAAATATCCACTTTGGGAATGACATGAGTGGAGGTTTTGGACATGATTACATGTTTGACTACATATAATTAAACATGTAATTGGTGTAAAAATATCCACTTTGGGAATGATATGCGTGGAATTTTTGGACGTGATTGCATGTTTGACTGCATGTAATTAAACATGCAATTGGTTTAAAAATATCCACTTTGGGAATGGTATGAGTGGAGGTTTTGGATGTGATTGCATGTTTGACTACATGTAACTAAATATGTAGCAGGTGTAAAAATCTCCACTTTGGGAATGGTATGAGTGGAGGTTTTGGATGTGATTGCATGTTTGACTTCATATAACTGAACATGTACTTGGTGTAAAAATATCCACTTTGGGAACAATATGAATGGAGGTTTTGGATGTGATTGTGTGTTTGACTATATGTAACTGAAACATGTAGTTGGTGTAAAAATCTCCACTTTGGGAAAGGTATGAGTGGAGGTATTGGACATGATTGCATGTTTGACTACATGTACCTGAACATGTAGTTGGTGTAATTACTAGTATTGATATTTTAGAGGTAATTACACTTTTGATTACATGTAACAATAGATGTAATGAGTACTAAAAATCCTATTTTGGGAACAAGGAAGGACTAGAACAAAATGTAATCAAGGATTTTATACATGGTTGCATATTGCATTGTACAAATAGTGACATGGAATGGTATATGAAAAGGGTATGAAGATTCCCAAAATTCATAGTGTGTAAATATCTAGTTGGGATTTTTAGAGGTTACTGCACTTTATATTTCATGTAAAATAATAATAAGCAATGGGGTTCAAAAGGTTTGTTTACTAGGTATTTCAAAAATTTTGGCCCCCACTACATAATATATTACATGTAATAAACTTTCTAACTAAGTCCAAAATCTCTGACTTGTTAAGGGAATACTAAATTAAAATAAAAACTTAACAAAAATAATCAAAAAATAAATAAAATGAAATCCAAAATTAAACCTTTAACAACAAAAAGGCACAAAAATAAAAAGTTAACAAGAATAAACAAATTTCAATTGTAAAACATTACTTAGAGTTTAAAACCATGCTTTTAATTTAACTCTCGATTAAATTTCATGGGATTTTCACTAATTTCACTAAAATGAAATTAGCAATAACAACTGGCTCTAATTGGAGAATGTTTCTTGTTCATTCTTGGAAATGACGAGAGATGTAGAATCCAATTCTCTAAGTGTTTTCTTCCATTCCATTGGGCCATAGATTTGGATGATCAAAATGAAAAAAAAGATGAAAAGGATAATGCAACTGATGCAAATAAAAAATAATTAAAACAAAATGCAAACTTGTGCAAACATACTTATTAAAAAGAGAAAACCTACCTAATTTAAACTAGCCAACAATAATTTTTTTTAACAAAACCATTCATGGGTTTAGAAAAATAGCTACTTTTCTTCAACAACTTGCAGTACCTTACATGTTCACAAGAAAATTTGTAAACATGAAACACAAAGAGTTAGATAAATTGCACCAAATCTTGATGCAAAAATCCTTAGAAAAGTTGAACAAATTCATCTTCCTCTTTAGATGAAACAAATGTACTACTGCCCCAAGATGAGTACATTGATTAAAATTGCTCCTACTAGACTATAAATGCATGTTTTCCTATTCTTCAATTGTATCTTCATGCTTAGGTATAAGTGGAATTTATGTATTCCTATTAACTTCTATCCAATCAAGATGTTTGTATGGACATCCCCTTGATTGAAAAAAGATCAATCTTTTTCTTGCCAACTGTAACTTGAATAACTAGTCTATCAAACACCATCAACTTAGGTTGATCAAAATGATTTCCTTCATGTGATTCAGATGAAAATATGGTTGTATTTCATACCTTAGTATGTTGTCCACAAAATTTAGACTTAAGAAAATCTGAATTATTTATGACAATGTTGTCCTCAAGTTTTGGGGTAGTACATTCATGCAACACTCATTCAAGTTCATGACCTTGAAGTGAAGATGCATTATTTTTAGCTTGACTAGGACCTTTGTGCATATCCATATTTTCATGTCTAATGACATGATTGTCTCTATTCACTTGAACATAAGTAGAATGATTTTCATATTTCTTATTTTTATCAACAACTTTTTGAGAATGCAAAAACTATAATTGAAAGTTGTTAGCTATGTCTGCTTCCTTTTCCTTGAAGAGAATCAAGGTCACTAGCTTCAGATTCAAGATGCTTCATTTTTGGCTTTACTGATGGGGCCTCAATAGCAAGCTTCTTTGGTGATGAAATTAAATTATATTGATTCCCACCAACAAAACTATGAGAATCATTTGGGAGATGCCTCCTTTGTACATCCTTATGAGGAGAAAAGAACATACCTTTAGCTATTTTATTTTTGAGGGAAAGCAATTAATTTTCCAACTTTTGTACCATAGTATTTGTCCTTGTAATGGAAGAAAATGAATCCAAAGAAGAAGAACTTTCTTAAAACCCACTTTTTTCTATTCTTATCTACTTGAAAAGAATGAGATCATTCTTGATTTCAATTGCTAAAGTCTATGCAACTGCAAGAGTAGTTGGGGCTACTCTTCTTAACAAAAAACTTACTTTAGGTACTTGAGCATTAAAAAAAAAATTTTAAATTCACAGCTATAGGCTAAGAACCAGCTGGAGTTCTTCATGACATCTTGTTGAAATTAGAAATTGATTCATGCCTAGACACTTGAGATGCCTTCTTCAACTAGGTGACTTGGGCCAACAGGGAATGAGAATCTTCAAGTGGTTTGGGCCTTTATTCAAACTTGGCTATGAGAGTACCCCTTTTTTTGATAGTCCATAGTACAAGATGGTAAAACTAGTCATCATCCATGCCTTTGAGAGTTTCCACGAATAGAATCACATACACGTCCAAATGTTCAACACCATGAACACCACATGCAATGTAAAAAAGAAGCAATATGTTCATTAGGATGTTGATTTCCATCATCAAAGAACTTGTGAAAGTTCTTCCATGAGCCTTTAGGAAGATCATGTAGAGGTAGAGCTAGAATCAGTGGATCAAAAAAATTTACACAAGGACCTAGGTAAGCCATTTACATGTCCCTAGTGAAATCTTGAAAAACTAAAATAAATAAAATTACAATGAATAGGACATGAGTATACTTCAAACAAAAGTGTGAGGCTTTTAAATGTGTATTGTGTCCCAAACAGAGTCACCAAAAACTATCGGGTGAATATTTTGTAACTGATAGTTTTAAGGATCAATTGAAAAGTTGTGGTTCCAACCATAGTGTGTGAGACACAATCTATCCTAATTATAAGGGAAGGCTCCCCCTTATTATTGTTACTAGAATCAACAAAACACTTAACTACTTCTATTTACACTAAGCTAAATCAAGGTGGGACATTCATCCTATTCTCTTATTTAAGAATAGATGTTACCATTACAATATGATCTTTGATCATTGGTGTATTTCACTTACAAAGTATTTGTTGGAGCAATAATCCTAATAAATAATATAATAGACATAAGAATAACCTTCAGTGTACCATCAAATTTCAATAACTTAGGAGTTCACAAAAGCTCAAAGTATTTTAGTGACCCCTTATGAGGTTATGAGAACAAGAATGAAACACGTTTAATTCAAATTCTCCAACACGTATTTGACCTTGCATGCACAAACAAAGCAACATAAAGTATGCAAGTTATTTCCTTGCTTGAACGTTCTATGTTAATCTTAGACTATACAGGCAACTCAAAGTTTGCAAAACCAAATGATAACTTTGAATGCAATATGCAACTCAAAGTCTACAAGATTAAGTTCAAATCCCTCTTGAAAAAAAACAATAAACTCAAGAAAAGGTCATCGCGTGATATTTTGGATTGGTACAAAGTCTCAAAACAACCTGCCTCTTTTATCGAAAGTAATCTAATTTACATCTAAGCTCAAATCCTTAGAGTGCATATATAAATTGGTAGATTTTTATTGCCTTGTCAAAAAATGATTATTTACAATGAAGCCTCTTGTATTTATAGAAGAGAGGCTAAGAGGAAAAGGTGGAAATATAACTACCTATTATTCACTTTCTCAACATTATAGTCCTTTGTAATGTAATTACATGTAGTGAGATGTATAATTACATTTTTTTTCTTTACATGTGACATTACATATGTAATTACAATTTTATGCTTTAAATTTAACCAGTAGAAAAATACATTACAAAATGTATGATGAAAACTAAACTAAGGGTCAGACAAGACACAAATCCTATTACATCAACCTCTATCAAAGAGGTCTTCCTATCACCAAATTAACAGTGCTTGGAATTTTAAAATCTGTACATGGGTGGGAACATTTGTGGAAAATAATATTTAGACCCCTGCATTTGTTGGCATCAAAAAAATCTATGATTTTCATTCTAACACATAAATGAAAAGTGTTCATGATCCTTCTTATTGGTCTACCAACACTTGATTTGAATCAGTCTTGAAATCATTCTAATATTTATGAAACTTGAATTTAATCTTTTACTCAGGTATGATGGTTAGCTCTTTCGACATTGGATGAACACATGTAGCACTGAGATGAAAAGTTCAAAATAGCTAAATGTCAAAATGTGTTGACATTAGTTCCATATCATTCTCCATGAAGTTCATAATTTGATTTTTGAAAATTGGTAGATTGTGTATGCAAACAAGGCTTCAAACAAGGTTGAAGTGAAAAAGTTTCTTTTGTGGGTCATAATTGAAAGTAAAGGATTTTGGAGTGCACTGTAGGTGAAGGTGCAAGTGTAGTTCAACTTGTAAAAGTTTATACAGTTGGAAAAAAAAGTTCCTACTACAAGGGAAAAACATAAGTTTTAAGTGAAATCAGGATTTTTGGACCCAAATTTCACTTAAGATTTGCATGTGTAGTTTCATATGTAGTTCAACTTGTAATCAGCTCAAATCCCCAATTGCACTTGTATTTGGAATTTCCAAAAGGGTCAACCTAGGAATTGTTGAGGTTTTTGGATGTGATTATGTATTTGACTGCATGTAACAAAATATGTAGTTGGTATAAAAATATCCACTTTGGGAATGGTATGAGTGGAGGTTTTGGACATGATTGCATGTTTGATGATATGTAACTGAACAATTAGTTGATGTAAAAATATCCACTTTTGGAATGGTATGAGTGGAGGTTTTGGATGTCTTTATATGTTTGACTACATGTTACTGAACATGCGGTTGGTGTAAAAATCTCCACTTTGGGAATGGTACGAGTGGAGGTTTTGGATGTAATTGCATGGTTGACTACATGTAACTAAACATGTAGTTGGTGTAAAACTATCCACTTTAGGAATGGTATGAGTAGAGGTTTTGGATGTGATTATATGTTTGACTACATGTAACTAAACATGTAGTTGGTGTAAAAATACCCACTTTGGGAATGGTATGAGTGAAGGTTTTGGATGTGATTTCATGTTTGACTACATGTAACTAAACATGTAGTTGGTGTAAAAATCTCCACTTTTGAAATGGTATGATTGGAGGTTTTGGACGTGATTTCATGTTTGACTATATGTAACTGAACATGTAGTTGGTGTGAAAGTATCTACTTTGGGAATAACTAGTATGGAGATTTTAGGGGTAATTACACTTTTGATTACATGTAACGGTAAATGTAATGAGTACTAAAAATCTCAATTTGGGAACAAGGAAGAACTAAAAAAATGCAATCAAGAATTTTGGACATGACTGCATATTGCAGTGTACAAATAGTGATATGTATAGTGGTATATGCAAAGGGTGTGAAGATTTCTGAAATTCATAGTGTGTAAATATCTAGTTGGGATTTTTCAAGGGCATTGCACTTTGTATTTCATATAAAATAATAATAAGAAATGGGGGTTCAAAAGGTTCGATTACTAGGCATTTTGAGATTTTTAGACCTCATTACATATTATATTACATGTAATAAAAATTGTAACTAAGCCCAACAGCTCCGACTTGTTGAGGGAATAATAATAAAAAACTTAACAAAAATAAATAAAACAAAAACCAAAATTAAACCTTAGATGAAAAAAATGTACAATTTTTTTTTAAAAACTAACAACAATAAATAAATTTCAATTAAAAAAACATTACTTAGAGTCTAAAACCATGCTTTTAATTAAAATCTCGATTAAATTTTGTGGGGTTGTCATTAATTTTAATAAAGTAAAATTAGCAACAACAACAAGGAGGACTGCTAATGTAGCTTTCATAGTGTTTATAAAGTTAATTATGCAATAATCCTGAGTATGCTAAGGGCTATTAAGTTGGTTTTGTAAATTAAGTTAGATATTATTTAAAGTGAATGAGTGGTAAAGGGTGATGTTGGAATGTAGTGGCACATATAGTGCATCATTTCCAATAATCTTGAGTAGAGTAATTTTATTGGTTCATGCTTTGGGATTAACCTATAAACTAGCTTTTCTCAATTAATATACAAACCAATTTGCATCATTAGTAGAAGGTGGTCACTTGTGAAGCATGTAAGGGACTGAGTTCACTACAAGTGATCCTTAAAAAGTTTGGTTATGATTGATCTTTGTGAAATCCTTTTATGTCTTGCAATCAAGTGCCTACTAGGCTCAAAATTATAAAGTAGTAGAGATGTTATTACTTGAAAATGTGAAAGGTGGTATTTTTAGGGATTTAGTGTAATAATGTGCACAACTATTCTAGTTTGGTATCTTGTATAGGTATGCAAGATTTGTGATCGATATGTCAAGATGGGGTGGTTTTATCATAACAAGGCATCTCAAATCATAAATTTCCAAGTATTTCTTCATGCAAGGACTTTTCTATGATAGGATTTTTCAAATTTGTCTTGGTTGAGTTGGATAGATAATATTTCATTGCCAACTTAGCACTTTGTCTCTCCAATGTTGAAGTTCATATTTGTCTTTTGAATACTTTCCCTTTTTATCAATTCATAGGGTTGATGATGCCAATATTAATCAAGGGGGTGGGTAGGCAGTGTAAGTGGTCAAGGTTAAGGGAGTTGGATTGGCATCACCCCCTTCACAATAGATGGACTTTCTAAATGTGTTGGATGATCTACATGAAAAATTTTAGGGTTTTCAAGCCTAATGTGGAAATGTGACAAATTGTTATTTAGGATGCATGTCTCTCATTTCCATAGTCACTTAGAGGTTGAGTACTAGTTACACTATCCCATTTTGTGGTTCCTCTATACACATCTTACTGATCACAAGATTTTTTTTTATAGTGTATGGTTTCCCATGCTAACTGATAATTTAAGGAGTCAAGTTGGAATGATGATGCTCCTTGGGTGGATGAATTGGTGGAAACTAGCCAAGCTATGCGTGCAAGAAATGAGTGGTGGGGTGTGGTGTAGGGTTAAGTGCTATGGGTTCATGATTTCAACATTGTCTTTTTCTCCTGGGTGGTTGTACATTTGTAAATATTTTCATATATAGAGGTTTGTTTTGGGGTTTTGTAGTTAACAGTTGTGGCAATATGTTGATCATGGTATTGTTAGTTTTATCCTAGTTGTATGTAGTTCATATTAGCTATTTTTATTTGATGTTTCTATGTTTATGGATAGCCTTGTATGTATATTAACAAGAGACATGATACACCAAAGAAATTTTTTTATGAATAATATTCACACCTTTTTGTTTAGGTACATGACTCAAAAAAGGATAACTTTGAAAATAAAAATAACAAATTCATGAAATAAAGAAGATATTAATCTTGCTAACCAAAACAAATATTGTTATTTATTAAGCTACTTGAAACTAGGAGTCAACTATATATTGTTGTTAAGAATAGTAAACAAAGGCACTCACATAAATTTCATTAAGACTACATGTAGCATACAAATTATATAGAACCCCTGGCTCATGAAAATATGCAAGTTTTATCATATCATCCACCCCTACAACTGATGCTTTTGTATCTTTTGGATAAATATTTGATGTGTTAGCAAAAACCTAGATAAAGACCACACTACTCATTAGTACATTTTAAAAAATAATTCTAAGTGATCTTCAATCATTATTTCTTTACATCTAACAACTATTTGAGATTTTAAAGTTTTAGTAGTTTGGAGCATCACCTCTAGGTTTAGTAGTAAAACATGGAAATCAGTGTACCCCTATTCCTCTTAACAATGTTTTATATCTCCATGACTCGTACTCTTTATCTTCATAGTATCATTGCACATTATCATTTCACTATTAACCATGAGAAGGTTTTCCTCTATTTTGTCAATGAGAGTCATTGTTTTTCATATCTAATCATTTGTGTCTTTGTGTCTTGAGAACTTTAACCTCTGCTTCCTCAACATAATGGTTGTTTCTATGACATGCTCTATAAGAGTGAATGTTACTATTTTATAACAATATGCGTCATTGTATTATTGAAAGAATTGTCTTTGACCATTGTTATTGCACATAATATTGTTGTTTCTACACTAAACTTGTCTTGTTGCCTGCGCATGACAATTTTACTAATGTTCATCTTAATTAATTAAACAATTTTGATTATTTGACTAATTTATGTCATTCTTCCTGATTCAAATTTCAAATCATCATTTCCCTCCAATTCTAATAATTGAATAATTTTAATTAATTATTTAGTTTCTATTTGATATTCTATCAAGATTCCCTAATTATTCTTCTAAAAATTAATTAAATAGTTTTTATTATTTAATTGATCTATTTTCTCTACTTTAATTATATTATTTAATTAAAAATATTCTTTTTTTATTATCACCATAGTTAAGTGATTATTCCAATTACTTAATTATGTCTTCTAAAATTAAATAAATTAGTAATTTAATTAATTTTCCACTTCCCCAATGCAAACTTATTCTTCTAAAAATAAATAAATAATTTAATTTATATAATCCTCTGATGTAAAATTAAATATAAATTTTAATTTATTTAATGCTAATTATTCCTCTAGTTCCACCTCTTTTAACTATCACTAACTAATAGTTCTTCTTTTCATTAAGTTTGGTCTTCTTAGTCATGCAATCAATCTGTTCAATCTACTTTGAATTAGCCAACTTAACTATTCAATCAATTTTGTCATGCAACAACTTAACTATCAATTAGTCCTAGTCTTATAATCAATCAAGCTTAGTCATTTATCCAATCAATCTTAGTTATCTATGTAATCTACCTAACCTTGATTAAAGTCTAGAATTCTATATAATGAGACTTAATTCTCATAATTCAACAACCACAATCTTTGAATTTTCATGCTGTCATAATAGGAGAAAAATTCTTAGAACCAACATTGCATGGAAAGGAGAACGACAAGGGAGAGCATTTTAGTTCAATGTTTGTATCAAGTTTTGAATTGATATTATCATTCTTTCTTTGACATTCATTTATATATTTCTCTCTTGTGTAAGGAATAAGATTGGTATTAATTTAGATCTTTTGTGGTTGAATATAATCTTTGTTATTGTAGGTTTACAGAGAAATCTAAAATTTTAGCCTATACAAAATTTAGTGAACTCGATGTGAACAACTTTTATTTCTAATTTTCAGAGTTGTTTTCTTATTATTATATATAGATATAGGTTGATTCAATGTAATTTCATATCAAGCACAAAAATTGTATCTTTCTAATACACAATAACAATTTTATCATACAAAATCATTCTATTTTTTTATGGGGTTCCATTTTTGGATTTTATGTTTGTAGGTTTATTTGACACAATTGATTACTAAACAATTTCATCGCTATACACAGAGCCACATCTACTATTTATAGAGTTGCATTCACATATTGTAGAGCCATATCTATTAATAAAATACTGCAATCACCTGACAAATGTCCAAAACCCAAAATCCAAAGAAAGTCAAATTGAATCATCCATCTGAGTACAAGAGAATAAAAAAATAGAACTAAATCAACAAGAACTTCAAATGTACAACGATAGCTAAAAAAGAGCACGACGAGATATTAGAGCTAGAATCCATAAATAGGTATTATAACTGTGTGCTGGGTTATTGTGAAAAGTATAAGTTGGTTATCAATCTTAGTAATCTTTATTTGGATGTTCTTTAATTCCTAGATATAGGCCTTTTTACTAGTGATTTTGAATTTGCAACATGTGGCATGGAAACAAGTCTTACTTGATTTAATAGATCACACTTTATTTTGGGACATAATGTTAGAATGTAAGGTTGATGCTATCATTGTTGTTGTCATTAATAATCATTATTGATGTCATATCCTATGCATAGATGTGGATTAGTTTTTTGGTGATTTGGTAAAGTGTGTATTAGATGATGTGCCTTAAAGATTTATCTTTACTTGTGTTAGTTTTGGCCCCATTTATCTTGGTTCATTTGTTTGGGTCTGATCCTATCTAGAAAGTGATCATTGTGCATTAGTCAAAGTATTCGCATTGTAACATATATATTCTATCTATTAGTTATGAAGATCTTGATGATGGTATAGCGTGATGTTATGAAGTGAGGCATGGTGTATTGAGTGAGGTGGTCCATATTTCATGCCTTACCACCGTGGGAATCTTTCCTTGAGACCTATATCAAATTGGATTAGGCTAACTTAGTTATTGGAATGAGATGGTATAAGAGAGCAATGTTTCTATTTGTTGTGTATTCTTGTATGTGAGTAACATGCAAAGTGAATGCAAATTTAACAAGGGAAGATTTGTATATTGATGTATAGGCGAGTTAGTGCAACCAATAGTAGATTTTTATATCATTTCTATCTTGCTAGTTATTGTTGACATTTAATTCAATGGTGGATTCAACTTTTATTTCATATATTCTGGCAGTGAGCCTATTTTGTATTAACAGTTATCCCTTTATTATTTTTGGGTAGTTAGCCTTACTAGTAATGAGCCAAACTACAATGAGAAAATTGATAGTGAGCCCTTCGTAAATTCACGTCAATTGGTGTTCATTTTATGAGAATTAGTTTCTCCATGGTTTTTTCCCATTTTGTATTTCCATGTAAATTCTGGTGTTCATGGTGTTGATGTTTTGTGCCTTCATGTTCATATATGTTATAAGTTTTTACGTGTTTATCAGATTAAAAAGGTTAAGAAAATTATTTGAATATAACTGATTTAGACCTCCCCACTCAGTTATACAATCTACTCAACAACTGGTATTAGAGCTTTGGTTCCTTGGAGAGAGCTTAAATGCTTGAGGTAGATCTGGTGGCACACAAATTGAACATTCCTATGTTTGATGGATTCAATTGCAATTCATGGAAAGAGAAAATGAAAGGATATTTGATTTTAATTAGTTACACTACTTGGAAGAATGCAGAGACAAAGTATGTCATACCTTAGAATGACCTCAATACTCAAGATAAAATTTTAGCCTATGAGGAGAATGAAAAAGAAAGGTACACAATCTTTGGCGGTTTATCAAAAATTGAGTTAGCTAAGGTTATTTCATTAAAGACTTCCTATGAAGTTTGTGAAAAGTCAAAAGAGATTTATGAAGGGAATGATAGAGTTAAATTATCTAAGAAGCTAAAATCTAAGCATCACTATGAGAATCTGAGAATGGAAGAAGGTAAAGATATTAGTTCAGTTACTTTGAGAGGGTTGGCAATGTCGTAATGAAGTCAAGAATTAAGGAGGAAATATCACTAATGAAGATGTCATGGAGAAGATATTGATGTCCTTATTGGAGAGCTACAGTGACAAGATCTTGGCTATTGAGGAAGTTTATGATCTAAAGAAGTTCACCAGAGAATAATTGTTTGGCACCCTGACTATGTTTGAGATAAGGAAATTTGGAAAAGGAAAAGAACAAATCTGAGACAACATTTAAAGACATAAAGATAGAGGAAGATCCAGATGATGATGATTCAGATGAGATGGAAGTGAACTTTGCAAGGAAGATAAAAAAAGGTACTAGAAAATACAAAGATATGTTACCTCTTAAATGCTTTAGATGCGGAAAGATTGGTCATTTAGCTACTAGGTGTCTAAAGAAAGGACCTAGGAAAAAGTTTAAGAAGCTCAATAAGAAGTGTTACTATGTTAATGAAGATGTTAGTATATTATATGATGAATCATAACAAAAGGACTATTTATTCTATGTTGAGGAAGAAAAATCTAGAATTGATATTTGTTGGCTAAAACTTTTGTAAGTCATTGTGACCACAACTTAAAAAATTATGACTTTAGACAACGTTAAGTGAGATTACACTCTCCTCTTAGCAATAGGGGAGGCTCCCTTCTTACAATAGGAGGCTCCAACAAGGACTTAACTAATAATTATAATAAAGGGTGATTCTCATAATCTATTCCTCTTTTTTCCAGGAATGATTTCACAAATATCTTCCAAACAACACTAAAACTTAAACAAAGAGGACTCGTTGCTACGATAATATCAATACCTTCTAGGTTGACATAACAACAACATAGAAGATACCCTCTAGGAGGATAATGCTTGTGTGAATAATGTCTATGATAACCTGGGCTGTACTACCTTTATCAATAACCTAAGCACAATGAAAAGTGATATTAATATGATGAAAAACCAAATTTAAAACATTTAGTAGGAGGTTGGCATTCTCGGTAAGATGAATTTTGGTGATAAGACTATGGTACAAAGTATTGAATATTTGAGGGAGGTTATTAGCAGTGTAGAGGGCATTATGAATCTGACAAAGAAGATCCAACATATGGAGGGCAAAATGAAAGAGGCGGATAACGCTTCTAAGGAGGGGAATTTAGTGAAAATGATGGATAAAATGGAGAGTAGTATTGTGTGCCTGGAGAAAACTATTGGAAATATTGTTGAGCAAAGTTTCTCCATTATTAAGGCTTCGACTGAGCATGTCAAAATCCTTGTGGACAAGTTGGAACATGATAAAGGGGAGCAAGTGCCAAAGGAGGTTAAGGAGGGACAGGGGCCCAGTACGAGGACCATAGTGAACTTTAAAAAGTTGGAGGCCAATAAGAATAAAGATTTGGAGGAGCTAAAGGTGTCCTCAATAAATATGCAGATGTTGGTTGATCATGTGACTGATCTTATGAAGACTATCTAGCTATCTTTTTGATGTCCTGTTGTTTCTTGCTATCCTCTTTTCTCTTTTTTTTGGAAGGACTTGTTAGTTTTTGGTGTTTTTTTTGTTGTGTTGTTGCACTATTTCTATTGGGCCTTTAATGCTTATTCTGTAATCTTGATGTAAAAGGTTTCAGGTCCTTTCAAAACTTGTTTTTACATAATCAAAACAATATAGAAGATACGAATGTACTTTCTAGTGTGGAACAATTGTAGAAACCCAAAGTCTTCTACACTTATTCCGAGAGATAAATTAATGATTCAAGATGCACAGTAAAGCTCAAAGTCTTAAACTGAATAACTTTTGAATTATGTACAAAGATTACTTAAAAATAAGGTATAAACTCAATCAACTTTTAGTATTTAAAGCCACTCTAACTATATTAACCCACCTCTTTTGTAGCACAAAGTCTCCAAAAAACATAAATCAATTGCTCAAAATTTTATGAAAGTAACTTAATGAATCAAAGATTGAATAACATATGCAAGATTCACAATACAAAGTTTGGGAAAACTTGTCCTCTATTATTCACTTTGAAACCTTTTACAAAGAAACTCAAATTTTTCACTCCACAAGAAATTTCAGCATAGTTTAGTTGCATAAACAAAAGATGAAAATTACTATGAGCACCCTCCTTTATTTACAGGTGATGGACTAAGAGAAAAAAATACTTATTAAACAACTAACTTCCTAAAGTTTAATTATTCAACATTGCAAGTCATGATGTCCTGCAACGTGATTGCATGTTATAACTTTGTAGGTGATACTATCACATGCAATTACATCTTATTTTTACATTGCATGTAATCCATCAAAATGAAATTACAAATACATAATGAAAATCATTATAAGTATCCGACAAGACATGAAACCTATTTACATCATCCTTTGTTGGTCTTCTTGCTTGTACAAGATGTTCCATGATTGATGTGCTTAGGTTTAGTGGATGCATCTTGAACTGGAACAAGAACTTGCATTTTAGATCATTTTGCATCATAGTGGTTGTTATTGGAAAAAAACATCTTTCCAATGTTTCTTTCCATCTCTATCTTGAAAGCATTCTATGCTCTCAATTATTCCATCACTTTTCCTCCTCCTTGTATGGCTCCTTCATGTGGTTGTTCTCACTTAGTATCCTTCCCCAAAAAAGGGCCAATGAGGAATTTTTCATTTTTTTATGAGCTTTGCAGGTGAATAGAGTCATATGCATTTGGGGAAGGTATCTTTCTTGCATTTGGTTTTTAAAAACCAACTATGAATTAGAAAGAGTCTTCATTTTTTTCTTGATAAACACTTACAATCAAGTTTTAGAATCCTGATTGCAAGTAGGGGAATGACTTAGTCTCTTGTTGCAAAAATGGACTTGCAATTGGGGTTTTGAAATCTAATTGAAAGTAGGGAAGAATATGCATTTTTGAAGCTCTTATTTTTGGGGAAAACTTGCATCTTTCTTAGGAAGAACTTTCCATCATTTTGAGGGGAGATATTGAATCATTTTTAAGGGATAACTTGCATCATTTTGAAAAATGTCCATGTAGATTCATGAAAGTGAAACAAAAACAAATAAAATCCAAAAAAATAAAATAAACAAAAACCCAAAGCACTGATCAAATACAAAAAATATCTACAAATGTCTGCAATATAACAAGATATATATGAATGATAAACCAAAATCAAATCATAATACTTGATATGAGGCAACTTTGTTTGCAGATGAAAAGGGGAAATATCAAATCTTATAAATTATACCTAAATGATTCAAAAATGACCCCTAAAACTTCTGCAAATAAATACAAATCCTTCCCCACATGAGTTTATAAAGGCCTTAGGGCACCTCAAGAAAAAATGGTTCAAGACTCTTCCTCCATTGACTTTTTTGCAATCTTTGAGGCTTTTTTTGACAAATGATAAATCCTCAAACACAAAAATCACTGAGAAAAGTCAAAATTGTAACAATGGTTACAAAAGGAGGATCAAAATCCTTTATTCTAGGCGTTTCTACCATTTTGCAAGACATATTTGCATTCCCTACTAGAAACAAAAACCAAGGATGGAGATTGGAGTCTATGTTCAACATTGCAAGATAAAAATGAATCAATTTTTCCCTAAGTGTCTGCCAGGATTTGTATTTGCTCTAACAACCATAAAACATTTTTTAGCAATGCCCTATTTTGTTTTAAACTCAACATTTCAAGAGAGGATAATGCTCTCCTTAAAAAATGGAAACTTAGAAGGATAATGTTGGGATTTAAATGTATTATAGCAAGACATTTTTGTTTTAAAATAAATGAAATATTTGAAGTCAGGATTTAAATGTTTGTCCGCATATAGAAATGCTTTTAAAAACCCTTCATAACAATAATGAATGCCAAGCTAAGTTGGGTTCACAATTAATCTTGCAAGTAGGAATGACTTCCAAAAAGGTAGGTCAAGCTTTACACATCATGTTGTAAGTAAAAATGGTGACCTCTAATGAACGAATCATGTTTTATGCATTATATTGTAAGTTTTAGTTTAAAATAAACCAAGTAACATGTATTCAGGCTTTAAAATCCTAACCACATGTAATAAGTTTATAAAAAACATCAACTTTCCTTCCCAAGTCAAGGTCCATAGCTCATTTTACAATTTCTTGGATGCTTTAAAGTTTAAAACTAAATAAAAACATATGTAATTGATCTTTAGAATCCCGATCGCATATGTTAATGCCATTATATAAATGTTCCTTCTTCTTGATTCCTTCATTTTGGGGTTTGCACTTTAGACTACAAGTTACAAGAATTTTTAAAAAGACAAGAGAACTTGTAATTGAGCTTTAAAAGTGTGATTGCAAGTATTTAAAAAAAATATTTATAAAGACAACTTGCAATTAGGGTTTTAAAGCCCAATTACACGTACCTTCAACCTTCATTTTCCCTTGAAATATAGCATGTATTTAAGCCTTTAATAGCTCAAAATGACTAGGATTCAAAAAGTGAAAGACATAAGACATAAAGGAGGAACATAAATAATCAAACCAACCAAGAAAAAACAAACAAAGACTTGAGATTTCCAAAAATTGAGTACTTGCAATCAAGAAAGAAAAACCCAAAATTACAAGAAAGAAAAAGAAAAAATCAACAAAAATATTTGAAAATTGTATTTGTAGGATGAGAAACTAAAACCAATTCATGGTATATCCACTGTCTTCAAAACTTGATCTCAGAATGTCTATCTTAAAGAGAAAACCATGATTTTGGATCCAATTTCGCATGGGTTGTCTCAATTTTGAGAATTCAAATTTGAGGACAACAATATTTCTAACTTTTGTCAAAAATCTGATGATAATGCTGAGACAACTTTTTATGTTAGAATAAATAAGAATGAATGGTTGATTGATAGTACATGTTCTAATCATATGACTGGTGAGAAATATTATGGTGGTCCTATTAGATTTGATGATAATAAGGCAACATATATTGTTGGAATGGGTTCTATTACTTTTGATGGAAAATATAACATTGACTAGGTTTACTATGTGAAAGATTTGTGTCAAAATCTTTTGGGTGTTGGAAAAATTGTGAGAATAGTTGTTAAAAAATGAAGGTTGTGAGATCTAGAAGAATTAAGGAATAGTGATTGTAGTTGAAAAAAGGATAGGAAGGAACATGTACCAACTTGAAGGAGCTAAAGAAAGTTATTTATTATCTCATACTGATGAAAGTTGGCTTTTGCACCAAAGGATGTGTCACATAAATTTTGACAACTTGGTAAGAATAAGTTCATCATGTGTAGTAAGAGACTTACCTACACTTTGTAAACCAGATAATACTATATGTAAAGGATGTTAGGAAGGAAATTAGAGAAGAGAGTCATTCAAGGTAAAAGATCATTCATCTACCAATTTTGATGGATCTAGTGCACACTAACCTATGTGGTCCTAACATGATAATAAGCTTACAAGGTGAGAGACATTTTACACTTTTCATTGATGATTATTCCAGATTATCTTGGGTTACATTTTTAAGAGGAAAATTAGAAGGATTTAAGAAATTAAAGATATTTAAAGAAAGAGTTGAGAATGAATATGGTACAAAGATTAAATGTTTAAGATTTGAAAAAGGGGTAGAGTTTACTTTTGATGAATTTGAGTTTTTTTGTGAGAAACATGGCATTAAAAGACAAGTTTCAATGGGTAGAACACCACAACGGAATGGTGTAGTAGAAAGGATGAATAAGACAGTATAGGAAGCAACAAGGACAATAATCAAGGAAGCATGTTTACTAGAGGTTTATTAGAAAGAAGCAATTGAAACAACTATGTAGACACTTAATAGATTTCTTTATTGGAAGAAGTATGGGAAGACATCATACAAAATATGGCATGGAAGAGCATCCATAGTAAAACATTTCAATATTTTTGGAAGTAGATGCTAAATTCGGAGAGATGAAGACAATCTTGGCAAGTTTGACAATAGAGCTAATGAAGGTATATTTTTGGGATATTCTACAAAAAGAAAAGTGTACAAGTGTTAGAAAAAGAGAATAAATAAGATTGTTGAAAGTGTGAATGTAAAGGTTGATGAAGACTTTCATAAAACTCTTGATAAACACATTGAATATGAATTTGATACAAAGGATAAGGGAAAATAAGACAAGAAAGAGTAATAAGAGACAAGGCATGCTTCAAGATCCTAAGGTATGTACAAAGAAATCATTTTGAGAATCAGATTATTGGTGATAAGAATAGAGACATTGTTACTAGAAGTAGAGTAACACAAGAGAAAGTTTTATTGTGTTTACTATCAAAAATTAATCTTAAATTTGTGGAAGAAGCATGTAATGATCAGAACTGGGTAAGAGAAATGAAATAAGAACTTGATCAAATAGAGAAGAATCATACTTAGGAACTTGTACCTATACCAACTAACAAGAATGTGATTGGTACAAAATGGGTTTTTCATAACAAGCTGGATGAAAATGGAAAGTTAATAAAGAACAAGATAGGATTGGTCTGCAAGGGTTATACTCAAATTAAAGTTATTAACTTTGATGAAATTTATTCTCTTTTTGCCTAGACATAGGCAATCCAAATATTCTTAGCATTTGAAACATTTAAAGATTTCAAGGTTTATCAGATGGATGCTAAGTCAACATTCTTAAATGGATAACTGAAGGAAGAAGTTTACATTGAACAATTGGAAGGATTCAATTCTAAAGAGGATCTAAATGTTATCTGCAGATTAAAGAAAGTATTGTATGGATTGAAGTAGGAACCTAGGGTCTAGTATGGTGGATTAGATAGGCATCTGATTGGACATGGATTTCACAAAGGATCTAGTAATAGTAATTTGTATTACAAAATTTAATCAGATCAAATCCTAATTGTCATGGTTTATGTGGATGACACAATTTTTGGAGGAAAATATAACTTGTGCATAATGTTTTTAGAGGAGATGAATAAGGAATTCAAGATGTCTATGATTAGTGAGTTGAATGTATTTCTTGGATTGTGAATAAATCAGAACAATAAATAAATTTTTATTTCTCAATCCAAGTATATCGAATAATTGTTGAAGAAGTTTGGTTTGGAAAATTCTAAACTGATATGTGCTCCTATTGTTATTGGATGTATGTTGACTAAAGAAGATGATTCACTAAAAGAAAATAAAAATAAGTATAGATCAATGATTGGAGAACTATTTTATTTGATTTATACTAGACTAGATATCATGTATGTCATATGCTTAGAAACCAGATTTTAACAACCAAAAGAGTCACATGTTATGGCAGTGAAAAGAATTTTCAAATATTCAAAGGGTATAAAAGACTTTGGATTATGGTATCCTAAAAGTTTATATTTAACTTTTACACCTTATACTGATGCTAATTGGGCCAAATGTCTAGATAATCGACAAAGTACTAGTGGTTGAACTTATTTCCGTGGTTCCCAGTTGGTTGCTTGGTCAAGCAAGAAGCAGGATTTTGTAACATTACCAACTATTGAATTAGAATATATTGCAACATCCTCATGTCGTACTCAGGTATTATGGATGAAGAAAAAATTGAAGGATATAGGTATAAAATTTGATGAGATGACTTCAATGATGTGTAGTAATACCAATGCTATAAACATTTCAAATAATCTAGTGCAACATTCTAGGAAAAAATATATATCTATCAAGTGTCATATTGAGAGAGAAGGTATTGGAGAAGGAGGTTTAAATTGAATATGTACCTAAGAAGGAGAAGATTGTAGATATCTTTAAAATACCATTGTGCAAAGATACTGATGTAGGAGCATCCTGGGTGTAAGAGCAATCTTGCATCACCCAAAAATATTTCTGGTTTCTTTTCAATAAGGGCTATCTTGTGCAGAGCTGCTATTTATGGAAACTTGCTATTTTTAGTAAGTTGGTCATATGATCTCGGAATGTTTTGATTTCACATGTGGAGGTTCATTTTGGTCATATCAGCCTGCCAGTAAAGTTTCATAGCCAGATCAAGTCTAGTTTGGGAGATATTAAAAAATTTTGGTATTGGCAGCTGGGTGCAAAAACTTCGAACTCAGTTTTGAAGGCTTTAGAGGCCCCGGATGAGGTTGAAACTTCGGCTGAATGAAGCTTGCTTAATTCAAATGTTGTAGAGCTCCTCGCGCCCTTTCCGAATTGGGGTCATAATAGTCAATTGGGTCAATGGGTGATGACTTATGGTCTCCGGAAGTTGGGCCACCTAAAATGGCAGAAAATAAATTTCCTTCAAAATTTCTGTTTGGGTTTCAAAAGCTGTTTTGAGCCGACTTTGATGTAATAAATTGTAAAATAAAATAATTCTAAGTTTGGTTGGCCTTATTGGCTAAAATTCTGGAACCTTCCTAGGTGGTGGAAAATTGCCTATTTAAGGAAGGCTGTAGTGTTGTCTTAGGCAGTTCGAGATAGTTCTGGGTAGTAGATCTGGGTAATGATTCGAGGCTTTGTCCTACAGAATATTGTAAAGGGAATGCCCATGTGGTTTTGCATATTGTAATTCTAAAATTTGTAATTCCACATTTGTGGAGATAATAAGAAGCCCATTTTCTATTCTTGCATATTGTTGTTGTTTCTCTGTTTCTGTTATGTGTTTGTGGTATTAAGAGGAGCACCCTTCATCAAGTGGTATCAGAGTGGGAGTTCCTGAGTGTGTAAACAGATCATCGATTGTGAGGCAGTTTGCACCAGGACCATGGGTTAGGGTTTCTGTGTAAACAGATCGCCAACTGTGAGGTAGTTTGCACCAGGACCGTGGTTAGGGTTTCAGTGAGAAGTGCAAAAATGCCTCCATGAAGGCAATGTGGCGGAAGAGCTGGTGTTGTAACACCTGAGGTTAGGGAACTGCAGAGACAAGTGCAAACATTGCAAGAGGAGATTCGTAGAGGAATGAATCTTAATATTAGAGACGAAAGTGAGGATGAAGCCGAGGGAGAAGGAAATTCTGATCAAGAAGAAGGCAAAATTCTAAACCAAGAGTAAGAAAGACTTTTCCGGGCCATTTCCAAGATTGGGAAAAGAGCTAAGATTGAGGTTCCTAAATTTTTAAGAAATCTTAACCTAGAGGAATTGATCGACTGGATCAATGAATGTGAATAATATTTTGAGTATGAAGATATTGAGGATCTTGATAGGGCCAAGTTTGTGAAGGCCAGACTAAAGGGTCATGCGAAGATCTGGTGGCAAGAGATTTAATTGGAGCAAAATAGAAGAGGGAAATATAAAATCACAAGATGGGATCAGATGGTGGATAAATTGAAATGACAGTTCATTCCTATTGATTATGAGCTTGACCTACTAAAGAAGCTGCAAACTTTGAAGCAAGCAAGAAGATCTGTTTAGGAGTATACAGAGGAGTTCTATCGAATCCTCATCAGAACAGGCCATGCGGAAGCTGATAAGGAGAAAGTTGCCCGTTACCTTAATGGGTTGAGGCTGAGCATTCAGGAGGACCTGAATTTGGTTCGAATAAATAGTATTGAAGAGGCATACCATTTTGCCCTAAAAGTAGAGTAAAAGTTGAACAAGAAGTTTGAGAGTAGAAAAATTGGAAGAGGTCGTGATGGAAGATCTGGTGGACGGTCATATGGAGATTGAAATGAAGATCCGAAAAAGTAGGATGAGGCCAGTAACAGTCAAAATTAGAGAGGAGATAATTTCAATCATTTTTATGATTAGAATAATAGAGATTAGAGAGGAAGAGGACAAGGATCTGGAAGAGGAGGCTTCTGTGGAACATATTTTCACTGTGGAGAAGAAGGTCATAGGGCATTTGAATGTCCTTAATGCCAAGGAAGGACAGATAGGAGAAACGAAGGCCAGGCCAGAGTTGCGCATGTAGATGAAGATGCCAGATCATCACATTCTGAAGATGCTGAAAGAGGAGAAATGCTGATTAACAGAAGAGTCCTGTTGAGTGGTGAGAATGAACCTGAACAAAGGAGGAGCCTGTTTCACACTAGGTGCAAGTGTGAGGGTAAGTGTTGTGATGTGATTATTGATAGTGGTAGTACTGATAATTTGGTGTCAGAAGAGATGGTGACAAAGTTGAAGCTCAAGAGGCAGAAACATCCACATCCATATCAGGTTGCCTGGGTACAGGATGACCACAAGGTCATGGTCAGTGAACAATACCTAGTGAAGTTTAAGATCGGCGGGTACCAAGATGAGGTACTATGTGATATCATATCTATGGATGCATGTCATATGTTGTTGGGTAGACCTTGGCAGTTTGACAGGTGTGCTGTACATGATGGTTGTGCAAATACCTATTCCCTGATAAAGGATGGAGTGCGACATAAGCTAAAACCATTGAAGGAAATAGAAGAAAAGGTATGTGGTAATGCAAGAATAACTTTTGTTGATAGAGGAAATTTCTTAGATGGTATGCGACATGAGCATATGTGTTTTACCTTAATTCCAAAAGCTGGGAAAGAGGAAGTAGAAGATGTACCTATAGAAGTTGCATAATTATTGAATGAGTTTCAGGATATTGTATCTGATAAAGTGCCTAATGGATTACCACCAGTAAGAAAGATCAGTCATAAGATGGACTTGATTCCAGGAGCTAGTTTGCCAAATAAGGTAGCACATAGAATGACACTAGTAGAAAGTGAAGAGTTGAAGACAGATTTGAAGTTTAGTTCATCACATCATCCATAGATTATATATGGAAATAGTCCAAGAAATGCATCTGAGTTGAGAAAGATAGATAAAGGAGAAATAAGTAGTGCTGAAGCTTAGCATTTTGTAGAACATTTGAATAACATCCATGAGGAGGTGAGGAAGCACATTACCAAGATGAATGCACAGTATAAGGCTAAGGAAGATGAGAAAATGAGGCATAAGAAATTTCAGGTTGGAGATGAAGTCATGGTTCATTTGCGAAAGGAGCGATTTCTAGTTGGTACATATAACAAGTTGAAAATGAAGAAGTTTGGGCCATGTAAGATACTGAAGAAGCGTGATTCAAGAAATGCATGAGGTAGAGTTGCCTATTGAACTGAATATTTCAACAATATTTAATATTTTAGATTTGACAGAGTATCACAAGGGAGGTGTTGAAGGTGACATCACAGCAGCGCACTGGAGTATTCCAGCAACTAGTTCAGATACCAAGGAGATTGAGGACATATTGGATAGTTGTGTTGGCAGAAGTACAAGGAACAAGACATATGAAGAATATCTGGTCAAATGGAAAGGATGACCTGTTGAAGATTCATCATGGTTGTCAAGGGAGGAGGTTAACTGTCTTGGTTTTCCTCTTCACACCTGAGTCGTGACAGGGTCACTTCCCAAATTACCCTAGGTGTCTGATGCAGGAGCATCCCGGGTGTAAGAGCAATCTTGCATCACCCAAAAATATTTCTGGTTTCTTTTCAATAAGGGCTATCTTGTGCAGAGCTGCTATTTATGGAAACTTGCTATTTTTAGTAAGTTGGTCATATGATCTCAGAATGTTTTGATTTCACATGTGGAGGTTCATTTTGGTCATATCAACTTGCTAGTAAAGTTTCATAGCCAAATTAAGTCTAGTTTGGGAGATATTAAAATTTTTTGGTATTGGCAGCTGGGTGCAGAAACTTTGAACTCAATTTTGAAGGCTTTAGAGGCCCCGAATGAGGTCAAAACTTCAGCTGAATGAAGCTTGCTTAATTCAAATGTTGTAGAGCTCCTCGCGCCCTTTCCAAATTGGGGTCATAATAGTCAATCGGGTCAACGGGTGATGACTTATGGTCTCCAAAAGTTGGGCCACCTAAAATGGCAGAAAATAAATTTCCTTCAAAATTTCTGTTTGGGTTTCAAAAGTTGTTTTGAGCCGACTTTGATGTAATAAATTGTAAAATAAAATAATTCTAAGTTTGGTCTGCCTTATTGGGTAAAATTCTGGAACCTTCCCAGGCGGTGGAAAATTGCCTATATAAGGAAGGCTGTAGTGTTGTCTTAGGCAGTTCAAGATAGTTCTAGGTAATGATTCAAGGCTTTGTCCTACATAATATTGTAAAGGGAATGCCCATGTGGCTTTGCATATTGTAATTCTAAAATTTTTAATTCCACATTTGTGGAGATAATAAGAAGCCCATTTTCTATTCTTGCATATTGTTGTTGTTTCTTTGTTTCTATTATGTGTTTGTGGTATTAAGGGGAGCACCCTTCATCAGATACTTTCAAGTATCTCAAGGGAAAGCTAGGTATTTTGCCTCTTCCTAGTGTTCAATAAATACACTAGTGTGTGCATTGGTCTAGTGCATTTCATGGTTATTCTTTTTTGGATCAATACTTGGAAGATTCATCTTAGGGGGATAGAGTGAGTTAGTAAGGGGGAGTTTTGAAATTTTTTTATTCTTGTCAAAGGGGGGAGAAGAATATAAGACCAGAGGATTTTGATGTTGATATCTTTTTGACAATGAGTTGTTTTCTTTGTTATTGATGAATGTTTCCATCAATGACAAAGGGGGAGATTGTTATAATGTAAGGTTGATTCTATAATTATTGTTGTTATTAATGATTTTCATTGATGTCAACATATCCTATGCATATATGTAGATTGGTTGTTTTTTCATTTGGTAAAGTGTGTACCAGATGATGTGCCTTAAAGATTTTTTTTAGTTATGTCAGTTCTAGCCCCATTTATCTTGGTTCATTTGTTTGGGTCTAGTCCTATCTAGAAAGTGGTAATTGTGATTTAGTCCAAGTATTTGCATTGTAATGTATAGATCCTATTTGTTGGTTCTGAATATCTTGGTGATGGTTTAATGTGATTTTATAAAGTGAGGTGTGTTGTATTGAGTGAGGTGGTCCATGTTTCATTCCTTACCACCATGGGAATGTTTTGGTGTCACCTATTTCAAATTGGATTAGACTAACCTAATTGTTGGCATAAGATGGTATAAGAAATAGATGTTTCTATTTGTTGTGTATGCTTATATGTGAGTAATATTTAAAGTGAATATGAATATGAAAAGGGAAGATCTCTATATTGTTGTACATGTGATTTGGTGCAAATGGTTGTAGACTGCTATATCATTTCAATGTTGCTGAGTATTGTTGACAATGACTTTAGTGTTGGATTCAACTTTCATTTCTAATATTTTGGTAGTAAGTCTATTTTATATTGGTAGTTATCCTTTTATTATTTTTGGGTAGTTATCCCAACTGGCAGTGAGCCAACCAGCAATAAAGAAACCAACAGTGAGCTCTTTATAAAAATCACCTTAATCGATGTTCATTTTATGAGAATTAGTTTCTTTATGGTTTTTCCTTGTCTTGGGTTTCCATGTAAATTATGGTATTCATGGTGTTGATGTTTTGTGCTTTCATGTTGATATCCATTAAGTGTTTACCATATTAACAAAGGCTAAGAATATTGTTTGAATATAATTGATTCACTCCCCCTCTTAGTTATTCAACCTATTCAACACAAAAAATTAACTTTTCATTATTTATCTATTTTTAGAATATATAACACTTCAATTGGGACTTAATAATTGATCATTATGCCTGATGTGTTTGTATGCTTGCACATTCTATTGTAGACCCCTTTTTATTTTGTTGAAAGGCCTTCCTAGGGATTTTATCACCTCAAGAAATGACCTTAAAGTGATAAATCCCTTGGGTTTCTATATAAATAAGACTCTAGGTAAACCCTAGTCCTAGACCTGACTTCTCAAGGTTTATGTATCAGTGATAGCTAAGACTAGGTCAACATTCCTAAGGAGATGACATGGCTAATTTTACAAGTGTTGATGCCATTGCACCACAAGATTGACTTATCAATTCCCGATATAACCAATAGACTTATAGAATGCACAAGAGATGGTTAGTAAATTGTCACAAATCTTGAGGGGAGCATTGACCATTTTTCCAATAGCTACTTATATAACTAAGTGTCTCACCCTTTAATCTCATTTGGGTTAGCACCATTGACCTTACTAAACACCATTCTGTTGTAGAGCCAAAAAATCCTTCTAGTTTTAACTCAGGGACTATGATACATGCTTCCCAAAGATACCCCTTATGTATTCTTCAATTTGAGATATAAAATTTATTAAGTTATTCAAATATTTAGAAACTCGAAGCTTGGTATGCCTGAGAAGTGAGTTCCATGTAAGGGGTAGCTAATGTTACCAAAGCTTCTATTTATTTGATTGAGTGTTGTATTTTATTGTATGATGATTCAACAAGGAGAGTCCTTGCCTAAGCTATAGGTTGTGTTTATTTTTAGATCTATTTTTATTCATTATCACAATAGACATACTATCTGTCATGTATTTGTAATCACTATAATTTGAAAATGATTAAATTGAGAATACACAAGCAATTAGACATAATTGATACAATCTTGATATGCAATTGACACAATCTTGACACAGAGTCACTATAACCCTGCTACACAATTATGCTTTTGTGATACACAATTTATTTTTATTTGATGCAATTTCCCTCTGTAATTTTATTGTGATAGACTCAGATCTAATTTAGCTCTTTGGCCTTTCATCATAATCGATACCATCGTGCAACACATTTTCTTAATTATGCTATGCAACCGTTTGATAAAAAGTTGCAATTTCTTAATTCTGAGATGCATCTTCTATTTTCCTATGACACAATTTCCTATAGTAGTTTATCCCAAAAATTCTCAAATCAATAAAAATTAGGGTTAATAGATAAACCAACCATACCAGTTCAAAAGAAAAACTAGTGATTGACATTCCATAGGTTGCATACACCATCTATGCTTACCTTGTTGCATATATCATTTAGGATTTTATTGTCATTTTTGTATACCTTATTTGAAGTTTCCTCCTTGACTAACCCAAAGTTATATTTCCTAGGGGTTGACATTATGTACCTTTAGGGTTATCTTTAGAAACTAGAGAAATCATCTTTTTTTCATTTCCATACTATTTTTAGAATGATTTTGACCTCCTCCAAATAAACCATCTTTTTGTCATGATCAATACCTTATCAAATTGTCAACTTGTCACTTTTGTCCCAATTTGGAGGTCAAGAAAACTCTTTTGATTACTTTGGTTGTCTCCTAAAAGTTTAATCCTCAAAATTTCCAAATTTTCCCCTTTTAGGTATCTTTTTTAACATCTTATTTCATACCTTGGTCTTTATTTTATCTTTCTTTCATACATTTTAGAGTCACATCTAGTCATCATCATTGTCATATTGCATTGTGCATTTACCTTTACATTCCAAAAAACCAAAAATCCCAAAAAAATCCCCCCCCCCCAAAAAAAAAATAAAAAAAAAAAAAATTAGTTACATACCTAGGCATTGTAATCAACATTTTGCATTTTGTAGTTACCTTAGTCTTGCATCCCTAAAAAATAAAAAATCTAAAAAAATTAGAGTCTTGTCTAGTTGTCATAATCAACATTTTGGATCTCATTCTTAAGATTCACTTGCATATGCCAATCACATGATGACATAAGAACAAAGCTCAAATAGATCCAAAAAATGGCCCTACCCTTAACTTGACCTGCAACATGGAATTTAGCATGCTAGGAACATCACAATGCTCCCATAGGGGAAGAACAATATTACCACCATTACCCCCTTTACCTCCTTTAGGAGATGAATTTCTAGTTGAAAACATTAGGGCACAATGTACCCAAGAGGAAATTGAAAATGCACTGCAAGACCCTTGAATTATGACCATTATGGATGCATTGTTGTTTGCTAACCCCAATTGATATTTTTACCTACTTTAGCAAAATGAAGCAAAACTACCTACAAGATTTGACATTTCTATTGTTCTAGAAAAAGTGACATATACCCAAACATACACAATTGGGGATACTCATGCAACTACATCTTCTCAAATATATTTGAGTATGCCCTATGGTAGTGTATTTCATAATGCAACACATGTCACAGCCTCCACAACATCATTTGGAAATCAATACAACAACCCACTCTTCTCTAGTAATCTAATGACAATAAGTGCCAAAATGAATGCCATTATATTCTCAACTATGTCAAAATGCAATCCAATAGTCAATCCTCAAACTATAGTAGCAAGTTCCACGAATACTATACCAACAAAAATTTAGATGAACACCTCTAGCCCCTTAGGACCCAAGAAGTCAAATCAACACATTTCTCTAAGGTGTTAGTGCAAACCAAAGTAGTTACATTGCTACCTTATCGGGGCACCTCCAAATCAAGGGCCACATATCATACTCCCAGGTGCTACCCCTAACCAACAATCAAATGACCATAATAATGGGGTATCAACAAATCCAAGTGGACATAATGATCTTGCATCGACAAACACAACATTACCTATTTTGCACCACCTCAAGTTGCAACACCATCATACATGTCCACATAAAACTATAAACCTCTACAACAAATGACATATCTGTACAATTAGGTGTCGTCATATCAAAATGGTAATTCTTTTATGGTTCCAAATTTGGGAGTTAGTGAAAATATCCCACCAATGCCCACTAAGATACTTGTACAATAGGTATAAAATTTACAGTAACATATGACATCCAATCTTCAAACAAGTGCCCCTAAAAGAACATACTCACTAGAAGACTTGTGTCCCTACCCCTTTGAATTTTTTTATATATGCCACCTCTTCCACCAAATTTTGAGACACTTAAATTTGAAAAATATAAGGAAAAGAGAGACCCAAGAAACTATATTAGATAATTATTTGCAACATGCATAGAGGTGTCCCACAATGACACTTATCTGATGAGACTATTCCCAAATAGTATCATTAGGCCACTATGGAATAGTTATCATGATTACCTCCGAGCATAAGATCTTGAAATGAGCTCGATGAGAAGTTTATTTCCCATTACTCTCATAACATTGTTAGTGAGGTCATAATCATGGATCTTTGCAATACAAAATAGAAAACTAGTGAACGTTTCTCTTCCTTCTTGCAACATTGGAGGAATATGGCTTCAAAAGACTTATTTCACATCCCAGAAAAAGATAAGATCTTAATGTTTATACAAAACTATCAACTAGACATGATGTGTCTTTTCCATTCACAACACATTGAGAACTTTGAGGAGCTTGTTGAGTAGGGTCTAAAAGAAGAATGATCCCTTACCATAAAATGCATAATCAAGAACATCAAAGAGACCAATACCAATTCTTCATATGATAAATCAAAATATTAGTCTAGAAAAAGAATGTCACCAATGACAATGTATCGATGCCAAATCTATTAACGCATCACAACCTATCTTGTGCCTTCAAGGGATACACAAAACAAATTCCCCCAACACTAGCACCAACACCAACACCACCACAGCACCAACTAGAAGCCAATCATCCAATATCATTAATGAATAACAATGTTCTTTAAGACAACCTAACCCAAGATAAGACTATACACTACTTATACAAACCCTAGAATTTTTCCTAAGAAAATTAGTCCAAACACACACTATTACCCTATTAAAAATAAGACATTATGAATCTAGTCTGTTCAAGCCCATGTGGTGGAATGATACTGATTTCTAATATTACCACCATACTAAGGGACATAAAACTATGAAATATTTCTAGCTTAAGAGCATAGTCCAAGGTCTAATTAAGAGTGGAAAAATCAAAGTCATTAATAACTCTAGTACATCTAATAAGGATCACACATTTTTTTAGAAACACACTACAAGATCATGATAATGGAAAATATTTCTCTCCAAGGAAACACAAAAAGGCTAACTACATTTGCGACTCCCATCAACATGTTGTTAATCACATCTATCTTGAGTTAGATTACACCTTAAACACCATCATGGTTAAGGGAAAAGATGTTGAGTGTGATATAACCAATCATTAAATAAAAATTATAGTCCAAGGTGCCCCCTCTAAACCGTCAATATCATCTAAATCCTCCATTCCCATAGAAGGTTGGTATAGTCTATTAGACCACCTCAAGAAGATCTCTATGGATATATATTTATTTGTATTGCTATATATTTCTCCCAATCATAAATCAATTTTGGATAAATCCTTACAAGAGTCGTGTGTTTCCTAGACATTAAGGTTGATAAATTCCATGCCATGGTTGGACACTTGGCTTCCACACACCATGTCCTCTTTACTAAAGAGGCTTTGTCTACCCATAAGCCTTACCACAATGACTCTCTTCATCTCTAAGTATATATCCACCTCAATAAAATCAGAAGAGTGCTTTTAGATGGTGGAGCATGTCTAAATATATGTGTATAAACCTAAAAATGGTCAATAAAAATCAAAGCAAGAAATTGAGTATCAAAACATGAATTAATTGAAATCAAAGCTATTGGATTAATTAAACCAAAAGTATCAAATAGTTATATGCAATTGATTTTAATCAATTAATTGTATAGTTAAATATAAATTTAACCCAACCCATTCAAAAGGGATAGATATGGCTAAAATAAATCAATTAAATCAATTATTAATGTTTATTATTGTTACCCACCACATGAGGAAAAAATGAAATCAACCAATGGGCTGAGAGTATTTAAATCACATGGATCACTCAAGAGGTTTTTCTATCCCACCATCCAATTTTCCTTTTCTATCTTGACTATCCATTCTTGTCTCTTTGTCCCAACATTTGAAACCACCAACTCAACTCACCTCTAATCATGAGTCAATCTAACTCAGATCTAATTCACCTTCCCAATTTTATGAATCCTTTAAATATAAGGAATTATTAGATAAAAAGCATCATTATTATATCAAACTTCTTGTGAGCTTAGTATTTTCATTTGAGAATTCGCATTGAATAGTGATCATAATGGAGCAATTTAGCATAATTGAGCTAGAATAGGCATAGATCTTTATTTTCTCATTCTAGGACTATCACTAATGGATGCTAATCTGAGAGCATTTAATTAGCTTTTCTAGTTAGAGATCCATACGATGCTTATTATCTTGATTTCAATTCATTTTGTTTAAATTGTTATATTTCCTTACATTTGAATTGATATTTTGATAAACTAATCTTATGAAGGTATTTCTTATATACAAAATGGTGCCCGTTGTAGGGCACATACCTCATTCTAACATGTTTTGATGATTTGTATGAATTTTTGGTGAATTTGTGTTGCAGATTTTAAATTTATAGGTACAAAAGCTCCTCTGACAGGAGAAATGACATGTCCAACAACTCTTTCAATGCATTTGTAGACTCTAATAGTGCGTATACAATGAAGTTTTATGCATTTGCATAGACTTTCAACACATTTCAAAATTCTTCTATCTTTGTCGATATTTCTTTTAGTGCATGTAGATAGAATTTTTGACACATCTAACATTTTGTTTTAGTGTGTAGTAACTATTTATCATTTAAATAGCATGTACCGGTAGTATAATAACACATTTAAACAATTCTATGATGCATACAATTAAACAGAGTAGCACGCATGAAACTTTATGTACCGTGTAGCCCTGTATTTTTCAAAATTTAAATTTTACAAATCCAATGATAATAAATTTTTGTTTTGAAGATGATAGAGCATAGGAAGGTGCATAAATCTATTTGCAGATCAGTGGATTACTTCAAGAACAAGGAGGAAATGAAGTTATCTAAATTGCAAAAGAAAATCCATTTTGTTAATTTGCTTAATGATATGAATGAGAATTTAAAATCATATGAATGAGAATTGTTAATGCTTATAAGTCTAAATATGTTTCATTAAATTGGATCTTTTCTCTTTGAATCATTTTGGAAAAGAAATTTATAAAGTTTTTTGAATTGGTGAATTTTCCTCACTTTGCATTGGTTTTGTTGAACTAACATTTATGAAAGGGGATGATTAGGAGCTGGAGCAATTTTCTTAGGTGAGTAAAAAGACAAAACATTGGAAAACCTCTAAAATGTGCCTAGCCTTTGCTAGCTATGAATGAGGTAATCCTAAAACCTTATGCAATTTCTTAAATTGAGGCATTCAATTCAAAATCTACCCTAATTAGAAGCAAATTTAAATCTTAAGTGAGGCGTTAGGTATATGCTCTTCACCTATTTTTGGTGAATCAAACTCCCAAACATGTCAAATTTGAGAGGATAATAAGATAATAAATTAACCAAACACTTAAACAAATCCTTCGTGTTTGTGGATGAAAGTGCTAGGTATATGCTCTTCACCCTTTAGGTGATTAAAAAAGGCTTGGGAAAGAAAAATGTTAAATGTTTTTATGATTTGAAGAAATAGGGATATGCTCTTCACCTTTTGGTGAATCAAACTTGTAGACTTGTTTTCATTTCAATTTCTTTCTTTCATGAACATGTTAGAGCTTCAGTGGGCCTACCTCCCAAGAACATGCCTTAGCAAGGCCGATGAGAGGGACGACCCAAAGTGGGAACAAGGTGAATCCAACCTATGCCACCCACTATAAATAAATACCTCATTTAAGTTGAAAAATGTAGAGGGTAAAAATATTAAATGCCTGGACTTGTAGGGCTATCGGCCTTAATCACACATGCATGACTGCGTGTTCCTTGTATGATTCATTTGATATATATTTTTGGAACTTGAACTCAACACTTGGTTAAAATAGAAATGCCTACCTTTCAGAGCCATGTTTAAAAGCAAAATTTGACCTTATGTATCTTGCTTGGAAGGACTTCTTGTGAAAAGATCTGTGTAAACATTCTCGAACATAAACTCTATGTTTAGGAGTTAAAAGTGAAAACCAATTTTTTTGTGTTTGTTATGTTTGAAGATATATTTATCAAAAGTAAAACATCCATTAAGATATAAAAATCAATTAAAAAGACTTCAAACTTTATAAATTTGAAAACTGTCCAATCAAATAGAGCCTACAATCAGTCAAATAGAGGATACAATCAATGAAATAGCACACACAGTCACTAAAATAGTGTGTAAAAATATTTTTGTAGTGTGTATAAACAATAAAATAGCATGTACAAACAATCAAATAACATGTACAAATAATCAAATAGAGGGTACAAGTATTTTTGTAGCACGTACAAAAAAAATGCATAAATTGAGAACCAAACAACATGTATAGCTCACCAGAATAGCACTTATCAGCATTCAAATAACGTATACAAATTGAGACCTCAAAATAGTAGGCACTTCCTAAATGAGTCTAATCAAATTGAAGGTATTATTGAGTACCCTTTTCTGAGATTTATCTGTTCAAATCAAGACAAAGTCCAAATTCATCAAATATTAAATTGTCAAACAACATGCATCATACCAACTAGGTTTCAAAAGTTCCAAATCATAGTGGGAGTGTTTGAACACCTCTAATCCTTGCATTTTTGAAAGTTTTCATCTGCAATGGCTAAAAGTGAATGGTCTATATATCATAATCATGCCAATGAAGACAAATAAATTCTCTTGGAAGTCCTCACAAAAAAAAATCAATCTTTACAATTAAAATTAGAAGACATGAAGAAAGAATAAAATGATACATCACCCAACAAATCCTCATAAAGATCTATGTTTCATTTCCTCTATAATCATGATCCATCTATATCTTCATCTTCTTCAAACAAAAATACTACTTCACAATCTCACATCAATTTCATCTTTGATCAGGATCAACTTCATGACCATCCTGTATTTGATCAAAAATATCTTAATAGCAATCCAATATTTGATCAATAAAATCAAGAGGAATTAGTCCTATCTCAACAATCCTCATCACATGATAGTGGCAAATCAGATCATCATGAACTTGAAACTAAAATCTCTTTGCTCAACATAAGAACATCTCAACTTCCATTAGATAGATAATTTACTCCTTTGGGACAATCTTACGAATCAGTTTTGGAAGAACTCCTTAAAAAAAATGTCATTGTGTTGCCTCAAATCACTTCTTATGGTTTTGTATTCTTGAGAAATTGTTGTACATATTATAGACACAATGAACATGAAAATTAAGAGTGCATGGAGTTGAAGCATAAAATCCAAGATCTCCTAGATGGTGAGATAATTAAAATTGAAAATCCTAAAGATCAAGATCCTACTCTCAAGAAAAATATAAATCATGAACCTATGTGTAGAAATGGTCATCATACAACCTCTACTTCTTCCACCATTCATTCACCTCTTAAAGAAGAACAACTAGCTAAAGAACCTCCAAAAAACAAATAACCTAATGATTTTTATGCTAACTATGTCTACCCTCAAGGGCTACCTCTAAAATAAATCCACACTAGCTTACTTTAAAATTGGTTCAAATATTGGGATACTCTGAGAGTTGTGTGGACCTTACTAAGAATATCATTATCAAATCCTACACTGATGTTGAATGCCCTTCTAAAGGAGTCATTAGATTACCTATTAGAATAGGACTAGCCATTCATGATACTACTTTTCAGGTCCTGGATTTAGAACTTGGTTACAATATGCTTCTTCAAAGACCCTGGATTCACATCATGTAGGCCGTACCTTCTAACTATCACCAATGTATTAAATTACCTCATGAAAGACTAAGATTACCATTCAAGGTGATAGAGACCCCTTCCTATATTGCACTAATCTCAAAGGATCCATTGAAAAATAGTTACTAATTAATCAAGCTACATCCATGCTCTTGTCATCCAAGTACATTGATATATCCAATTTTTCTAAGACCACTACCCCATCAACGTCATAACTCAAGATCAATGAACAAGATAAGGGATATGGAGAATACACCTATGTAAATTCCTTTTATGTAGGAAAATTCCTTGTCTCAACGAGAACTAATGGAAAGCCAACTACACCTCTCAATAGAAAGAAAAATCTATACATTCAGTATGAACCCCCAACCATGTTCACAAAATAGGGTGAGCTTGATGAAGAATTAGTAGAAGAATATTTATCCTATTGGATATATAGAGATGAAGAACCCTTCCCTATCACAATCCCTATTCATTAGTATAGAAGAGGATACACCATCATGCAAAAAGAAGAGTATAATGGATGCAATGGCCTCTACAAATAGAATCAAGTAGTTGTATAAATATTAGTGCCCAAAGATAATCCTAAGTTTCAAGGTTTAGGGTACCAAATGCCTGAGGAAAGTACCACAATATTTATTTTCCTCTCCAAGATGATGCATTTTCTTTGAAGAAGTTGAGACATATGAGGAGTTCTAGTATGAGATTGATTCTAATCACTAATATAAATGAGATACCCTAAAACCTCAAGTAATCTCCATCTAAATAACATATCTTGCCAGTTTGATTGATTATCCTTATGCAATAGACCCACATATTGATGCATTGTGATATAAGACTTTTGGAATTGATCTAAGACCTTCAAAAATTCTTCATCTGAATCCTATGAGCCATTGTCCAAACCCCATATTTTAACACTATCACAAAAGTCCTTGTATCTTATGCCCAAGGTGATGATAATATTTCCCTCATATACCATGAGTTAATAGATTGGGAATACCAAGGTCCACCAAATATAGGCATTTTTTATAATGATGAGGCCATCATAAAGTTCTCGGGACATTAAAGTAAAATACCTATGGGTAACCATAAAGATGTATTTTCCATTGATATCAATAAAGAAGTGTATTCTGGTGAGTCATGGTTTTCTTTCAATCTCAAAAGTGAAAATAATGAAAATATTAGATCTCTAGATGAAAAATGCAAGGCACCTTTAGGTCATAAAAATAAAAAAATAAAGGATGAATATGAAGGTGAAAACCTTTCTGAGGTGCTTGAGGATGGAAGACTAGACACATGGTCCCTATAAATCAAGAAAGATAACCACTACTAGTGTTAGGATTAACAAGACATAAATAATAGTTACATGCAAATATAATCAATATTAGAAAACAATAAACCACATAGAAGAGAACACAAGACACAAATATTTAATGTGGTTCACCCCATCCCTGGGCTATGTCCACCAACAACGAGTCCAATATTTTATTATCCAGTGATTACAACCTGATTACAATTCGTAATCCCTTACAAATCAATCTTGCTACAAGTACTAAAACCATACATCATTATGAAATCCCTAACCCTAAGCCATTTTATACAATCTTTTTTAGCTTTAGGGTTAGAATTGGTTACAACATGTCAGCGAAAAAAATAGCCGAAAATATTAGCCTGAAAAGTAGCTGAAAAAATAGGGCCCAAAAAATTTTCCTCGGGGGTTGTCGCCCCTGAACCCCCACTCTTGGGGGCTACCACCCCCAAACCCCCACATCATCCTTGGCACAACCTCCAGCCCTGGTGAGGGTCCCTAGAGACTTTTTAGTACTTTCCTGATCAATCACCATAACATAACAACTAGTAGATAAAACAAAAGAGATCAACTTGGGTATTAGGGAAAATAAAAGGATGTTCCACTTGGCAGCATCATTAACACCATAAAATAGATCAATTTATTCACCTTTTCAGAGATAGACAAATCAATTTCACCTAGGTGTACTCAAACATGCCTTTCCTAGATTCAAAACTATTGTTCCATCATTTACCACTTAAAAAAAGGGAAAATACCATAGAACAAAAGCTTCAAAAGATAGACCCCAAGATTGTACTCTTCATTAAAGTAGAGTTAAATAAATTACTAGATGTGGGTTTTATCAAACCCATAGACTACACAAAGTGGATTTCTAATCTAGTACCAGTATCGAAGCTAAATGGAAGTGTGTACACTTAAAAATGGTTAACCAATGGACAATATCACATGGATCACTCAAAGGATTTTCTATCAACTATTCATTATAGACACATCATCTCTCTTAACTCAAACCACATCTTGATCATGGTTAAGCATAAATCACCCCAAAGACATCCATAAATCCTATAAATAAGATGCATTCTAAGTGAAAATTATCCATTCTCAATTTAGCAAATACATTATGCTAGTTTTTAGATCCATTATCATTCAAGCATTGTTTTTGATTACGGTAAAAATAGGTTTTGAAGGGGCCCCGAAACCCTTTAACAATAGAGAAGTGAGATAAGCTTGAAGACCCAAAGAACAACTAGCTGCCCCAAAGAAGGGAGCAGACTACAAAGGGAAAAATCCCAGATATTCAATAAACACCTACACAACAAAAAGCAAAAAATGCTAGAAGAAAAATAGAGAAGAAAAGGCCACCAGCACCAAGATCAAGACACAGTCTTCAGAAAGCCCTCGGAGTCCTCCAACTGGGCCTACATGATCCTAACATTATCTTTCAGCCTCTGAATGTCCTGATCATCAATCTTGAGCTTCTTTTTAGTATTAGACCTAGTTCTGGTGCCAGGTCCCATCTGCTGACTAGGATCGGTCAGGTCAATTTTGTCACTTAGGGGGGCATCTTTGTTTCCTTCCAAAATTTTGCTGAGAGTGTTCAGGTTCTCCAGAGTAGACTTCAGTCTTGTATTAGCCAGGCCAAGCAAATATTTTAACATATCCTCATTCCTACTTGTCTTCTCCTAAATAGGGATCATGGCTATCTCAACAGCTTTTTTAATTTTATCATCTAGTTCAGAACCGTAATCAAGAACACTAGCATTAGCATTGAGAGAAATCTCCTTTCTAATATTATCAACCATTTCCTCAATAATAGAATTCTTGTTTTCTAGTTTGATACATCTATTCTTCAGCTCAACCAAATCATTCTGAACCCATTTGTCTAGATTATAACTGTAGATGGACTTATTTTTAGCAATTTCAAGGGGGGTCACAATGATTGTTCTTTTGACCTACGAATCCATCTTTCTGATGTCATCCTGAAGAGTATGGGTCCTATTATAATCAAGTATTTTCTCACTATCATCCTTCTTGTTCTCCTTCCTGGTGCTGGGGGTATCATGGGAGTCCAGATTATCATCTTCCATAATCCTAAAGCTATTATTCCCTGAATTGTCAGCATTGCTATCAGTTAGATTTTTATCAGCCTCTTTGACATTTTTGTTGTTAGCATCAACCTCAATCTCAAAAGTATCTTTACCTTCAATATTGTTAATCTCCAGAATAGGGTTAGGCTTATCCCCACTATTTTGATTATCCTGGCCATCCTCGAGACTACCCTTGGCATTGGTAATATTAGGATCCTCCAATTACTTCTCCTCAGGGGTCTGGGTAGTGGAATTAGGCACAACATTATGACCCACCTAGGTATTCTTATCAACCTCGATCTCATTATCCAGGGGAGTCAGCTTCACACCTTCAGGCTCCGACAGGACAGGGCTAGTAGAGGGCTCCAAGACAGCTTTATCAGAGGTAGAGGCATTGACATCACAAGGGTCCTTGAAATTCTTCAAACCATCCAAAGGCTTAGAGGAGGCCGGCTCAAAAAGGGAGAGAGCTTTCTTGGGTTTCAGTTTCCTGGGCAGAGAGTTGATATTCTTCCTTTTTTTGACCTGGGTAGGGATAGGATCAGGAATGTGGTCTCTTTCAAAATAAGCAATAAGGAGGATAAGCCCAACATGGAGAATAGGGAAGTTCTTCACTCTATATTTAGTAATGCTCTGGTTGAGTGAATAGAGGAGAAAGTAGGGGAAAGAGATTTTTATGTCAGGTCTAAAGTGATTGACTAGGGAAAAATGATAGTTATAGACCCTAGAAAATCTCCCCTCAAGTGTGAAATATTCCATAATAACCTTAATAATAGAACCCCAAATTCTATCAATGTTATCCATATCAACATAGTCTTTCTTACCTTTAACCAAAAGAGCCCTCTCCTTGTCAGTGACAAGAAATTTCTGGTAAGATTTGGTTCTGACCTTGATCTCTTTTGAATACTTCAAACCATCCAAAGGGAGACCAGTAATATCAGAGAGGAGCTCGAGGATGAGGCTAAAGGACTTGCCAACCAGATTCAACGTGCCCTTATCCCAACCATCTGCAAAGGCTTTGGAGGCATCATTATCAAAACCATGGAGTCTTTGGAGAAACCAATGAACATGGCCTTTCTTCAAAATACTTTAGACTTCCTTATCCTGCTTCCACTTGCACTTTGCCAGCTCTTCTCTCTTGAGGTCACCACCCATGGCCAAACAATCACCCTGCTCTTTTTTCATATGCTTCTTATGCTTAGACGAGGAAATGCTATCAATTTGATGGTTCTTTAGCATTAAAAGGCTGTTTAACTAGTTCACAATCCTATTCACATGTGCGAACTGGCAACAGTTACTAATGATGATGACGACACACATCAGATTATAAGCTTTCATTATGGGAAAATAATTCTGCATCTTGGAGTTGTACTTAGCATTATTTCAAATGACATTCGAGATCACCCCAATCTGAGTAGAATTAAATAATATCATTAATGTTCCTATTAATGACTCCTTCTTTATGCTTGATTTTATCATAATTAATAGATGAGATGACATCATCATTACAAATTGTGTTACCAATCCATTTTTGAATCCCCTCACTTTTGACTCCAATATTGGCAAGGTAATCAGCAACCTGATTGGTCTCCCGGTAATTATGAGTAATATGGAACACCTTAAAGGATTGGGCTATGGTTTTGATTTTGGATATTATGTGTTCAATAGTCCAAGAGGGAGAATTGATATCTTTAATATTATTTATAATATTTAAAGAATCACCTTCAAGCCAGACTCTTTTGAACCCCAGATCTTCCACCAGCAGGATAGTATTGAGGGCAGCCAAGGCCTTTGCCCTATGATTAGTCTGGATTCCCAAAGGGACCAAAATGGCACCTAAATAGTTACCATTACTATCTCTGATAATTCCACCACCCCCAAAAACACCCGGGTTGCCTTTGGAGGCCCCATCAAAATTAACTTTAACCTAGCTGATAGGAGGAGCAATCCAAACTGAGGTATCTCTAGGAGAGCAAGAATGAGAGTTGTGGTGAAGAAAACTCCAAGAAGACCAATCCACATCAGGGAGAAAATTTGTGAGCTTGCTCTTGCTGTTGATGATGGCATTGTTGAAGTTTTCCTTAATAGCTCTAGAAAAGATGTTGAAGACAATTTTAGGTTTGGCATATTTCTCTCTGAAAATTCTATTATTTCTTTCCTTCCAGATACACCAGTATAGATGAGGTGGGATGAGATTCCAAAAGTTTCTTGCAAGATCATTGTCAAAAGGGCATCTCCACCGAGTGACAAAATCCTGCCAAGAGTTAGGAAAGAACCAACACAAATTCCAATTTTGAAAAACCAAGGACCAGACTCTCCGGGTGAAACTACAATGGAGCATAAGATGGTCACAAGATTCAGCTTGATCCTTGCAAAGAAAACATCTATTAACATGATAGAAACCTCTTTTAACTAAATTATCAATGGTAAGGGGCTTATTATGGATAAGAATCCAATAGAAAAATTTAATCTTTGGAGTGAGGAATTTATACCAGATAGTAGCACACTGAGGCTTAACATCCTTGGAGAAGAAGAAGGAGTAGGCAGAGGCCATCGAGAATTCACCATTAGAAGAAGGATTCCACACAATTTTGTCAAGATGATTAACTTCTCTAAACCAGGACTGCAGCTCAATCATAAGGGGAGATAGACTTCTATCAAGGCTAGAAAGATCCTTCCATGAGTTAATAAGCCAGTAATCAAAGACTTTGCAACCAATAGTGTTTTTAGCTTGCATAATAATATCCTTCCATTCTTGTCTTTCAGATAGGGGGCAGTCATGGATCCAAGGATCATCCCAAAAGTCAATATTGGTCCCATCTCCTAGTTTCCACCTTATCCCTTCTCTCAAAAAATCAATTGAGGAGCAAAGGCTATTCCAAATGTAAGAGCCATTCACCCTAGCATCATTGTTTAAGAGGTCCTTCAGATTATTGTAGTTAAAAAGGTATTTGCTTCTAATAATGCCATTCCAATGCTTTGTATCCCTAAAGACTCTCCAAACCTGCTTAGCCAAGAGGGCCTTATTGACAAGCTTGATAGGTCTTAGCCCCAAGCCCCCTTTGCTCTTAGGCTTACAGATTTTTTCCCAAGCAATCAGACTAAGTCTTTTTTAATCTTCAACACCAGTCCATAAGAATCTTTTTTGGATAGTTTCAAGCACCATCACAAACTTGTGAGGAATCTTGAAGAGACTCAAAGCATACATAGGAAGGTTTTGTAGAGTCGACTTGAAGATCTGAAGCTTACCAGAGCTGCTGAGGAGGGTGCCTTTCCAGCCAGCCAGCTTCCTGTTGTATCTATCAACAATTTGATTCCAAAAATTGTCAGGGGGTTTAGAGCAAAGGGGGAGACCTAGATAGGAGGAGGGAAGAGTACCAATGCTGCAACCAAGAATTTTGGAGATCTTAGCCTATCTCTCAAGGGGGGTATTGATAAAGTATATGAAGCTCTTATTCCAATTGATAAGTTGACCCATAGCCAAGGTATAGATAGACAGGGATTTTTTGAGATTCCTGGCTTCTTTAACAATAGCTTCCCCCATAAAAAGGGTATCATCAATGAATTGTTCATGGGAACAAGAGGACCTAACCAAGGAAGGTTGGAGACCAGAGATGGTTCCTTCATTGACAAGTTTAGAGATATATCTTCCCAGCCCTTCAGCCAAAATAGCAAATAGTATAGGTGATATAGGATCCCCCTACCTAAGACCCCTCGTAGGTTTGAAAAAGTTGGAGGAACCACCATTCACAATAACAAAGGAAGAAATATTGGAGACCAACTGATCAACGATTTTGATAACCCCCGCATCAAATCCAAAACTTCTTAAGACTTTTTGGAGAAACTGCTAGTCAACCCTATCATAGGCTTTAGATAAGTCCAGTTTCATGAGAAAGCCCTATTTCTTGGCTGCTTCAAGGGAATGGATATTCTCATAAGCAACCACAATGGAGTCAAGGATTTGTCTCCCTAGAACAAGTCCATTCTACTGAGGTGAGATAATAGAGGGTAGCAAAGTAAGCAGTCTAGAAGTCATAACTTTGGCTATGATCTTGTAAATCCCATTACAGAGGCTAATGGGTCCGAAAGAGTCCACCGTATTAGCACCATGTTTTTTAGGAATAAGGACCAAGAATGTGGCATTGATTTCTCTAAGAAGAGCTTTAGTACCAAAAAATTCTTTGACAACATTCAGAATATCTTGACCAGTGATCTCCCAGAATTGCTGAAAGAAGAAAAGGGGGAAGCTATCAGGACCTTGAGATTTATCACCTTCAAAGGAGAAAACAACATCTCTAATTTCCTTATCATTTGGAATAGCTTTGAGTCTAGAATTGGTATCTCTATCTATGATTAAGGGAATAACAGAGAGAATTTCAAGTTATCTCTGAGAATCAAGGTTATCTTCTTTGGATAGGAGGAGAGAGAAAGACTGAAGCATTTCCTTTCTTATATCTTCTTCCTTAACCAGAGTCTTATTATTCACAATAAGGGAGGAAATTCTATTAATAGCTTTATGTTTCATGGCTGTCATATGGAAGAATCTGGTATTTTTATCACCATCTTTAAGCCATAGGGCTCTTGATCTTTGCCTCCAAAAAGACTCTTCTTTAGAAATGATATTATGGTACTCAGCCACCAGCACATTCTTAGTTCTTTTGTGCTCCTCAAAGAAGCCCTCTTTTTGAATAGTCTCTTGAATGACCTTGATCTCTTCCTATTTATTACATTTTGCCTTGAAGATATCTCCAAAGACTTCCTTGTTCCAAATTTTAACATTTCTCTTGACATTACTTAGCTTTTTAGCTATTCTATACATGGCACTTCCTTCTTGATTGTAATTCCACCAGTTAAAGATACAGTCCTTTAGATTAGGGTGGGCTAACCACATCTTCTCAAAGTGAAATGAGATATTCTTTTTTCCATTCAGAATATTAGCATTGAAAATAATAGGGAAATGATTAGATCCAATCCTAATAGAAGAAGACAAAGAGCAGGAAAAATTAGAGAGCCAATCAAGAGAGAGGAGGGTTCTGTCAAGTTTCACCTAAATGAGGTCATCACCAGTTCTTCTATTTGACCAAGTATAGGAAATCCCTTCTAGCTCCATATCAATGAAATATTGGTCATTAATATACTCCATGAGATCCATTCTACTATCAACTTGAGAAAGAGCTCCGCCCATTTTATCATCAGCTAGCAAAGGGGTGTTGAAGTCTCCCATAACCATCCAGTTAGGGGTTTGGAAATTATTTCTGATTTCTTTTAATCTTTTCCAAAATCTGAGCTTGCCACTTTTGGTATGTGGAGCGTAGATATCATCAAGTTCCAAGAGCAATCAGCTTTAAGGTGTTTAACATGAATGAGGATAATGTTCTTCTCAACATGGAGCTTCGTGCATTTAAAAATAGAGTTGTTCTAGAAGATAACAACTCCTCCGAAAGCACCATTAGAGTCGCTACCAATACTACTACCATTCTTAAAAGGGTTAATTTTTTCAACTTTCTCTCTAGTCATTTTAGTTTCCTGGATAAGCATGATATCAGGTTTGATATCTCTAACAATATTTCTGAGAACATCTTGTTTATGAGGACTGTTAAGACCTCTAATATTCCATGACATGATCTTCATTTAAAGGGTTGGGGAACAAATCTCTGGGAGAGTATATTGTTTACCATCCACAATACTTTGTTTTGCTTCTAACTCTCTCATAGCTTTATGAGAAGGTCTACCTCTTCCCCCTTGAGGCGATCCAACATTTGCTTTCTTCCTTCTAGTCTGGACTCCCCCCAATGGAGTATTTTCTGCCTTTTTCCCTGATTCAGGAGCTTTTAGGTTCAGGCCTCCCTTCTTAGAGAGTTTTTTGATTCTCTTGTTATTTTTCACCTCAGACCAAGGAGATTCCTACATTTCTAAGATAGGAGAAAATTCATCAAAGCTTTCTTTTTGAATGTCCTCCTCACTAACTTCAAACCAACATTTTCTACTGTTACCATTAACAGTGGAAATCACCTGCTCAATCATGGGGGGAAGTTCTGATTTGTCCAACACATTGTCTCCTATCCTTGTGGTAGTAGAGGAGTTACCCTTCTCTTTTTGCACATCTATTGTTGGGCTTGGTGGCTCCATTTCAATACATCCTTCTTAAGGAGCAGCTTGGGGCTGCGAATCCATCTCCCTATTCCCGCTCGAAGGACTTGAAGAAACAGAAGTGGGATCATTTTCCACTTTTTTCTCTTGTTCTATGGCATTTGGATTCTCCTGCTCCAGAGGTCGGGGTTGGTCCTTTTTGGCTATTTCCTAGTTCTTGTCTCCCTCTGACTGATTAATTGGATTGACAATCTGGGCTTCTTATGATTTATCTTCCTTTGATGACTTAGGAGGATTTGGAAGAGAAGAGGAAGATCCATTTTTCTCTCTCCATTCAGCTCTTGGTTCTTTCTTCTTAGGCTTAACGGTAGGTTTTAAAGGGCATTGTTTTGCCCAGTGCCCAGGTTTTTTACAAGTGAAATAGGCAAAGGGGAGGGACTCGAACTCCACCACTTGAATATGAGTTCCTAGCTTGGAGTTAATAGTAATAACTTCTGGGAGGTCTGCCTTTTGATTTATGTTGATACAGACTCTAGCATACACTAGTCTTGCCTTTGCAGTTGTCATTGGATCAATTGATAGGAGCTCCCCAAATGAGCTGGCCAACCCCGAAAAGACATCTTCATGCCAGTATTCCAGAGGAAGACCCTAGAACTGAACCCACATCGGGGTTGATTCAAACATATCCATATCAAGATCAAGTTTAGCCCCCCATTTCTGAAGAGCCAAGGATGATTTACCGAACATCCAAGGACCTCCACACAAAACATCAAAAAGGTCTTCAGAGCTAGAGAACTCGAAGGTGAAAAAACCTTTTGGCAAGGAAGCTATGTTGACTTGACCCTTAAGCTTCCATTTCCTAGCAAGAAAAACCCTTACTGCATCTATGTTAGGTCTTGGGCCCATGAACTTTCGTACAAGCGTGTTTTCATAGAGGCTACAATATGATCAACTAGAGAATCAGGAAGAGAAATGCTAAATAATCCCTTCTCAGGATTAGACGTGTTGTCATCTAGGGGGAAAGAAGATTTCCCAGTAGGTTCACACCAAATAGAGAAGTCCAACTACCTTTAGCAGCATTTTCAAAGAAAGTTTGACCATCAATCACTTGAGTACAAGACTTACTGACAACTTTCCTTGCCTTTGAATCTTCTTCTCAGTTATGGGATCTCGGAAGAGAGTGTCCCCCTTATTCTCTTTTGTGGAGCCCTCGACTGCTACATCTTTTTCCTTTTTCTAAGTTTCTAGCGCGGGAGATCTCTGAACATTTCCAAAGGAATCTTTCACACTCATATCATGATTCAAAAGCCCCTTTTCCCACCTTCATAGGACCGATTCCAATCTGGGTCTTTGTCTCCTTCCACATCCTTCTCACCTCCCTTGGAATTCTTGACACTTGCCATTGTATTCACCTGAGATCCTCCTGCAGAAGGATTCCCACCCGAAGAAGGATTTGAATTTCCTCCAGCCGCTCACTCTCCTCCTCCTCCGCCCACCATTCTCATTTCCTAGTTTGTATCCCACAGACCTAATCATTCAAGCATTGTTATTATAGTCATTTTAGCATTCATATTAGCATAGAATTGCCATTTTGAGCATAGGTATAATTGAGAATTGTCATGGCATAGTAGTGTTATTCATCATTTAGATAAAATATTCACTCATCAGAGAATTAGATCCATATAATAGAATTCAATTCTCATTTCCTAAGTTGTCACCTATGAATCAAATTGCAATTGAGAGCTAAAATGGGTCCTTAGGAATAGAGAGCGATGAGATGCTCTTGAGTCTTTCAATTCATTATTTTTAACTAGCTTTGTATCTTAATGTTTTGATTTCTCATTTTAATGTCTCACTTAGGTTTCTAATTCATAAAATTACACACACATATTGGAACCCACTATGGGACCCACTCCTCACTTACTAATTAATTTTATTTAGCTTTTTGTTGTAGGTTTTAACTTATAGGTCATGTAATTAGACAAAATATCGTATTTGACTTAAGGAAAATCACCTTTACAACAAAGACAATCACATTTAATCTACATAACATTGCATGTAACTAAAATGAAATTGCTTTTGAGATAAATTGTATTGCATTTAAATGTTTAGGAGTAAAATTTTCTTTATGTATACTTACATTCAAATTTGTTTTTTTTTATTAAGGTAACAACATGTTTTGAAGGGACCCCAAAACCCTTTACAATATAGGAATGAAAGGTAAATCTATTAGAGCTCCATAAATACAATAGGCCAACCTAAGCATAGGACCAAACACCTCAAGAGCATACTTAAGATATTACATTACAAGCACCCAAGATGAAATAGTCCAGCTAGAAAGAGGGGGGACACAAAAACCACATCACACTGAGAAGCCTTAGAACAAGGCCTAATCAGAAATCCCCTTTTTATGAGATCGAAGGGTCATGTCAAATGATGAGGATGATTTATTTAAATTTTTCCCTTTGATAGTTATCCAACCATCTTCAAATTTCACTACCTTATTCTGCCAGCAAACTGAATCCAGAGAAACAACCCCCAACAAAGAATCTGAAAAGCTCCCAGCAAGAGGGAGAAAGACACAATTACCATCAGTAGAGATCATACCAAAAGAGCTGGCAGGAAAAGAAAACTCAGGAATATGGCATGCTAGGATTCCATCAAGAGAAACAACACTAGAATCCACACTAGCAGGGCTGGTAGGAATAACGTCCACTGATCCACCAGTAGAGCTGGCAGGAACAACATCCATTGAACCACCAACTGAAGTAGAGATGGATCCCTGCAAAGGTGAGCTGGCAGGAAAAAAACCCACTGAAGGGCTAGAAAAGTTCCCAGCAAGGGGGACATAAGTACAAATATCCTCAATAGAAAACACCCCAGTAGGGCTGGCAGGAGCACTTGCCACAAAGGCACCAGTAGTAGACCTTGGAGCGTTAAAAAAAATTGAGCTATTTTCTTCAATAGAAGGCATCTACAAAATAGAGACATTGCTCGAGTCATTCAAAGACTTAGGAGATCTTTTAAGGACAATATAATGTTTAGTGGAAGCATCCTTCCACCAAGTATGAGAGACTTTCTTCCCTTTAAAGACAGAACAACATTTTGAAGCATGATGACCTATTTTAAATAATTTTCTGCACCTAAAGGGGATGCCCTCATAATCAAGTTATTGCATCAAACAACCTTTAGATGACTCTATTTTAATTTCATTAGGAAGACCCTGTGAAATATCAATATCTACCAGGATGTGGGCATAGGTAGAATGGAACATATTGGAAGTATCATCATCCATGATTAGAAACTCCCCCAGAGCCTCCCCCACCTCCTCCAGGACAACACCTTTCCAAAGATGAAGAGGAAGATTAGGAAGCCTCACCCAGATAGGCATATTGTTAAAAACTTCAGAAGAGGGATTAAAATTCAGGTGCCATGGTTTTAACATAAGTAGGAATTTATCCTCCTCCCAGCTAAAGAAATTTTCACATAAAATTTTCATTCTATCCTTATAACTATCAAATTTAGCTACAAAAAAGCCTTTAGCTAAAGAGATGATATGAACATTATCTGAGAGAATTGGTCCCATTTACGGGAGATCCAATCATGAAGTTGGGAAAGAGTCAGCCTGAACCCCTGAAAATGACAAATAAGATCTAGACCCTTAAGGATCTTAGAGCAACTATCAAGCTCCCCTTCAGCGACAACAGAGAGTTTGACGTATAGAGATCCAGAGGTAGACATCGACACTGAAGAGGGAACCCCACAAGAGGAACCCCCTACCCCAAGCAAAGAGGAAGAAGCAACTATAGTGTAGGAGCCCTCCACACCATGAATCAAAGCATCAGACACCGACCTGGATGACCCTAAAGCCTTTAGGGGATTTGCAGAAGAATGAGGCAGAGAGCTAGGAGAATGACCCAGACCCCCAAATACCATTGACATTCAAATTTGTTGATTCTTAACATTATTTTTTTATTTTCTATAATAGGTTTTAACAATATTAAATAATGTCACCTTTATACATAGGAACATTGCATACAAATCCAATGACATCACATTTAAACTAAAGGGGGTCACATTTACAATTTTTGTCATCATAATTGATTCTAATTGCATTGCTTTTACTTTCTCAAACATCACATTTAAGATTTGTAATGTTGGATTTGAATTTGATTTAAAATTTTCAGAATAAAGAACTTAATTTGGATTTTTTGATGACTTGTAGATAGATAAAGCTGGAAAATTGAGGAAATTCATTTGCAGGAAGCTAAGTTTTTATGAGCTAAAAAAGCCTATAAAAGTGCACTTAATAATTATAAAAGGATTCAATGGGAAAATAAAATGATTCAAATTAATTAAGATGCAAAAGTTTATGATCATTTTGCTTCTATTTGTAATAATTATCAAGGTAGATATAATCTTGAGGTAGATTGGTATGCTCACCCATTGTGATTTTTTAAAAATTTCTAACCTTGGATATTGGTAGCAACATTTGTGATAGCTTGTTGCCAATATTGTAAAAATGCTAAATAATTGCTAAAGGTGCAAAAATCTTGAAATCCCTAAATCTCCTTTGTTGCAATTTATTTTCAGTGAAATTAATTTTGTGGCATTTTCAATTCAACACATAGAATAATCTAAACAGACCTTTTATGCTTGTGCATTGCGGTAGTAGGAATATTTTCTCCCCTATCTTGGGTGATCAAAATGCCAAACCTACCAAACTACCACCTAATTAGATAAGGTCAAAAAATGAACCATGTTCTCTATGTGTTTTTGAGTCAAAAGTGGTAGGGATATGCTCTCCCCTCTTTTGGGTGATCATAATACCAATCCCACCTAGATTCAATTTCAGTTTTATTAGTGCATTTTAACCATAGCTAGCCTGCCTCTTGATATTTTCCTTAAGGATGGTGAGAGGGAATGACCCAAGTGGGAACATCCAAAATCCATGGCATTTTAACCCACTCTAAAATAAAATACATTCATCCTTAATGGGGTGAGTAATGGAAAGATCTTGAGAATAACCATCCTCTAGTATTTCTTAGTAATTATGCAAAACATCATTTTTATGATGATGGAAGGCATTTGTAAGGGATTTTAAACTTAAAATTTCTAAACAGAACCCTATCTACAACCATGTTAATTAGAAAGCCTACCCTTTTATCCATACATTGAAGCCATCCCCATAGATAATTTGCTTAAAATGTGTTTTAGTGTGCTAAACCCATAGGAATAATTTTAGCATATACTTAATGTTGTAGATATTAGGAAAAAACAACTGTTTGAACATGTTTGTCATTTTTTCATGGTCTTAAACATCATAAGGATTCACCCATTTATAAGAAGAACTTCAAACAAACACCAACACTTAATAAAATTATTGAAAATCAAGTAGTCTATCACATGTACCAAAATTCATCCTCATACCATAGAGCTTTCATTAATTCATAACCTAGGTTCTCATATCATTTCATCATTTTTATGTAGGAGCATCTTGGGTTCCTTGGCAATCTTACATCAATAAAAAATATATGTTTTCTATTTTCTAGTTTGTTCAGTCTTTGAGTTTATTGTTGTGTTTCTTTAGTTTGGATTAGTTTTTGTTTCACACCTCCTAGAGTGCTCCTAGAATTATGTTACACCTTCACCTATGTTTTCACCTTGATTGTCTTCTTCACGTATGAGATATCTTGGATTCTTGGTTAGGCTTAACCCTTCTTCACATTTCATAGCCAATTTGTTCTTTTTGACCTTGTGAAGGATTTTCCTAATCAACAAAACTTGGTGGCTTATTTCCCCATATTTCTACACTTGTGGTCGACCTATTTGTGATTTTTCACATCATGTTTCCTCTATTTACAGGAGATTCTTATGATTTAGATCCTAACATATATTTGTGATACATTTTCCTTCTCTTGGAGGATACAATCTTTCCTAGGCTGACTTGATGCTTGCAAAGGCTTTATAAGATATTGTAATTGATCCTTAGGAGTATCTTTTAGTAGTTATGGATAATAAGATAGCTTCTTGAAGAGTAGAAAATATGATTTCTTTGTATAATTAGGTTTGTATGCCTAGCATGTAAGAATGCATGTTACAAATCATATGTAATTGAATTTCTATTAATGTGAAGGTTGATCTGGAATTTCACTTAATTGATATTTTTTGTTTCCATTGTGAAACTCTTGCTGCAAGGATTGGACATACCTCATTGAGGTCCCTCCTATCCTTAGTTGTGCCACATCCACTTTTCACAGGTTAACATTAGAACTATTGTATATGCCCATGGCTTCCTTGGTTAAATAAATTCAAGATCTCAAGAGACAAATTCATGACATACAATTTAAAAAAAAGGATAGAAATGAACCAATAACAACAATGCCTGAGAAATACCTCAAAGGAAAAAATGACATCATAGCTAATGCACAAATTTAAGGAATATAAAGATAAATAGCTAAAATTTAACAACAAATGGCTAAAAATCAAAAGTAAAATCTTAAATCCAACATTTCTTCTACAAGGACAAGTGAAGACAAATATCCCTTAACTAGAAAGTTTACCCCTCTGGGACAATCTCTTGAGTTGGAATTAAAAGAGCTTCTTGAACACAATATCATAACATTTCCTCAAGTGACCTCATGTGGACTTATAATTTTTAGTACATATTGTGCTTACCATAGACATAATAGACATAAAACTTCAAATAACATAGAGTTGAAATATAGAATCCAAGATCTTATTGATGATAACATAAGGAAAGTGGAAAATTCTAATGATTCATCTAATGAAGAATAAGATGCTAATCCAAAGCATGATCAAATTCACGAGCCTATGTCTAGTAATGGCCCACATGTAGCTTCTACTTCTTCCACTATTCTTTTAGCTCCCAAAGCTTTACAACAAAAAGTTACACTACCTCCATCAAATAATGAACCTAATGATAACACTTTTCATGTTGACCATGTTGACCCACAAGTGCTCTCTCTAAAATAAATCCAATCTAATCAACGTCTTTATGCAAGTCCCTCCCATGCTTAAAAAATCCTAGATCCTAAGCTATCATATATTTCAATGCCCATCATACCTATTTGAAATGATCCCCTATCATCCCTCCAAGAATCCGCAATGCATATAAAAAATCTTACCTTGTCCTTCCTTGTCTTTAGAAATGGTTTTGTTGGGACTAGCCAAAATTTTCTATTTCATTCACCAAATAATAACAAATTCAGGGTTGCTGCTCATTTTTGCCAAAGGTGCATCTAGTAGTGATTGACGGATATCATCTTGGAAATGTGTGACTATAGTGAGAGGTCATCGACTCAAATATAAATAATCCTAGGTATTATTGTTGATTGAAGATGAAAATAGGTGTTTTGCCATTTTTCAATAAGGCTAATAAGAATGTGGTGAAACAACAATATTTTCACGGTTTCACAAATAGTGGGAAGAGAAGGTTTCGAAATAGTGATTTCTCTATTTTTCCATCTATCTACAAGATATTTGGAAAAGCAGTGAAAACATGTTGAGTAGTGGCTAATGTATGATGCCTTCGCTATTTCGCAGGCAAGATAAACGAAGATGCAAATTTAGCAATTTATCTCTATTTCATGGGGCATCCTGAGTGAGGTTGCAAAATAGTGAAATATCTAAATAGCGATATTTCACTGATTACCAAGAAGAAGGTTCATGAAATGATGAATTTGTTTCCATCTCGCTCTGGAAACTCAAGAAGATTGGAGAAGATGATTACTATCTTATGTCGCTGGAAAATATGACAAGACTTTCCCAATGGCGAAATCTTGTTGAGATCCAAAATTAATATTTGGAGGTTGTACAAAGGCTAACTTGTCTTAAGTTGGGTGAAGTGTTAACATATCATTAATTAAAAAAGTTAAATGCATCTAGATTTACAAACTCATCAAGATGATTTTACTATTCCCTGTGGAATGTATGATGCAACGTTTAAACAATTCAAATGTGTAAAATTTATTTAAAATTTAAGCATTTAATGAAGTTGGTAGGGTTTTTTATGTGTGAATTGCCTCTTTGTGATGCGTCATGGAGTACAGGTTGGTAGGGTTCAATGTATTTTTCCTATAAAGAGGAAGATACTTTTGGTTTCATGCACAATATTGATCAAAGAAATCGTATCTTTCTCTATCACGATGGGGCTTCTTGCAAATAAAGACTTTTGAAATGAAGATCCATAGTTTGTTCATCAGATAGATTTGAGTGATGTAGAAGAAGACCAGTTGGACGTCATGAATACTCTTATGGTTGCTGCATGGGACCTCAGGAAGAGCTACACCAAGTATGAAAGTGACATGTTTGAGCTGGAGGATGAGAAAGACAAAGCAAAATTTCATGATATGATCTGAGAGGTGTAACTTAACGATGAAGGATGGGTCCCTGATAATCTCTCGGATGAACTACTAGACATGCTTGGCTTAATCCGCATCGATGGGCTTCATTTTTCTTGAAGTTCCGGTGTATATCATTTGGTGTAACTAGACGTTGTAAATATCAATAGAATAGCTTTTTAGTTTCTATTTTCTTAAAGATAATACTTAGTTTTGAATAGACACTTATAACGGTCTGAATCTTGTTTGCATTCCTTCATTTTGTTTAAGAGGGATACCAACACCATTAAAGAAGAGATAAGAGACATACTATAGTAGAATATAGAATGTTGGCTACAACCAAAACATGAACTCAAATGTACTTGTTTTTTGAAATCAATACAAAGAACCAACACTTTTCTGTCCTATTTTTGAGGTTTGAAAGTTATTTCTCATTTCAACCAGTCTTCTATAATTATTGATTATCGTATTAATTTCTGTCTTGTAATGCTTGTACAAAAAAGTTATTTGTTTCTCGTATTCATCTGATTATCCCAAAAATATGTGGGAAGTGTCTTTCCTCCTATTTCTTGTCTAATTGGTTTTGTATTGAAGAAATTAAATTCAATTAGATTGGTGAATGTGTGGAGGCTTAACCATTTTCTTTATTAACAACATTTGATAGTTGATGGTGTATTGGGAATATATTTTGTCTTACAAAATTGTACATATAATTGAATAGAAGTGAATCTATAGCTCTAATTGGATAAGAGACTGGTCTTATCATTAGTCAAAGAATATGAATTTGATTCATTCTTTTGAAAGCATTTTGAAACTACAAATCATATTATCTAAAGTTTTCATTCAAGAATTTTTATAAAGAAAAGTGAAGTAAGTGGTTGTGAATTTATACAATCAAACCTTTCTCAAGAATCATTTTCCATCTTTAGAGGTCAATCAGTTTTCAATATGCTATAAAAAGACTTAGACTTAGTGTGTGGGTTAAGGAATAGGTTTACCCACCTTGGTCCTATAGAGCTAGAAGTGCAGGGGAATTTGATCATTGATCATTCCCGTTTGTTGGCCATAATTAATTGATGAATCCTTATAAGAGAAGAGGCAATATCTCTTGGATTTCTAATCTGTGGTTTTGAGAACCAATAGATTGGCGACTTTGATAGGGATTTGAATGAAGAAAATTTTCAAAATATTCGGTGTTATCATATCATACTAGTTGAGATAGCCTCATCCAAGTCAGATAACCAATAGATTGGCGACTCTAGTGGGGAGTTGAATGAAGAAAATTTCTAGAACCTTTGGTGTTATCAAATCATACCAATTGAGATAGCCTTAGATGAGTCATGTAACCAATAGATTGGCGAATCTATTGAGGAGTTGCTCATGAAATATTGTGAAGTATACCTAGAAGCTTTGGTGTTGATTATTGGAGAAATGCACTTTTCTAGAAAGAAGAACCCAAAAGGTGACAAGTGTTTTTTCCTCTTTGAAAGAGGTGGTGAATCTATTGAAAAAACTTAATGAATGAAGAAAGAAGACACAAGTGTTCAAAATGTACAGAAACAAAAAGTTAGTAAATCAGAAAAAATAGAAATGGGACAAACTATTTACATTCTAGCCATTGGAGCTTAGAAATTTTTAGTATAAAATTGATACATTTTTTCATAAACTTGTAGAACTAGTGGCCAAGATCCATGGTGATGAGAATGAATCTACTCTTCAGTATTTGGAGGCATACTATGAATTCATAGATTGTTATTAGATTCATGTAGAAGATCATATGACGAAGGTGTTTTCTAGAACACTAAGAAATAATGCACAAAACATCTATGAATCATCTCCTACTCAATGTATTACATCATGGCATGCGTTTGAGAAATGGGATGAATTTTATGGCATAGTTGAAGACAAGGGTGAATAATTAGGTAATGAGGATAATTGTTATATCATGTAGTCAAAATCCTATGCATCTCCTTTAGATGCATTCTTCAATATAGAGAGGTATGAGAATGAATCTGCAGTTGAATTTTTCATACAAATTTTAGAAACTTATGGAGAAATAACTTTGAATGTTAGGCCACATCATAATGATTTATACTATAAGGTGTATGAATCTAGAATCTTTCATGAATCCCAGTTAAGATATGTGCTTAATCCATTACATGAAAGATTTATTCAATGAATGAATACAAAAAATAATGAGTGTGAAAAGAATGATGACAACGAAAAATAAACTGATGATCAAGTTAGAGAAGCTCCCATAATTGAGAATCCTGATGATATTTATGTTGACAGGGAGACAGATGAAAGTACTAAGGACAAGTTTCAAAATTTTGGTACAAGGAGTATTTGAGGCATTTGGATGAAAATGATTTAGAAGATCTTTCAATCTTCAAGGAATGACAATTTAGTAAAATGGTTAAAATTAGTGACTTATCACATGGAATATGTGATGTACCAAAAAAGTCCCGGAAAGGTACTTAAACTAGAAGGATAATCTTGTTGATGAAACATATATTCCCCAAAATGTTAACCCTAATGGAAAAATGCAGTTTGATTTATATAAGGAAAAGAGTACCTTTGAAAGTGATTTCATTTTTTTTTGAATCCCTTATATGGTGAAGTACTAGAAGGTACTAATAGATTATCATGTGAGGAAGTGTACACATAAGGTTTCTCTATTTTTCTAAACCCACTATTTGAAGATGATGAGATATTCTCATGTGACATGTCAAGTGAACAAGGGTTACAAGAAGTAGATTTTATTTCAGGGCAGAAGATACATGGTATTTCTGAAAATCACAATTTCTTTGATGGTTAAATCAATAAGGAAAAAAAAATTGTGAGAGAAAGTTGGAGATTAAAGAAAACTCACATTCAAAATTGAAGGAAATGAAACATCAGGAAATTTTATGGCTTCTGGATAAAAACAAATACAGATCCATGAAATTTGTGAAAATCACTAAATGTGGTGTACAATATGTAGAAAATTAAAAATCAGAGGTAATAAGATCTTCTATAAGACACATGCGCATTATGGAAGGCCATTGCACGAGCTGAGTATACAAGGAGATGATATAAATAAAATTGGAATGATAATAGTCAAGATAGATCAAAACAAAATGTATGACATAGGAGAAATTAGGTATTTATTGTTGAGGGCTTGTAGCTCCTCGATGTAACTCTTACATGGGAATTTTCTTGATTAGTGCCATGATTTGATTCTCCAGAGATAACTGGATTCTCATTGTTCTTATAGGGAGTACATGTCCCCAAAAAGAGCCATTGTTGGGACTAGCCCAAATTTTCTATTATATTCACCAAATAATAACAAAGTTAGGGTTTCTACTCATTTTGGCCAAGGGGGCATCTAGTAGTGATTAGTAGATACAAGCTTGGAAATGTGTGAGTATGGTGAGAGGTCATTGATTTAAATGTAAAATAATCCTAGGTATTATTGCTGATTGAAGATGCATATAGTGTTAATATGATTTAGAACAACAGAGAGGGGGGGTGAATTAGTTGTTCTCAAGTCGAGATGTATTAAATAAACTTTCAAAACTCTTCAATAACTCAGATCTAACAACCAACAGCTACTCGGTCATTACATAATGCATATCAGAAACATATAACAGTGCAGTCCACTATCCAATAGTATTTAACTTGCAAAACACATAAATGTTCAAACCAAAACATTCACATAAGAATTAACACCAGGATTTATAGTGTAAACCCAATTTGGGAAAAACCACTTTGTAACATGCTACTGATATATTCAATCTTCTGAAGTGAGCTCTATGAAAAGCCAACCTTGTCAAAGGTTACAAACACACTGCTAGGTGTGACTCGGTTAAAGGATTTCAACCACCTTGTTAGGAGTGTGCCTTGTTAAAGGACTTAAGTACATTCCATCAGAATGTAACCTTGTTCAAAGGATTTATACAATGACTGTTAGGTCAACCTTGATTAAAGGATTTAAACTGATACAATGGTTAGAAAGTAATAACAGTGTTTGATCTGAAAATATACAACTCACTTTGCAAATAACAGATTTGATTCTTACATATATATGTTGACTTACTGACTGTGATCCATTTCCATCTCCATCACTGATCTACTCAGAAATCCCTTCAAGAAATCACAACTCCTCCTTTAGCCTTTTCTTCTTATTCAGTCAATAACAACAACAACTCCAGCATCCTCCTACAACCTCACACTTAGGTTTCCTTAATACCTCTTCGATAGGTCGATCTCACTTTTTCCATTTAATCTCCTTTGTAGATCTTAGGGTTAGGTCAGATTCATCGAATCCTTCCAACATTATGTTCTTCATCCATCCTTCTAGAAACATCTCAAATCACTTTATGGAATTACAATAAAATGGTTTACAGTGCATTAAATGCTTCCATACAATCAATAAATAAAGTCAACATGATTTACATAATCCAAAAATTCAACTATGTCGGCTAGGAGTCTAAATTATTCCTCAAATTTAAATTATTGACACTCAGTCAATACTGTGTTCAACTCCTCGGTCATCACTGGGTAGCCTGGTCACCACTGAAATTATTTCCTTGGCTAATACTGTCTTCCTCGGCAATAAACTGATGTTCAGTCAACACTAAATTTTACTTGGCATATACTGGCTCAGTCGACACTAACATCACTCGGCTTAAACTAGATTTCTTCACTTTTTCTCGGTTAAGCCTACTTGTTTAGTCTTGCTTCTTACTTAGATAAGCAATACATTATCTTATCATTGTGCCACATAATCAAGTACCCATTGGAGTATCAAGATAACTCAACCTTTCCTTAGGTGCTATTATTATCACCTCTGCCCTAATCCTTCTCAACAATCAAATAGATATATTACTTTCTTAGATAGCAACAGTCTTACTAGTTAAGGTTTGACATCAATGACAATACAACAATTGCTTCAATTGTAGTTTCCAACATATAGGTATTTTTCCATTCTGCAAGAAGGCTAATAAGGATGTGGCGAAATAGCAAGATTTTCACAGTTTCATAAATAGTGGGAAGAGAAGGTTGTGAAATAGAAATTTCATTGTTTCACCATCCATCTACAAGATATATGGTGAAGTAGTAAAAACATGTGGAGTAGTGGCTAATGTACGATGCCTTCTCTATTTTGTGGGCAAGATAAACAAAGACACAAATTAGTGATTTATTGCTATTTCATAGGGCACCCTAAGAGAGGTTGAAAAATAGAGAAATATCACTATTTCATTGATTACTGGGACGAAGGTTCACAAAATGATGAATTCATCTCCATATTGTAGCGAAAAATCAAGAAGACTAGATAAATGGCAATTGTTATCTTTTGTCACTAGAAAATATGGCAAGAATTTCCCGATGGCGAAATCTTGCTGAGATTCAGAATTAATATTTGGAGGTTGTACAGAGTCCAACTTGTATGAAGGATTAACATATCATTAATTAAAAATTTAAATGTATTTGGATTTGCAAACTCAATAGGATGATTTTACTATTCCCTATGGAATATATGATGTAATGTTTAAATAGTTCAAATGTGTGAAATTTATTTGAAATTTAAGCATTTAATAAAGTTGGCAGGGTTTTGTATGTGCAAATTGCCTCTTTGTGATGCGTCATGGAGTACAGGTTGGTAGGATTAAATTTATTTTCTCTATAAAGAGGAAGATACTATTGGTTTCATACACAAGATTGATCAAAGAAATCGTATCTTTCGCTATCACGATGGGGCTTCCTACAAATAATTGCTTTTGGAATGAAGATCCATAGCTTGTTCATCCGTTAGATTTGAGTGATGTAGAAGAAGGCAGGTTGGACATCATGAATGGTTTTATGACTACTGCATGGGACCTCAGGGTGAGCTACACCAAGTATGAAAGTGACATATTTGATTTGGAGGCTGAGAAAGATAAAGAAGAATTGCATGATATGATCTGGGAGGTGCAAATCAATGATGAAGGATGGGTCCCTAATAATCTCTAGGATGAACTACTAGACATGCTTGGCTTAATCTGCATTAATGGGTCCTATTTTCCTTGAATTTCTGGTGCATATCAATTGATTTAACTAACCATTGTCAATATTGATAGAATAGATTTTTAGTTTCTATTTTCTTAAAGATAATACTTAGTTTTGAATAGACACTTATAATGGTTTGAAGCTTGTTTGCATCCATTTTTTGTATGAGAGGGATACCAAGACTGTTAAAGAAGAGAAAGAGATATAATATAGTAGAATATAGAATTTTGGCTACAACTAAAATGTGAACTCAAATGTACTTGTTTTCTAAAATTAATAAAAAGAAATGAAATTTTTTTGTCCTATTTTTGAGGTTTGAAAGTTATTTCTCATTTCAATAAGTTTTCTATAATTATTCATTATCATATTAATTTCCATCTAGTAATGCTTGTATGGAAACGTTATTTGTTCTTCGTATTCATTTGATTATCATGAAAATCTATGAGAGTGTTCTTCCTCATATTTATTTTCTAATTGGTTTTATTCTAAAGAAATTAAATTAAATTAGACTGGTGAATGTGTGTGGGCTTAACCATTTTCTGTATTAACTACATTTGATGGTTGATGGTGTATTATGAATATATGATGTCTTACATAATTGTACATAGGATTGAATAGAAGTGACTCTACAGTCCTAATTGGATAAGGGTCTAGTCTTATTGTGTGTGTGAAAATTGTACCTAATTTGTAGACACAACACTTCAGTAAAATATTAGAGGTTAGCTATAATCAAATCGTGCAAAATTAAAATCTAATCTAACCAAGCAATTTACTGCCTTCTAGTAGGTGCGAGATTGATGTTCTCAGATTGTTATTGAGATTAGTGACCTTGACGACACCTAATTGAAGGATTTGCATGCAAAAGATGGATATGAATTGAATGTAATTAATCTTATTTTTTGGATTTTAGATGCAATGATATGATGAAAACTGATATGAATCTATGCTAATATGAAAATTGATCTATGATATGCTAATCTAGAAATAATATGATATGAATAAAAACCAAATTGATCTCACAATAGCCTTGATTCGCAATAAGCTTTGATTCTTTGTCCTCCAATTCGACAGCGCGAGGATGCAAAAATATGAGATGCTTTGAGATGAGCCGAGGCTTTTAATTTATAGAAATCCAAGGCTTTGGAGGTGCATGGAAGAAAGCCATAAATCACTCAGATTAACTCAGCTTGATTTTTGAGTTATCTGATAATAAAGATAATTTAATTCACAAAAACATGCAAATCATGCAAAATTAGCTTTTTAACTCAAATTAGAAGTTTAGATCAACTTTAAAACTCAAAAATGATGTTGAGTTCCAAAATGTCAATAACTTGCATTGATTTTCTGATTTGGAGTTTAACTGTTCTTTGATTGTGCACATGGATAATTATGAATTAATAAATAAATAAAGTGATTTATTCTCAACTTAACTGATTTTAAAAAATAAAACAATTGATTTATGGGTTAATCAATCATTTTTCAAACTTTTATTCAAAAACAATATTATTAAAAATTGACAGCTTGCTTTAATTAATTAAATAAGAATTTAATCAATTAATACTAAGAATTTTGATTTATTGTCAAATTTAAATAATAATAATTAGGAATAAATATAATTAAATTCAATTAAATAATTAAGTGGCAGAATTAAACTTAATTAATTAAATATGAAAATATTCAATTAATCAAACATAGGATAAATGTGATTTATCGCCAAATAATCATTAAATTAAAGATAATTAGATAAATTAAAAATATTACTAGGAATATTCCCTGATGCAGAATTTATGATAATCAATTAGGATTCGATGATGTGCCGATGTGCCTTTGGTTAGGACTTTGATGGCGATTTCGTTCGATGTGTCGATATAGAGGTTAATGAACCTATAGCCCATTTTTGGGGTATTACATTTTGCCCCTCTTTGAATTACTGTGCGAAGCGCAGTGGTTCAAAGATAGTCTGTGTTGGATAGAGATATGAAACTAATTCAAAATTGATAATTGATATGAGACAGAAGCTGATTGATATTGATTTGATATGAAGATAATAGGTCCTGAATGACCAAAGATAATGTTCACTGTAGCAATGATGAACCAATGATTGTGAAAGAGTGTCAAAATGCTTGATTCTGAATCTTAGGATTGCAAAGAAGTGAGTGATCGGTTCTAGACTCGATTGTCTTAGCAGAACTAGCAGGTATCACATCCGAACCCTTCAGTTGCCGAAGAACCAAGGAAATAACACTAATGAACTGATGGTTGTGAAAAATTGATATAGTTTACAAGATTAGGAGAATACCAGATTGATATGGATCGATGAATCTGATATGCCCCAAGTGATGATAGATTTTCCCCGAGCGATGAGGACTTTTGATGAATCAGCAACTAGACGTGGTTGTTGTCTTGATTAGTGATGAAAGATTGATCACAGTTTTAAATTTATAGACTTGAATGATGTGCAATACCATGCCCCCTTTGGGATTAAAATTGAAATCTGACAAGAAAAGTCAGTGTTATAGTTTAGAAGCATGTTAATTGATTTGAGAAGTGGTTATACACGTTTGAGAATGCATTCTGCATCGTTTAGAGATCCTGGAGACCAAGTTTGACCAGGTTGAACCATGAGTTGACCATAGTTGACCAAGTTGAAATTTTGATAGTTTGATGGAAGATAATCAGTTAAGTTGAATGTTGGATTTCTTTGATGATTGAAGGCTTGCCAGCAGTCACCATCCTGGGCCCAAAATGTTAAATCATGATTTTGACATATTAAACGATCTCAAATTTTGATTTTGATCCTAAAAATGGATTCAGAACGTCGAAATTAGCCAAGGGTGCAATTTTTGTGAAAAATAGAGCACTTTTGAAAATTAGGTCAAATGCTTTATAAAGGCCCGAAGCATCAATTTCAATTCAATTCAACCTTTTGACTTTGGAGATTTTGTGGAGCCCTCTGAGCAAGAAAATGGCAGAACAACAAGATTCGAAGGTTCCTATGAGTTTGCATCGATTTGAGCGCAGCCGGAGATACCAGAGATCCCGACAGTATGGACATCCGGTAGGTGGACCTCTGTGCCCCTCTGAAAATGCAATTTTTTCATGTTTTATAGCATTTTTAAATTTTTTTCGTATGCGTTTTGCTTTTTGAATTTTGTATGTGTGAAAACTCGTACAAGTCCCAAACCAGACTCATACGACACTTCAATTGAAACTCCTTTGTCGTTTCAAGTCCACCCACGTGTCTTATGAAGGGGACTCGTCTGTCGTACGACATTTCATCGGGTCCCTAAAAACTAGTATGACAATGTGCGCAATGTCGTATGACCATGGATTGTCGTTTGGGCTTCTGTGGAGTGTCATACGACTTTCGGAGCTAGTCTGGAATGTCATTTGAGAGACAGTGAGCCTAAAATTGATATTTAGGTCAAAAATTTGATTTTTCAGATAATTATGCTAGATTGCTGATCCTTTGACCCACCTTCTGAAATATCGAACTATTCCATTTTTGTACTATTAGCCTAATTTTGAACTCAATATTTGATAAAACACCTTGTTTCTGTATGATTTAGCTCACATATCCAAACGTTCATGTTCGTCATTCTTACCTGACGACACAGAGATTGTGCGTCTCACTTCTTGACCCTATGAGGGTTCATCTGGCTACATGTGGTTTGGAGCATCTCATTCATTTACCTGATATTAGGGTAATCATGGCCTATTGACTGTGTTGATAGAGAGATTTCACTTGGAGAATCAGACCTTTCATTTACCGACTGGAGAGATGACTGTGACTCTAAAGGATATTTATAGGATACTATGCATTCCATTCCATAGCAGTCGACGTCCTAAGTATGTGAGTTCCAGCCAGACTGGTCTTCATGCCTTCAGGCATCTGTTTGGTGATGATACATAGTTGATGGGGTCCATTTCCTGGGAGACCCTTGTACAAAGATATGGTTAGATGCACCGTTTAGAGTACATTATTGCTGGGATAATCGGGGAGCTCATCATGCCAGGCCGTCAGCAGAATGACTTTTTGATGGGATGGGCGCCAATGGTAGCATTTCTTATGGCCACTCCCATAGAGCTTGCCTAGGGTTAGTGTTTGTTGGCCCACATGTTTTCAGAGATGCACGAGGTCATGTATCAGGATTGCAAGAGCTTCGCTTCTAGAGCTCTTATATTATAGATATGGGCATGGGAGCATATCCTAGTGTTGAGATCGGTTTTCTAGACACAACGACAGCCACAGGAGCCAATGATATATACGTATGCAGGTTATGTTACACAGGTCCGCATGGGTCATACTGAGTACTTTCGATGATGCTTAGATGATATGACATTTGTGCATTGGAGACCCTACTTGTAGATAGAGGCTTGGCCCACTGCGAGGGAGCAGTATAGTTTTCTTTTTTAGAGTCGGGTTCTTATTGGCCGGTCTCCCACCGTGTTGGAGAGATTCTTGATTACCAGAGTGTGGTGTCAGTATGGATGTAGACAAGATGCTCCACAAGAGTATACTGCATATGCACGCATTGTTCATGAGATTGGCCTTGGATGGACAGTGCGCCTTACATATTCTTTATGCTCAGATGAGTACAACTGCATCATAGGGTGAGACTGGGATTACCATCCATAGGTTGTTGATGCAGGGGTTATAGATGGATACATTTTGTGGCTTGCGGATCACCCCATTTATAGATTCTTGGATCCCACTGAGTTGATACCCTCCATGGAGGAGGCGATGGATGTTACAGGTGCTCCTGTGGGATAGGGCCCGAGACCTCAGGTAGTGCATCCGACACCTCCTAGACAGAGAGTGACGGCTCCACTTCAGAGACCATTAGGACACACGAGGCCCCCTCATCCTTCTACTTCTATAGAAGGTACATCCACAGGTTCACAAAGACGGAGCAGGGGGGAGAGGGGTACTCTGGGCAGTGTTGGTTCTACAGATGAGGTTTTAGCAGCTGAGCAGTTTGTGGGTGGTGATGGAGATCCCTCACAAGAAGATACCACTTTTGATTTGGGAGCTGAGGTTAGACACCGTAAGGCGCATAGAGTAGATACCACTGGTTAGTAGCCAGAGCAGCCACAGGACATAGAGATGCCAGTAGCTGAGGCCAATCCTACTTCATCAGAGATGATCAGACATCTCAGAGCTCAGGTCCGGGACCTGAAGGTACATAGTGCTAGGTGGGAGGAGAGGTATCAAGAGGTAGATAGGTAGTGCACTAAGCTTCGTGCATAGTTTCACTTAGAGGTTCAGAGATTACAGACAGAGGTGACCCATCAGACCTCATGGGCATTGTATTATGTGTCTGCATACTATGCTGTTGTCTTTGCTGCGCAGAGAGTACCTACGTATTTAGAGTACATGGCCACCTCAGAGGGAGCTAGGGAACTAAGAGTAGAGGCCATACCAGATGCACCATCACCTCCTCCACCAGATACTGAGGAGTGTGCCGACAGTTGATTCCTATGCTTATGTTTTGATATACTCTGTTCTTTTTGATCACTGATATACTGTTCTGACTCTGATAGCTCTCCGGAGCTCATTCTTTTGTACATTGTGCTAGTAGTGCACCCATGACTCATTTCAAGTTTATGATATATATGAGATCGATGTTTTTGGTTGTGACTTAATCTGTACTTGTCATGTTTTGGATTTATGATGATATCACGCTATGCTTATGCTATGAGTAGTGTAGAATGTATGTATGGATCAATGCAATGCAATGATTTCTTTCATATGTATGGATGTTATGCGAATGTAATTGTTTATGAAAAGATGTATGTATGATTTATGCTTATGCAATGGATGTAATGTAATGCAACAAATGATAATGATATGAGATTTAAATGCAGCGATACACATGATATGTTTTTGCAGGTTGATGAAGACAAGTACTCAGTCTTATGTCAAAAGAATGTTTAACCCAGGAGGGTTACTGCTTGCAGTTCAATGAAGAGACTTTCAAGTGAGACTCAGCTCTTGGTAGATGTGAAGAATTGATATGAAGATTTGTTTAAGCTTTTGAAGTGTTTCCAAATAGTTGTGAGATCATACAAACATGCAAAATGCAAAGAGACATGCAAAATGAAATGCAACCTAAGACCTAGGACCTAGTCACTGATCATGTGTCGATTTGTTATCATCATTGAACTATTAGGTAACCGAATAAATCAATACAATGCCCACTAGCTATGAAACCATAGACATATGAATATCAATTTGTATGCACAAGGATCAATACAACACCCACTGGTCAACAACCATGGATATACGAATATTGATTTTAGTTTCAGAATGTCGGATTAGATATAAGCACCAAGGCACAAACACCAAGATGACCTGAATATCATGTCCATTTTGATATAGCAATTTGTATAAGCATCAAAACATAAACATCGTGATGACCTGAATATGCCTTGCATTGCAAACACATCAAATAGTCAAGAGATCATTCTAAATCCAATGTGAATTACCCGTAGTGACCCTTTATCATTCACATCCTTAGGCAAGATCACGTTTCATAGTAGGAGAAAGAACTCACTCAAAAAGACAATAGTTAGATCAAACTTCCTTGAATTTTATGGGTATCAATGGTCAAGGTATGCATGGCCATCTAATTCAAGATAGAGGCTCTTACAGTCGGACACCATTTCAATCTAGAATTTCTAGAGTTGTTAGATTTTCACATACAAGAAGAAAACAAAGAAAAGATTATGCCCCCAGTCATCACTCTCTAAATCCTATAAAGGACATCATCGAAGAGCTCGAAGGGACACAATATGCAAAAATCTCAATGCGAATCAGTAAGCATACAAGGAGATAAAAGCATGTAAAAAAGCATAGATTGTTTTCAGTTTTCAGTTTGATGTTGATTGCATTGTTGTAGATGCAAAATCCTTTCTGGAGACAAGACTGACTGACTGACTCACATGAAGCTTCAAAAGGACTCTGACTGGATATGACACATCTTAGATACATGGGAGACCATAGGATATGACATTGATTGCCCCCAAGTGTTAAGCATTGATAGGATACAGACGCTTGAGCTGATTGGTGTACAAACTGACTTATTGAAAAATTGGAAATACAGAAACAAACCGGGAGATATGTACAAATTAAAGCAAGACTGAAAGCTAGGAAAGACCAAGATTGTGCTGATAGATGGAGCATTTTGAACAAGTGGCACCTGTTTGCTGGGTTTTCACCATCTTGGCAGAGATTCTATTTTTTCTACCAAGGTGCCTGTTTCCAAGTTTTCACCAAGGCACTTTTTCTTTTTTTCTCATTTTTTTGTATTTTTCATTTTTTCAGGACATTTTACCATAGACCGAATGCTTTAGGCATAGAATTTCTTCAGATGGAGAATGTTGATTGGTTCTCAGACCTGTTCTCCTTCAGTCATTGAGAGTTGATAGGCGCTAGAGCCAAAAGTAGCAGTGATGACAAAGGGACCTAGCCAGTTGGGTTCAAACTTCCCCTTGCATTCTTCATGTGATTAATTTTTAGGATTCTCTCTCAAGACTAGATCGCCAACCTGAAATTCTCTATGTCGAACTTTCTTGTTGTAGCCTCTAGACATTCTCTTCTGATATACTCTGAGATGATCATACGTTGCTTGTCTATGCTCATCTAGTAGTTCAAGTTCTTGCAACCTAAACACTCTGTAGTCATCATCAGTTACTAGACCATGCATTCTAATTCTTAGTGATGGGATTTCAACCTCAATAGGTAGTACCACCTAAGACCCATAAACTAAAGCAAAAGGCGTAGCCCCAGTAGGTGTTCTGATACTTGTTCTGTAGGCCCATAGAGCTAGATTAATCATGAGATGCCAGTCTCTACCAATTTCTTTTACTATTCTGTGCAAGATCTTCAATAGATTTTTGTTAGAGGCCTCAGCTTGTCCATTCCCTTGAGGATAGTAGATAGAAGACCAATGTTGGGTGATCTTGAATTTGGCACATAGATCATCTAGGTCTTTGTTCTTGAATTTTCCACCATTATCTGTGATTATGGAATGAGGTATCCCATATCTACATATGATATAGTTCAATATGAACATAGATATTTGCTTTCCAGTTGCTTGTGTCAAAGGGATTGCTTCTACCCATTTTGTAAAATAATCTATAGCAGTGATTATATGGGTATGTCCATTAGAAGAGTGAGGATGAATCATCCTAATAAGATCAAATGCCCATTGATGGAAAGGCCATTGTGTTGTAAAGGGAATTAGATCTCTCCCTGGAGCATGAATTAAGTTACCATGCACTTGACACTTTTGACAATTCTTAGCAAATTTGATAGACTCTTTCTCCATTTCAGGCCAACAGTACCCAACCCTAATAAGTTTTCAAGCTAGTGTTAAACCATTCGAGTGTGACCCACAAATACCATCATGGACTTCCTCTAATGCACATTGAGACTCTTCCTATTCTAAACATCTAAGTAGTGTACCATGTAGACCTCGTTTATATAGATTGTGACCAATGATGACATATCAGGAGGCATTACGGATAAGGTATCTCTTTTCATGGTGGTTGAAGGTATCAGGAATGATTTGGTCTTGGAGATAGGAAAAGAGGTCTTTGTATCTGGATGAATCATGACCAACAATGATGTAGATCATGTGGGTTTTGAGGGAGTCATATGTAGGATAAGAGAGTGCTTCCACCAGGAACTCATAGCATAGCTCATGTTCAGGTTGTTGTAATAAAGTAGATAGTATTGCCATTGCTTCGGCAGCCTTGTTCTCCGTTCTAGGAATTTGCTCAAATGTGATAGACATGAAATATTTCTTAAGATCATCTACCATTCTCTTGTAAGGAATGAGCTTTTCATCTTTAGTTTGGTACACATCATTGACTTGATGAATAACAAGTTGAGAGTCTCCATGAATGTGTAGCTCTGTTACTCTCCATTCAATTGCTATTTTCATACCATTCAAAAGGGCTTCATATTTTGCAATATTGTTTGTGCAAGGGAACTTTAGTCTAAATGATTTTGGGATGGAGTATCCTTGAGGAGTTATGAATAATATGCTTGTTCCAGATCCATTCTATGTATAGGAGCCATCAAAGAACAATTGCCATTCTCTAGAAGATAGGTGCATAATAGAGGAGTCTGGAAATTCCATTTGCATTGGTGTGTCATCAAACATGGGTGCATCTGCTAGTTGATCAGCAATAACTTGACCTTTTATAGATTTTCTTTCAACATATTCAATGTCAAATTCACTTAGAAGCATGACCCATTTAGCCAATCTACCTATGAGGGCAGCCTTGCTGAGTAGGTATTTTAGTGGATCAATTTTTGCTACTAGATGCGTGGTATGAGCTAACATATAGTGTCTCAATTTTTGTGATGCAAAGATCACAGTGAAACAAGCTTTCTCAATCATAGAATAGTTCTTTTTATATGCCACCAATGTTCTGCTTATATAATAAATGGCTCTTTCCTTTTTGTCTTCATCATGCTGCGCTAGCAATGCTCCCAGTGATGTGGCTGTTGTGAAGACATATAAGATCAATGGCTTCCCATGAATAGGAGGCATCAAGATAGGCAGATTTGATAGATACTTCTTGATATGGTTAAAGTTATTCTCATATTCTTCATTCCATGCAAAGGTCACACCTTTATGTAATGTTTTTTTAAAAGGCTGTGATATGTCCGCTAGCTGTGATATGAATCTTCTGATAGATTGAAATCTTCCTTGCAATGTCCTCATTTGACTGATATTCATGGGAGGTTGCATCTCTATTATAGCCTTGAATTTAGTCAGATCAACTTCAATGCCCTTCTTTGAAACTATGTATCCTAAGAGCTTTCCAGAAGTGACACCAAAAGCACACTTCTTAGGATTTAGTCGGAGACTAAACTTTTCCAATCTGTCTAGGATCATGCTCAAGTCCTTTAGATGTTCAGTTCTGATCATAGATTTTGCTAAAGTATCATCAACATAATCTTCCATAGTTTGATGCATCATGTCATGGAAAATCGATGTCATTGCTCTTTGATATGTAGCACCAGCATTTTTAAGCCCAAATGGCATGACATTCCAACAGAAGGTGCCCCATGCACATGTGAAAGCAGTTTTCTCTTGGTCCTCTGGAGCAATTTTTATTTGGTTATATCTAGAGAAACTGTCCATTAAGGAATACATCTCAAAACCCGCAGTCATGTCCACTATCATATCAATGTTAGGTAGTGGAAAATCATCCTTAGGGCATGCTCTATTCACATCTCCAAAGTCTGTGCACACTTTGATTGAGCCATCTGGTTTAGAAATAGGTACAATATTAGAGATCCACTTTGCATAGTCAATAAATCAGATGAATCTGGAGTTTAGGAGCTTCTCTAATTCAACTTTTACCAAGAGTGCAACATGAGGATGCATCTTTCTTAATTTTTTCTTGATAGGTTTGACATTTGGAGCGATAGATAAATGATGCATTATGAGATTAGGATCCAATCCTGGCATATCTGAATATTTCCATGCAAAGTTGATCTTCTTCTTTATTAGGAATGTTGTAAATTGTTGCTTTTCTTCTTTGGATAATGATTGTGCTACATGTACCAATTGTGGTTCCTCTGTTGTACCCAAATTGATTGGTTTTCACCCTCAGAACTCTTTTTCTTTTTCTTTTTATTCTTGTTTTTCTGACTAAGATATTTGATGTCCGACTCGGTCATGCTTACGCTCGGTTCACTGATGGAAGTCCTCATAGGCTCAACTACATTAAGGTAGCAAGCAAGGGCATAGTAATTCAGGAAGGTATAAATACCTTGGCTCAGATTTGTGGAGGTTTGATCAATAAGTTCTGGATATTGGATAGTCAAAGTAGCGAAAGATTGGGAGATAGTGTTTACGGATATGGATCTGTCATCATTGGTCCTAACCCAATGCTTGAGTTCAAAGGTGATATTACAACTTAAGACATTCAATTTGTGAATAGGCTCAATGTCATCGTGGGAGTTCAATTCAGCCATAGGTGGATCAGACTCGATAGGTTCATCATTTCACTCTAGACTCACATTGGGATTAGGTACATATTGGTGAATAATATCAACATGTTTCTCTATAATAAGCTCATCTTCATCTGGTTCTGGAATGGCTCCCCATTCATAGTCATTTGATTCAGCTTTTGATTTAGGATCTCTAGGAAATCTTAGAACATGAGTAAAGTCAGGGTGAATACCCCAAGAAGGGTTACCCTTAGATTCTGATTTGAATTCATACTCATGGGAATCTGTCTCAGAATCACTACCACTTCCCTCTTCTTGATTGCTTTTGAGATTAGCTAGTTCTTGTGTTGTAACTATCTCTTGATTGATAGTAGGTTCTTGTGTTTCTACTACATTAATTCTTTTGATTAGATCATCTTTATCATCAAGAAGGTCTTTGATTTCCTTAGGAAATTTTTCATAGGAGATGAGTTCTAAGCTGTTTGAATCACTATCTAATGGTTTTGTTTCTTCTTTCTTAAGAAGAGGTTCTCCTGGTGCGATCTGCTCTATGACATGGGAACAATTACCTTTGAGGTGATATGGTTTCTTCTTAAATCCTAAGCCAACTTTGTTTTTATTTTCTCTACTAGTATGTGGGAGAGGTGCCTCAAGACCTTTTCCTCTGATTCCTAGAGGTCCTTTACCTGAATATCCCATCTTAGCTATTAATTTATCTCCTAGACCATACAACTTAGAAGGGAGTTTGGATACTGTAGAGTCACTAGTTTGAACAACTTGAGATTTAGGTTCGTCTTTGTATAGCCATGATAGCATAGCTTCATCCTCTTCAAATTCTTGCTTGGATATTTGTTCTGCTACAAAATTCTTTTTATATGCTTCCAGAGGTTCTTTAGAGTCTAGTTTGGATTGTTTCAAAGATTTCCCATAAGACTTAGGCGAGATAGGGAGAGATGTCAAAGATAAGACTGGCTCGATAGTATATTCTCCCATACTATTTTCTTTGATATTAACCTCTTTTGCAAGATCTTCCATTTTAGATGTGGATGCTTCTTTAGTTGGTTCAATGGAAGATTCTCTGTTATTAGGTACAAGCTTATCTGCACTTTCCTTCAAGGTGTTGCAAGTTGTATTCAAATCTGCAGGGATAGTAACCTCTACTCCTTCATAAGGAAACTTCAAACATTGATGATATGTAGAAGGAATAGCTTGCATTTCATGTATCCATGGTCTCCCTATAAGGATGTTGTAGGCCAAAGGTAGATCAAGCACTTGATAGATGGTATCTTTGATAACTGGACCCACTCTGATAGGTAAGATAATGGTGCCTTTAGAAGATCTTTCTTGTTCATCATAGGCTTTGATAGTTATTTTCTTTCTTGGCTCAATAGCCAATTTTGAAAATCCCAATTGTGTGATCAAGCTGTAAGAACAAATGTTTAGGCTAGCGCCCCCATCTATCAACACACGTTTGACTCTATGGTTCTAGATCAAGACTTCTATATGCAAAGGCTGATTATGTGGGTGACTCAAGGAGTTGTCATCTTCCTCTGAAAAGGAGATATATTGTGGAGATGTAAGATGTCCAACCATAGTCTGGAACCTGTCTAAATCAAGGTCATCAGGAACATTGGAACCGAGAAAAGCTTTATCGAGAATGGCTCTATGAGCTGGAGATATTCGAAGCAACTCAAACATGGAGATTTTTGCATTAGTGTGTTAGAGTTGTTGGACAATGCTATAAGATGTATGCCTTATATCCTTTGGATTGGAAGATTTGGAATCAGCCTTCTGTTTAGAAGCAAATGAAAGATTGAAGGGCACCTTAGGGACATTTGATGAATCTGGGATTTGTCCTTTTAGATGCATTTGAGCTTGTGATCGAGTAACTGTGTTCGCTAAGGAATGATCTCTATCTCTTTGTATGATTGTGATGACATTGCAACTTTCAGAGAGACATGGTTCAACCATATTGATGACATCATTATTTCCAGGGTAGGCATAGTTGACTTTTGCCCCCATATTAGGCTGAGAAGTTGAAACTTCTTGACCATGTTTTGGAAATGGTTCTGTGAATGCTGTATGATCGTTATTGCTCTGGGGATTGTCAATTGTGATGTCTCCACTATCGATCAGATCTTGAATGGTATGCTTCAAGTGGTAGCAATTATTAGTTTTGTGACCTTTACTCCGATGGAAATCACATAATTCGTTTCCTCTCCACCATTTCGGTTTGGGGTCCTAATCATTTGGTCAGATTGGTGGTAAATAGATGATGTTATCAGCTAGTAGAGTTTTCATAGCTGATTCTAAAGACTCTCCCAGAGGAGTAAATTTTTGATGTTTATCCCATCTTTTGTATTTTGGCTTCTTTTGAGATGGTTCAGAAGACTTTTTCTCTGAAGCTTTAATGGCTTGAGTGCCAAGAGTGAGGTTGTAGGGTAGTGCCTTTGATGGGGCACAGATAGTGTCAACAATGCCATCTATGATGATGCCTTTTTTCTTGTTCCAATTTTTGTTCTTTTCTTTAGAACTGGATCCTAATTCGTACTTGTCTTTTTGAAGTATGATTTCTCCTTTTTTCACAAGCACTTTTTTGATTTTGATAGCATTATGCACCATCTTATCAAAAGATGTATGATCTTGCATTTGTAGAGGATAATTGATTTTTGGAACAAGGTTGTTGATGAAGATTTCCAATTTTTCTATTTCTAGAATAGGTCTGGCATATAGAGAGAACTTCTTCCTCCATCTCTTGAGAAATGTTAGGAATGGTTCCCCTGGATATTGCTTGAGATTATAGATATCAATCATGGTGACTGGATGTTGAATATTGTAGGAGTATTGTTGATAAAACAATTTGATCAACTCCTCAAAAGTTTTGATAGTAGAAGGTAGTCTAGAGAACCAATGGATGGCTGCTCCCCCTAGAGATCGAGGGAAGAGACGCATCAGATATGTTGGTTCGTGCATGAACTCCATTGATTGTGTACATAATTCTTTGACATGATCTTGAGGATCTGAGTGTCCATCGTACTTATCATACTTTGGCATCTCCACTCTTTTTGGAAATGGTGGCATGTACAAGTCTTTGTCAAATGGAAAAGGACATATAGCCTCCATGGAAAACTCTTTAGGTTCCTTCTCTTTCTTGAGATTGTTAAGTTCAACTTGTATAGCATGCATTTGTTTCATCATAGCTGTGAGTGGATTCTCTTCCTCATGTGTAATGATTTCTTCAACATTAAAGTTGGGAGGAAGTTTAGCTCCTTGATGAGCTAATTGTAAAAAGTATGCTTCTCTATCTTCTTTCAAGAAATGCTTCATCATCCGTTTGAAGTTATCGTCATTTTGATATTGAGCAATTTCTTCAGGTGTGGGTTCCTGATCTACACCATGTTGAGGTTGAGCTCTTTGAGAGCCAAAATTTGTCCCTACTTGAGACATGGTAGGAGTTTGTGGACTCCCTGGATTAGGTTGATGAGGGGTATGTTGAGTACCTTCGTGAGTTGATGGAGGAGGTATGTAACCAGATTTCAATCGATAGTTGCCAAGACCGTCATCCTTGGAAAGACTAGAATTGATGAGTTGCTCAAGAGTTGGAGTTTGGAGAGTGGTGATAGATTTCTTATGAGAGGAAGCTCTAGTCTCCACCATTAACCTCAAGTGAAAAAAAAAGAAAAAGATCCAGATAATCGAAGAATGAATTGAATCAAGATGATCAGATGATGCAACCTTGTCAAGGTTTGATTGATTTGAAGATTTGATTAGACGTGGATGAAGGATACTATGCCCTGGATGTATGGGTAGGTTCCCAAATGATAGTAGACAAGATATCACAACACTCAGTCATTTTGATGATTGATTGAAGATTGATTTGAAGATTGATAGTTATGACAAGGTTTTGACATGAGATGATAAAGACTCAAATTGATTAAATAGAAGGCTGAATCAGATTCAAAAGGACACTTTAGGAAAATGATTGGATTTTCAATAGCTACTAATCTGTTCCTGACACAGTGATTTGATCGACAGATTCTGGAAATTAGGCTGAAAAAGCTAAATATCTAGCAATTCTGACAATTTTCTGACAACTCTTAACAATTTTCCCAAACGACACTCTGTAGACTCATACGACAGTGGATGTGCTATGAAATGATAGTTGTAAAACTCATACAATAGTTGTAAAACTCATACGACAGTGGGTAACCAATGAACGACAGTTGAAAATTTCATACGACAGTTGCAAGATTTTGACTTTGAGAATTTGCTGGCATGAAAACTCATATGACACTAGGTACTCAATCATATGACAGATGGGCAATAATGAAATGACACCTGATGGAAACTCGTATGACTTTTTGACCTCCTGAGATGACTTTTGACTCTAGAAAAGGATTTCACTTCAGATTTTGCAAATTTTGAGTTTTCAGATTTGAATTATTTGCAAATTTCAATGTCCAGATTTGAGGATTGTAACAGATTTGTCCATTTTCAATAACTAGATAGATAAACAAGCACGCAAAATAGCAAGCAAGTGATTTCAAGCATGTCTAAAAATAATGAACAAGGGAAAAAGCAACCTTGTGCATGAACAATCAAGTGACTTATTCATTCTAATCCTTAGAAGTGCTAATTGTGTATGTTCCAAAATGTTTTGCAATGACGCACATATACCCTAGAAAATAAAAATTTGGCATCGCTAGGGTTTTTAGTAATGGTTTGACTTTGCAACTTTTATGATCCAAAGGGGTGAACTCCAATCCCGGTGCACCAAGGTTTTGACACAGTCTGAGAACTTAATCTTCAGGAGCTGCTAGGGAGATCTGGCAACCCAACAATGAACCATACCCATGGAGATTTCTTCCACAAGGACATTTATATAGCGGCTGTCACTACCATGACGAAGATGGCTATTACCGCTTGAGGTTCCATCAATGTAGTTTTCCCTATGAAGGGAGTGTTCACTATGGTTAACCCTCTCTAAAGGTGACTCACAATAGTATACCACAAGGGGACTTGGCTCCAGATCCAAGGGTTTGATGCCTTTTCACTTTTAACCCAAACAAAGTAGGCAGATAAATCCGACATGCTAAGATGAAGATTATCTCACCAAGGTCTATGATATCAACCCCACGTGATCTATCAACCCCTTCAAAGAGAGAATGTATCAATCAATAAGGGAAGATGCACTAACCAATTTTGATTCACCAAAGCTCATGATGTCAACCCCACATGATCTATCAACCTCTCCTGGGAGAGAATGTATCGATCAATAAGAGAAGACGCACTAACCAAGTTGAATGTGAAATGCACTAAGTATCCTCCCTACCTACAAGGATTCTGTCATCAAGAAGGATTTCACTGGGAATCCAATCTCTCAAGAATCATGAATAGTGTTCATAGGGCCTAATTACTATGTTTTCACATATATATTTTTGAAAGAAAATCTATCGAAAGTACTCAAAAGTAGAAAAAGGAACACTTAACACTTAAAGAGAATATGAGGTGAGTCCACAAGGTGGAACAATTAACCCCTCACACAGGCTAAAAATGAGTCCTCAACTTAGAAAATAAGTGAGTTCCAAAAAGCACAAAAAGGGTTGCCTGGTGGAACAATTAATGCTTCTTTCCTGTAGACCCCTCCCCTTTAATGTGGCACTGATATTGCAACCATGGGGTGAAAATGAGGGGCCGGTGGATTTAGCGAGTCCAATAACCCAAGATAGCAATCTAGATCAATCACCAGTAATCTAAGACTGCCAATAAATACCTAAGGTGTCACAACCTAGTATCAATTATGCAAGTGTGTAAAACAAAAGCATGAAAAGAAGCACTCAAGCTAGACACATGAGAGATTTATTTTAGGATCCAAATTGAAATGTTATCAGATTAAGGAGAATACCTAGAATCCTCTCAATGCGCTTAGTAGATGTTTACCTAGTTTTTAGCAATTCTTGTACTTTTTTCCAATCAAACCCAGTAGGATTCAATCAAAAATAGAGAATTTCAATTGTTAAGATTAGCCGTTAGTCAAAATCTGAAAACCAAAATATGACAAACTGCCCTGAAAAATGAAACGACAGTTGAAACCTGATGCTGAAACTCGTATGATAGTGGGTCTATTACCAGACGACAGTCTGAAACTCATATTACAGTGGGTCTGTTACCAGACGATAGTCCAAAAACTTGTATGACAGTGGGTCTGTTACTAGATGACAGTCTAGAAACTCGTATGACACTGGGTGTATGATGAAATGACAGTTGAACTTCCAAACGACAGTGTGTATAGCCTAGCATGATTCTCGATCTGATAGATTATCGTACAACAATGGGTTCAGTGCAAAATGACTTTTGTCAGAAACTCATATGAAGATTGTGCGGACAAAAAATAAAAATCATATTTTTACACAAAAACCAAGGAGAAAAAGATAGAAATTGATAGAATTGAATTGGAAACCCATTTCAGGGCCCCATGATGGGTACCAGAAATGTGTGTGTGAAAATTGTACCTGATCTATAGACACAACACTTCAGTAAAACATTAGAGGTTAGCTATAATCAAATCGTGCAAAATTAAAATCTAATCTAACCAAGTGATTTACTGCCTTCTAGTAGGTGCAAGATTGATGTTCTCAGATTGTTATGGAGATCAGTGACCTTGACGACACCTAAATGAAGGATTTGAATGCAAAATATGGATATGAATTGAATGCAATTAATCAATTTTTTTGGATTTTAGATGCAATGATATGATGAAAACTGATATGAATCTATGCTAATATGAAAATTGATCTATGATATGCTAATCTAGAAATAATATGATATGAATAAAAACCAAATTGATCTCACAATAGCCTTGATTCACAATAAGCTTTGATTCTTCGTCCTCCAATTCGACAGCACGAGGATGCAAAAATATGAGATGCTTTGAGATGAGCTGAGGCTTTTAATTTATAGAAATCCAAGGCTTTGGAGGTGCATGGAAGAAAGCCATAAATCACTCAGATTAACTCAGCTTGATTTTTGAGTTATCTAATAATAAAGATAATTTAATTCACAAAAACATGCAAATCATGCAAAAACAACTTTTTAACTCAAATTAGAAGTTTAGATCAACTTTAAAACTCAAAAATGATGTTGAGTTCCAAAAAGTCAATAACTTGCATTGATTTTCTGATTTGGAGTTTAACTGTTCTTTGATTGTGCACATGGATAATTATGAATTAATAAATAAATAAAGTGATTTATTCTCAACTTAACTGATTTTGAAAAATAAAACAATTGATTTATGGGTTAATCAATCATTTTTCAAACTTTTATTCAAAAACAATATTATTAAAAATTGACAACTTGCTTTAATTAATTAAATAAGAATTTAATCAATTAATACTAAGAATTTTGATTTATTGTCAAATTTAAATAATAATAATTAGGAATAAATATAATTAAATTCAATTAAATAATTAAGTGGTAGAATTAAACTTAATTAATTAAATATGAAAATATTCAATTAATCAAACTTAGGATAAATGTGATTTATCACCAAATAATCATTAAATTAAAGATAATTAGATAAATTAGGAATATTACTAGGAATATTCCCTGATGCAGAATTTATGATAATCAATTAGGATTTGATGATGTGCCGATGTGCCTTTGGTTAGGACTTTGATGGCAATTTCGTTCGATGTGTCGATATAGAGGTTAATGAACCTATAGCCCATTTTTGGGGTATTACACTTATCAATAGTCAAATAATAAGCTTTTGATTCATTATTTTGAAAGTATTTTGAAACTACAAATCATATTATTTAAGGTTTTCATTCAAGCATTTTTATAAAGCAAAGTGAAGCAAGTGGTTGTGAATTTACACAATCAAACCTATCTCAAGAATCTTTTTCCATAATAGGAGGTCAATCAATTTTCATTATGCTATAAAAATCCTTAGACTTAATGTGTGGGTTAAGGAATAGGTTTACCCATCTTGGTCCCGTAGAGCTAGAAGTGTAGGGGAATTTGATAATTGATCATTCTTGTTCATTGGCCAGAATTGATTGAGGAATCCTTATAAGAGAAGATGCAAGATATCTTGGATTTCCAATCTGTGGTTTTGGGAACCAGCATGTTCCATGTCAAGTGGGTAATCTAATGTGTGAAGAGACAAGTCTTAGTAAAGCCCAAGATCAAGATATTGTCCAATCCTATCAAATATGTGACCAAGGTCCCATATCTCAAACATCCCATGATGATCCCCTCATACCCTTTCACTTCTTCCAAGATTATACCCTTCCATCTCAAGAAAAAAGTATCCATCCAAGTCCTATATCTTATCCACCTCCTAAGCAAGATCAAAATATCCCTTCTACCATTTCCAATGAGCCTATTGAAAACCAAAAGCAAAGCACCCTTTCTGCACCATCTAATGACCCTATTTCATGTCAAGATCAAAGTATCCCATCATCTCCTTGTCATGATCCTTAATGTCTATCTCAAAAACCTATCATTTTTCCTAACCCTCCTCATGATACTAAATTGCCTCAAGCTTCAATTTCTCCTATCAAAGCTATTTATGCACCCACTGGTATAAAAATAAATCTTAAAGATGATGGTCTTGGTGATATAGCTCACTATAAAGATGTTGATATCCCTTCTACACCTTATATCTCTCCATTTAAGCATAAGAATATACCTTCATCATTGTCCAAATCCATTATTGGTCTCTATATTCCAAAGCTAAAGTCTTCATCCCATCCATCCATATTGGGTCCTTATATCCCGCCATCAATGATGTCTATCATTCCTAGCTCACCTCCCACTTACCCTATCATATATCAAGATCAAAAAAGGAAAACATACTCAAGAAACTTAAAAGAACCTATCCATATGAACCCTCCATATCATTCCTATCCATACATAACCCCTAAAACCTTTGGAAGAAAATTGGGTGTCAAACATAAAAATCATAAATTCAAGAATCCACATACATTCAAAGATCAACATGTTCAATATAATTAGCATGTGAATACAAAGAAAAAATAAATATCCAAAAAGGCTGCAAAGGTCCACCAAACAAAAAGAAAAATCAAAGACAATGTGGGTTACTAAATCCCTCATTAAAGAAATGCGTTCTAAAGCATCACAAGGAAAAGGAAAATCAAAGACTATTTGGATTCCCAAGTTTCTCTTACAAGACTTGCACACAAAAGAAAAATCAATTTTTACACTCAATTTTCCAAAGGCTTCCAATACACCTCCATCTAAACATATTCCATCTTCTAAATCTATTTTGGGTCACTATGTCCCAAAATCCACTACCTTGGATACACCATCACCTCCTCCATCTATTTTGGGTATTTGTGTACCAAAATATCTCCATTAAAATCTCAAGCTTCCCAATCCATTTTCCTTCCATCATTTAACCATCCCTTGAGGTGTGTGTCAGAGTTGATCTTGCTAACATTTCTATTCACACATATACAAACCTTTGAATATCCTATCCATTATCCAACACCTACTTTCCATACTTCCACCCCCCTTATACCATCATATCCATAAATCCTTAACCACCATCTATCTTTATCCTCCGTATCATCCCCTTACCATCACCCTATCAACATCTTTGATCATACTTTCATTAGCCATGGTCCATTATCGCATATCTTTCAAAGGAGTACTATCCATAGAACAAGATGCTTGAGTCCCTCCATTTTCTATCACATGTTCACTACCTTCCAAAAAGAAAAAGAAAAAAGAAAAGTAAATAGAAATACTCTATCCTATGGTGAAAACCATTTCTTGTGGCACCTTGGGTAAGTACCATGATGAAAACCTAGCAAATGGGACTCATGCATAGTCCACCTTCTTGTATTCTAAACTTGGGGGTAAGTTCCATTTATTCCATCTTAGTCATCATATCCTACATTATCCATCATATCTCTCACCATCCATCATTTTCCATTTTTCCTATCTACATACATATTACCTTTTCCACCGCTGATCTTGACAAGGTTGAGAATTTCCATGAACATTAGGAATCCTATCCATTTATCTTATCCATTAGCTTAGTATTATTTTCTTGTTTCATCCACGCTACCTTATAATGATCTTTCTTATCCTAATAGTTCTTCCATTATCCCTTATCACCTTTGAGCTTCATCCTACCCATATATACCCTTTGGTCTTGATCAAAATGAAGGATATAAAATACAAAACATGTTCTCAAAAGCCTTTTGACATGTACACTCCTTTGGACAACACATACCTTTAATTGTATCATGTCATTACCCTATATGCTATTTGAAACCACCTCATTATCTTACATTTCCATATTCCTTTTTCCTTACCTTGCGTAATCTTAACAAGATCATCCTTGAGGGTCACATTAAATACACTTACTCCATCATTGCCTATCCATTTCTAATCCATCCATTTATTCATCCACTTGTAATTCCCTATGCCTTTCTATATATCAAGGGAAAACAAATGTGAGCTTTCTTGTGAATTAGTGATCAATTTAAAAATCTAAAAAAATCATAAAATCTTTAATAATCCTGTACTACATATCAAAAGTCTTGCAAATAAAGTATCATCATGCTAAAGTAATCAAGCATAACTGGAGGAAAATTTGTATGTCTAGTTAATATAATTTTTAACTTACAACAAAAAAAAACTAGAAAATAAAGAAACATATCGCTAAACTCTAAGATCAAGATCCATGGCTACAAGTGCTAAACCTATATCCTTTAGGAGCTTCATTGAAAATTGAGATTGATGAAAAAAAATGGATGAATTCCTTGGGAAATGGATTGGATTACAATAGAAAATATGTTCAAGTGTTTTTTTCTTTATTTTTGTGATCATGCCTTTTTAGCAACTCAAGGATGTCTTTGGACTAGAGAAGCAATGTTGGAGCATGATATTTTCTTTGTTTGCTTCTTGTGAGTTAATTCATAATAGTGTACAAATTTGTCTCAAGACATGATCATCAAAGTATGATCAAGGAAATTATGTGTTTGCATATGAAAATGATTAATTCCTATATATTTACATAAATAATACCAGGTCATCTTGGTTCCTTATACCATGATGCTTGTATTAACTTGCAACATCAAAATTGATGAATGCAATATTCATATCATATGGTTTAATTATACCAGTGGTGGTAGTACTTACTGTAAACATTGAAGAAATCTTAGTGATGATAAAAGAAAAATAAAATGACTTAGTGATGATAAAAAAAGACTCAAGGAAAGGTGACAACAATCCAATTGCACTTCATTTAGGTTGCATTCATGTTAGCTTTTTATCTTGCATTCATTGAACCATGGGATTTCTCAAGGCTTTGAAATGAACCAAAGATTCTCTTTTATGATCCTTCCCACCAATCCCTAATCATGTATCATTCATACATCTACTTGACCCTGCATTGTTAAGGCATCTAACGGAGCCTATGAAATCAAACATCACTCAATTAGCTATCGATCATCATAAGCATTTAATCATCAACCAAATTATACTATCCTATTTGCTTAATTGAGATTTCTATCATTATAGATGAGCACATCTACCTTTTACTCTCTAGATTGTGAGACCAAAACATCATATCCTATTGTCAGACATCTAAATTCACATTGAGAAATGTAGGCTTCATTCAAATGGGACATATTTTAATCAAATTTTATCGGGAACTAAATTAAAATGATCAAAAACATAAAAAATTTGATTTTTTTTCACAAATACATAAAAAATCATAAAATTTCTAAAAATCCCTAAAAATTTAGAAAACCATTTCGATTTAATTCTCAAGGGGGCATACCATCACCATAATGCAAATTTTTTGAATTCAAGGCAATTTCAAAAAATTGGGGCATTAGACATCAAAATTTCAAAATTTCAAATCAGGGCATTAGAGGGGATCATAATTCAAATTAGAGATTCATATTGATTCATCATAATCATTATCATCATATTGGTGGGGAAACATTTTTTAATTAGTTAATCAAATCAAAATCACAACATCAGAGCATCAAATCGAAAAATAGATTATTCTTTGAACCAATGTGCTACTCGCACGGTGATTCGAAGAGGGGAAAAACATATACACCTAAAAATGGTCAACAACAAATATTAATTAAATAAAAAATCATCCACTATATAATTGAATTCAATATTTGATTATATAGTTTATCTTTAATTAATTAAATCCAACCCATTCATCACATCACACATGGCCAATTTAATTAATTATTTTAAATTAATTACTTCCAAAAATATCTCACCTACCACTAAATGAAAAATTTAAATCAACCAATTGGAGACAAGGGACAAGCTCACATGGATCACTCAAAGGCTTGTTAGTATTGAGGAACACTGAGAGGGGGGGGGGGGGGGGGGGGGTTGTGAATCAATGTTCTAAAACTTTTAACCTTATTAGTTTTATTGCACAACTATAAACCAAATGCAATGAAAAACAAACAATTGAAGCACACAACAAACATCCACAGAATCATAACAACATTATTATTTTTTTATAGAAACTAGGTTAAGGGAAAAACCACGGTGGGGATGGAACCCACAAATGATTACTTTGTAGAAGTAATAACCTTGTTAAAGGTTTGAGTAAAATAAGAGGGAATAGACATGCATTGAGGATTTTAGCCTAGAGATCAGTACTCAATTACAAAAGAGGGATACAACCCTTAGGAAATCACACTTCTTTATAAAATAGATTGGACTACAATAAAAAATGATGAATTGGAAAAAACATCACATATGATAATACAATTCCATGTAAGTGTTGGATTAGGTATATAAAGGTGAGTACTGAGAGGGGCGGGGTGAATCAATATTGTAAAACACTTTTAAACTATTTAAACTTTCTTCCTTAACCATTTAATGATTCCTTAACTTATGCATGCATCACATTAAACATATAAAATATAACACATAACACATTCATTTTGGTATTGTAGAAATCCTTGTTAGAGGATAATAACTATGGTGGGGATGACACCCACAAAGCTTCACTACTGTAGTAAAATTTTTTCTCGGTTATAGCTACAATGTTAGCTATTTCTGATAGCTTACCTTGTTAAGAGTATTAACCTAGTTAAGAGTCTTAAGACCTGTTAAAGTCTAGCTTGCTAAAGGATTTTAAAATTCTAATATAAGAACTGTACCTGGTTAAAGGATTTATAATATAAGGTCTGTTAAGATCTATTCGGTTAAGAGACTTTATATTTTTGATTACTCTTTAATTAGTAACACAAACTTGTCTGTTAAACTTGCATCAATCATATGCATATTAGACTCTTTATGTTCAATAGCTTTATTACCTCATATTTTTTGGCAAGTTGGCTATACTAGTGTATATGACATGGTATAGTGTTTTCATTATGGCAACAAAGTCATATAGTAGTTTGGAGTCAACGCACTTGATGAGAAGATTAGAAATTGGCTAAGTGTTGAAGACTGGATAGTATATAGAGTACCTGAAGCTCAAAGCATCAGCGCACATGTGTACAAATGAGTTATGGTATGCACACTAGAAGTTAAGTTGGTTAGAGTATATTCATGCTTAGTCTATGAGTGCATGATCAGATATGCAAGTATGACAAAGTTATAGATAGTTGAAGTTACACATCCAGTGTGTGCCAGAGAAGAACAGAGTAAGCAACTGACTGTTGGTATTTTGATTTACGGTTATATTATTATGATGTAAAGGCCATGCACCTATTGTAATTAGGTTTCCAACATGTAATTATGTTTGTTTGTAAACACACTTGAGCCAATTCAATTGGAAGTGTTGTATGTAATCGGTTAAAGGGCCGACCTAGTTATTTGTTTTGTATGCGCATATAAATATGAGATGTGCCCATTGTAATTAGTGTGAGAGTTGTTATAGAGTTGAGATAAGTAGAGAAGAAGTGTGAAAAGAGTTGATAAGATGTATTAGATCTTTTCTAGAGGTTAAAGCATCAGCTCATAAAAGGAACTGATCAGATAAGCAGTGTCATAATAATAGTTCATCCAACAGATATAGTGTGTATCTGAGATCAGAAGGTTTTAGCCTTCACCACTTGAGTAGTGAGCTCTAGGACAATGTGTCCACACCCCTAATAGGGTTTATTGTAAAAGAATCCTAACAGGGTCCAACCCTTGACAAGGTCTATTGTACTTAATACATTGTAAAGCAACTCCTAACAGGCTTAACGATCTTCTAACAAGGATCATAAAACACTAGTACATAATATTAGTGGGTGTCAATTCCCACCAGGGTTTTTAACTATTTGGGTTTCCCTGTAACCATATTGGTGTTATGTGTTGATTTCATGTTTCATGTTTATGTGGATGTTCATTTCAATACTTAAGTATTTAAGTTAAGTTTGAGATTAAGTAAAAAGATAAAATACAGTGAACATTGATTCACCCCCCTCTCAGTGTTCCCATTCCTAACAATTGGTATTAGAGCTCTGGTCCTTAGCAAAGAATTTTAACCACTTGAGGAGATAATGGAAAAAGCATAAATGAAATATTTGAAAAGAAATCTTGAAGCTGCTCTTGAAGACCTAGACAGATCTGAAAAAGAAATTGAAGAACTTAAAGAAAAAGTCAGTGATGCTCAAGTAGTCATCAAAGGGCTAAGAAAAGATCTGAAAGAATGCTCTACCAATGATTTAGGGATTATTATAAAAAATCTTAGTGAAGAAAATTCATCTCTAAAATAATAGATTGAAGAATTAGATGATAAGCTAACTAACAATCAAGAAGTCTATGATGAACAGATCAAAGAGAACCTTCAACTGAATGAATAATTAAGGCAAGCAAACATGGAAATCTTGGAGCTAAGGAACAACAAAGAAAGCTTGGAATCTGAATTGAAAGATGTAAAGAATCACATTGATAAGTTGCACACCAGTTCTGATTTGATAGAATCTCAATTGTATGCAAGAAGAGTTAAAGGAGATACTAGCTGCATTGGATATAATGAAGCACAAAATCAGATTGACAACATGTGAGCAAGAATGAAAGCACCAAAAGACACCTCAGATGATAAGATGACTAGAAGTTAGACTAAAGATCATGTTGAACCATCCAAGAATGAGCACAAGCTAATAGATTGAACTTGTTATACATGTAATAAACATGGATATATAGCAAGGAATTGTACAGAGGTAAGACCTTTCAATGGTTATTGTTATTCATGCAATAAATTTGGTCATAGAGCTATGAACTATAAGACAAGTCAAAAGAACAAGATTCAACATAACTAGAGAAATCAGAATCAGCCAAATGTAAGAAGTTATCAAAATGTTACATGTCAGATATGTAACTATAATGGTCACTCAACTAGACAATGTAAAATGGTGACCCATGTCAATGCACCGAGGAATATAAGGCCTCCAATCATTTGTCACTCTTGTAACAAGGCTAGAAACATCTCAAAGTTTTGTAGATCAAGGACGCAAGGTCTGGAAAGCCTTAAAAAGGCCAAAGAACCAGTATTGGATCCCGAAGGAGAAGTCAAGTTTGTGAAAGCTTCAGAGGATGTGAGCTTGATTTGGTCAGAAGCAAAGAAGGATAAGGTTAATGAGAATGTATTGGATGCATCCACAGTGGACGCACCCTCTACATTTGGATGAATGGCCCTCAGGGTCATAGGGGGAGCTAATTTAGCTCTAGACCCCTACGCAGGTGGTATACTCACTTTCAGAGTATGCGCCTTTGGACTTAAGATTTTGGAGACTTGAAGAACCTTCATGCAAGAGCGCACTAGTTGATTGTTTGTAGAATGAAAGTTAGAAATTTTCAAGTGACAACTTGGTTTACACGACAAGAATTAATGGCAGATTTTCTACTTTAAAGTACACAAAAGTTTGTAAATCTCTCATTGCATTCAAATTCAGAGCAATTGGAGAGTAGAAGAGTCCTAGCATTTGATTTTGAAGGATTGCAATTTGATTCATCAAGTGAATTGTTGTGCATTTGATCAGTTGCAAAAACCCTAGTTCATCACGGAGATTCAGAATATCTTGGAAACCATTAAGAAAGTGATTTAAAAGTAAGTGATGGCTACTCCTATTGTATTTGATGTTTCAAAAAAGAAGAGATATGTATTTAAGAGGCACCCATTCAAATCCACATTGGATGACCTAGAAGGGGCATTCTCCCGCATGCCTATGGGTGTTATGCATGTCGAAGACATTAGGGCATACATATACTATAAGAAAGAGCAAGTAGGATTGGACAGAATTAGGGTGGACATGGAAACAATGATGAAACCAGGAAAAACCTTCATGGATGAGTATGCACAGTGGAATAATCACCCTATAGTGGAGTATGCTACGACATATGAGTTCTATGAATCAGAATGGATCAAGATTATACTGAGCAGGATTCATGATGACCTATTTTGGATAGGTTAAGTGCCGGTCAGAATTACTGGTGACCTAATTCATGAGATGACAGGCCTCTCAAAGATAGGCACCATTCTTCCAGCGGGGAATGATGTAAGGAAACTTGTTGAGAAAACATGCAAGTCAAGAAGTGATAGGCACATAATGAATATAGAGCCTATTAGGCAAGATGACATCAAATTGATGTCCATGATACTAGGATACAAGTTCCAACACACTAGCAGGGTGAACAGTGTGTCTAGGGCCACAATTCTTGCAGCTATAAGACTTGTGAAAGAGAATGGAGAGTTTAATTTGTGTGAGATTCTGCACAAACAACTGATAGATAACATTAAGGCCATCAAGCATGAAAAGACCAAGATATTCAAATTTAGGTCTTTGATAATATATATGTACTTCCATATTATTGGAAAAGTGTCTGATTTGTATCTAGATAAATCTATCCCCATAATGCCACATATATCTGTCAAGCCATGTACTAAGAGTACATTGAAGGACTACATGACACTAGAGTTGAAGACATTTAGAGTCAAGACGTAGATGAGATACAAAATTCCAAAGAAGATAGTTGAAAAATACAAGGATGCCATTTGTTTCATGGTTGAGACAGACACAACATGCATGGAGGCAATTGAACCAAGGACAAAGTGGATTCATGCACTTGGATATGAGGTTGATGAACAAGTCCTAGAAGCATATGCACAAGTATTGATTTCAGCCCCTAAAGACCCTAATGAGCCAAGATGGGGAACCTATGAAGAGAAAATAAGAGAAGTTGATGTAGTCTTGAACAATGCAACAACAAAAAGGAAGGTTGCCAAGGTTACTTTAGAAATCTTGAGAATTCATGGTGTATCACAAGTAGACTTAGACAAAGCAAGGGAAGAGAAGATCACTTTGGAAATTGAAAGTGCAACAACAACAAAGATAGAATCTGAGGATCCTAAGCTAAAGAAGGTGAAAATTAAGAAATTTGATGTTCAGAAGGGTAAAACTGATGTTACTCCTTCTGCGACCAAGGAAAACATTGACCTTACTGCTCCTCTTGAGTATAAGGCAATGCCTAAGAGGAAGAAAGAGATTAGCATTGGTCATCCATCCTTGTGAATAAAAAGAAACAAGAAAAACATTCAGGCAGCTCCCGAAGTAAGTTTCAAACCTAGTCTCAGTGTGCTAAGTACAAGGATTGTTGATGAAGGCATAATTGATCAAGTAGGAAAGTTCTATGAGAAATATAGTGAGATTGAAAAATCATAGATACATGTAATGATTGTCAAACATATGTTGAAGTTTAAGAAGAAAGTCTTAGAAATGAAGACTAGGATTCTTGATAATGTGTGGAACATCTTAGAATTCCAAAAGAGACATGCCATTGAAGAGGATCTAATGATAAGAGAAAAGATTCTAGATGAAACCCTTCCAGTATGTTCTCTAGAGGAGAAATCTCTATTACTAGATCTAGTAAAGCCACATCTAAGAACCAAATCAAGGACCCTGCACATAATGGACAAGAACTATGAATTGGTTGCTAAGGAAACATAGAAGGCATTTGAGAAGGTCTTCATGAATAGGCACATGTATCTAGGTACTGCGCCCAAAGCTCAAGTACCCACTATGGTTGAAAAGAGTTAGAGACTACTAATGTACCTATGATAGGTCCCTAGGACTCAGCACCTACAATTGAAACAATATTAGAGGAAGATAAGGCAATGCCCATATTAGAGACATTCAAAGATGACTCAATTTTTATTGATAATGTAAAAGTCACTTTGGCGGCCATAGAAATGGATTTGGATAAGTTTGAAGAAGCCTTTGTAAGCACTCAAGAGGCTAAGAACTTATGTAGTAACACTCCTCCTAATCAATAAGAAATATTGATTGAGGACATAACATATATAGAAAAAGAAGAAGAAAAGATGGAAGAAAAGAAAGAAGAAGAAAAAGAAAAAGAAGCTGAAAAACAAAAGGGAGAAGAAGAGGTAAAAGGAAGTGAGCAAAAAGATGAACCATCAATTGAAATGATGAAGGTAAAACAAGAAGTGATGGATAGCACTCCTATCACTCCCTCAGTAGCATTGTTGTCAAGTTTGACACCTGAAACAACCAGTTTGGATTCATGGGGAGAAGAAGACCTAATCAAGTTCAATGTCTTAGCTATGGAGAAAGCCAAAGAGAAATAGGTAATGAGGAACCCATTGTTTGTTGAATCAGTCAACTTATTGAATAGTCTATTTCCTTCAGACAAGAAAGTGTCTAAGGTGAATTCAGTTAATGATGTTAGCAACATCCTTACAACCTTTAAGACTAGTTTTGCTAGCTTGGAAGAATCTACATCTCAAGTTGCAAAAGAGAAATACATGAAGAAAAGGCTAAGTGAATTGATCAACAACTTCTCACTTGACTTCAGTTCACTCAAATTTGGACAAGCAACTTTGAAGGAATTTGCAGAAAAAGGCAAAAAAATTATTGCTGACTATATGGATCAAGACAAGCTCACTGATGATCATCTCAAGAAGATACAAGAAGTAGAAACAATGATAGAAAGTGTAAAGAAATTAGTAGAAGACCCCTCCATTGATGTAAACATGTGCAACAATGTATATCAAAGGCAGATTGATAAGATTGAGAAGGAAAAAAAGATGTCCAAGATAAGGGCAAGGCAAACACAGCTAAGGAATGCTCTTGCACCCTCATTAGATATACTTAATCAGAATATCAAGGAAATTGATGCCACCATGGTGACATATGATCAAGGTCCTAGCATAGATTTGGAGAAGATGGAGAAGCTACAGTATGCACTATGCGCCCATCTCCAGATTATTAATTCATCGATCACATTTTGGAAGAAGGAGATCCAAAACCTGTAGATAGCATATCCAGATGTTCTCTCACAGTAAGTCTTTGTAGATACAATTTTGAAGCACCTTTGTCATTAATGTCAAAGGGGGAGTATGTATAGAATATGGGTTATATAAGGAGATATAAGATAGAAGTTTATGTATAAGGGAGATATAAGACAAAAGTTTTTTGTATTAAGGGACAGTTAGCAACTTGGCCATATTCCTTTGTTACCATCAATGAAAAAGGGGGAGATTGTTGGAAGGTTGGCTATACTGGTGTATATGACTTGGTATAGTGTTTTCATTATGGAAACAAATTCATATAGTAGTTTGGATCAGCACACTTGATGAGAAGATTAGAAACTAGCTAAGTGTTGAAGACTAGACAATATACAGAGTACCTAAAGCTTAGAGCATCAACACACATGTGTATGAATGAGTTATGGTATGCACTCTAGAAGATAAGTTGGTTAGATTATATTCATGCTTAGTCTATGAGTGCATGATTAGATATGCAAGTATGACAAAGTTACAGACAGTTGAAGTTACACAGCTAGTGTGTGCCAGTGAAGAACAGAGTAAGCAACCGACCGTTGGCATTTTGATTTGCAATTATATTATTATGATGTAAAGGCCATGAAACTATTGTAATTAGGTTTCTAACATGTAATTATGTTTTTTTGTGAACACACTTGAGCCAATTCAATTGGAAGCGTTGTATGTAATTGGTTAAAGGGCTGACCTAGTTATTTGTTTTGTATGCGCATATAAATATGAGATGTGCCCATTGTAATTAGTGTGAGAGTTGTTATAGAGTTGAGATAAGTAGAGAAGGAATGTGTGAAGAGTTGATAAGATGTATTAGAGATTTACTAGAGGTCAAAGCATCAACACATAAAAGGAACTGATCAGACAAGAAGTGTCACAGTAACAGTTCATCCAACAAATATAGTGTGTATCTAAGATCAGAAGGTTGCAACCTTCACCACTTAAGTAGTGAGCTCTAGGATAGTGCATCCACACCCCTAATAGGGTTTATTGTAAAAGACTCCTAATAGGGTCCGACCCTTGACAAGGTCTACTGTACTTAATACATTGTAAAGCAACTCCTAACATGGTTAAGGATCTTCTAACAAGGATCATAAAACACTAGTACAAAATATTAGTGGGTGTCAATTCCCACCATGGTTTTTTCCTATTTGGGTTTCCCCGTAGCCATATTGGTGTTATGTGTTGATTTCATGTTTCATATTTATGTGGATGTTCATTTTAGTACTTAAGTATTTAAGTTTAGTTTGAGATTAAGTAAAAAGATAAAATACAGTGAACACTGATTCACCCCCCCCCCCCGCACCTCTCAGTGTTTCAATTCCTAACAATATTGTGTACCTCTCACATTAACATTTTAGTACTCAATTGATTCAATTCTGAATCATAGTTACTCTCTAGTCTTTATTGCTTTGTTACTTGGTGGCTTCTATGCTCATCACCTTCTATCTACAATCTCTACTTCACACATGCATTCTCCTCTTGTGCATGCATACCCAATCTTTACACTTAGATCCACTTATATACAATTCTAGAAGCAGTACTAGATGTTCTAGAATCATCTCTTCAAGTAGTGCTAGCATTGGTTACTCCTCCAATGCATATAACATACTTAATTCTCATTCATAGATCTCATCTTGTAATCATGTATAATCATTATGTTTACATCTCTAATGTTTTGTCATACAATCTCCTTGAGATTTGTAAACTATTTTCTATTTGGTGTCTAGATTCAATGTATCTAGAGATTCTTCTTGTGTTGGCCTACCTTTCTTGCTGACACATTTTCCTCTTTCTCGGTAACTGAAATATCTTCTTGGTTGTGTTGATGATGTAGCTCGGTATCACTCAGTGTTTGGTACTCAGTTTTTCTTTGCTTAATGTCTAAACTTGATTTTATTTTACTGATATTACATGTTCCCTTATTTCACTTTATCAAATAGCTTATGTGCTTTATCAACTAACTTTGACAATCAATGTGACTTCCTTATCACTAATGGCAACAAAAAAACTCTTAGGAGTATCAATCTCCCCCTTTGGTATTAGTTTGGTATCTTTGTTAAAAAATTCAAAGTCATCCATATACATATATATCCCCTTTTGCATTTTATATATATTTCCCCCTTTTTTAACAAAAATGCTTACTCTTTATTTGATGGAGGGATATTGTCCAAAATAATTTTATGTTTGTCATGAGAATCCTTTAGTGATGCCTTCCATGTATCCTTTATTGTCTATAACACTATGATTTTCTCACTTAAATCAACAGTCAAACTTACCATGGTGTCCATAGCACTAACATCCGGTGTGCTGACTAAGTCTTTGGCCTTATGAACTTGTTTTTGCAATGATTCAATATGTGGAATAAAAACTATTTGGAGTTCCAATAGATCCATTTTGATCTGATTCTCCTCTTTTCTCAGCTCATATTTCACTCCCATTAAGTGCTTCAGCCTTTCATAATATTCTTTGAAAGAATTAGGTTTGGTGGAAACTTTTGATAAATGCTCGGTGAGCTCCTTTTCCACATTATCATCCTTCTCTTTGTTAGCCTTGGTAAAATTTGAGATTTAATAAAGTTTTTGAAATAATAAAATAATATTTTTTAGTTCAATCTCCAATTCCTAAACTAACTTAGAAAGAGTTACCTTATCCAGTGCAACTCATTGAAGGAGTTCTTCAATTAATTTATCTTCTATTTTCTTCTTGTGCACATGCAACATTTATTCTGATGTTTCAGTACCAGGCTGGTTTATTTGATTCACTAGTTCTCTAAAATGACTTTAAATGTCTCCTTTTTCATTTATATTAGCCTTTGGTATAATTTGATTCAAAATATCTTTGACATTGTCTAAAACATTAGTCTTTAGTTTCTTTGCAATCAGCTTGTCCTGTGCAACTTTTGTCTTCAATAGATCTCCAAACTCCGAGAGTTCCTTTGGACTCATGGTTGAGATATCAACCTTGGGAAGAACAATATGTTGGCTTACATCAACCTATTTTTCATGCTTTCTCTTTTTGGTTTTTCCTTTCACTAAAGATTCCTTCTTTGCATCAGATTGTGCACTAGTTGTATCCTAAGTCTTCTCTTATTTTTCTTTCTTTTTCTCTTTTGGCTTCTTTTCTTCTTTCTTCTCCTATTTCTCTTATTTCTTCTCTTCATATTTTTCCTTTTATTTCTCTTTTTCTAGTTCCTTCTTTTGTTCTGTGGTCTCGGTAGGAGTTATCGTTCTTGATTTTGACCTTCTACAGTCTCAGTCTCTATGGTTACCTCGGTATCCTTTGTTTCAGTATCCTATTCCGGCTTGATGTGGGCATCGAGTTAAATTGGTACATCTCTTATCACCTCTTAGATTACTTCTTCAATCTTAGGAAAAATCAGTACCTTCTCAATGATAGGATCTTCTACCATTAGCCTTGCCTTAACAAAATCATCAATGTCCATCTCCTTTGTTTCTATGGCCTTGATTGCCATGATGTCTTCATCAATTTTTATTGTCTCATCAAAGTCTTGATCTGTTATATCCTCAATTATATATCCTATATTTTTCATGCTGATTGCGCATCATGTAGCCATTGATCCTTAATGAATCAGCCTTTGTTATCTTATGTAATTCAAGAGGACCTAAATTAATATCTTCACCTAAGACTGTAAGTCCTAATTCATTATGAGTAAAAAGTTATGACCATTTTTTTTGGGTATCAATTTTCAGCTAGTTTACACGTGAAACGTGGAGTGTTTCTTCTTGTGCGGTTTCATGTGATGAGATGGGGCCTTGCAAAGTTAGGGACATGTTCTTGGGTCATGTGTGGAACTAAATGTAAATTTTCATTAGGTGGTGTTCATTCTTTATATAGTTTTGATTAACTCTTCCAGGCTGGACCTATAATGTAATTAAATGCCTGACTGGTCGATTTGTGGCTTTTCTGGCTATATATTTGGAGCTTGGGTTGTTGTAGAAGGTAGTTCTAAGGGAGTTCTACGTAGGGGATAGTAGAAAGGAAGATAACATGTGAGATGAGTCTCTGAATTCATAATTATCATTGTATAAGACCGAAACTCAGAAGGCCTCACAACCGGGCATGTTGAAAGAAATAATATAAATTCTCTATTGTTGCTGCCAGTTTCTTGTCTCATATCCATTGTGTTTTCAATGATTTCATGTGGTTTTCATACTAATTCCATGTGTAACTTTGAGAAGGGATTTTTTTTTGATTCAAGTGGAGTCAATTCTTCTTGATTCTACTTGTATCTACCCTGACCCTACGTCAAGTGGTATCAGAGCAAAAATATTTCTTGTGGATTGGATCATGGAGAACCTTATTGGATTGGTTGTAGGGTGGAAGATATGAGATCTGACCTATAACTTGTAGAAGGTTATGATCTTTTTGGAACCTGATTGTCAAGATGATTCATGGTAGAGGAAATGATAATGCTATCATGGATATGTTGAGGCAGATTGCAACTAGGCTTGAAGCTGTAGAGATAGCCCAGAGAAGAGGAGCACATCTTGAAGATGTTAGTGATGAAGAAGAAGAAGAAACACCTAATCCTGAACCTAAAGCTGAAAAATATGAGGAAAGACTCTTGAGAGTTTTGTCTAAGGCTAACTCTAGACCTGCAGTTGAAGTTTCTTGCTATGATGGAAAACTTGAGACCGATACAATTTTGGATTGGATCTCTGAGATGGATAAATACTTTGAGTATGAAGGTACTCCTGATAATAAGAAGGTTAAGATGGCTGTCACAAAGTTGAAAGGTCATGCATCTCTTTGGTGGGCTCATTTGCAATCTGAGAGATAAAAGAGAGGAAAAGAAAAGATCAAGACATGGATGATGATGCTTGCAAAGATGAACAAGAAGTTTCTTCCAGCTGACTACCAAGTGAGTTTGATGAGGAAAATGCAAAATCTGAGACAAAAGGACATGAGTGTGAAAGAATATATTGAGGAATTTTACAAATTGGATATCAGATCTAGACATGTGGATGATGAAGTTGAGAAGGTGGCTAGATATCTGAATGGCCTGAGGACATCGATTCAAGATGAGATAAGCTATTTGAAAATAGATAGTGTGGAAGAAGCATACCAATTTTCTGTGAAGGTAGAAGAGACATTAACAAAAAGACATGAACAAAGACAAAGAGGAAGAGGTGGAAAATTTCAAAGAAGTAGAGGTAGATCTTATGGAGAAAGTAGTGGATCTAACAAGAAGTGCAAGATAAAGGATGGGAAGATGACCCTATTGGTAAAAGAGGTAGCTATACTGGTTACTCTAGGAATAATAATAATGGAAAAAGAGAAGATAAATCTTGGTTTAAAGGTACTTGTTACAAATGTGGTGAAGAAGGACATAGATCTTTTGAGTGTACTAACTCTGGAAAGAAGACTGGAGGTAATGGTAGAAATAATTTGGCTTGTGAAGAAGTTGAGGAAATGTCTAATGAGCCTGAACATGGTGAGAAATTGATGCTAAGAAGGATCTTGTGGAATGAAGAAGCTGATGAGGAACCTATTTTGAGGAAAAGTTTGTTCAGAACCAGATGTAAGACCGCTGATAAATGTTGCAAGGTAATCATTGATAGTGGAAGTTTTGATAATTTGGCATCCAAAGAGCTGGTTAACAAATTGTAGTTGCAGAGATTGAAAAATCCTTAGCCTTACCATATTTCTTGGATCTAGAAGGAGCATAAACTACTTGTAAGTGAACAATGCCTTGTAAAATTCAAAATTGGGAATTATCATGATGAAGTCTTGTGTGATATTATGCCTATCGATTGTTGTCATATTCTTTTGGGTAGACCTTGGCAGTATGATAGGAAAGCTTTGCATGATGGTAGATTGAATCAATATACTATTTGGATGGATGGAAAGAAACAAGTGTTATTTCCTTTGATAGAAAAGTTTTATGAAGGTCACTGTACTACATTCAGAGTATTCTTTTTTGATGGTAAAACATTTACAAGAGAAATGAAAGAATAGAATACTTGCTTTTCATTGAAGCATAAGAGTGGATAGTCAAATAAGGTTGCTGATGCCTTGAGCTAAAGAAGTTTTCTGATAGAGATGAGAGTTGAGGTACTTGGTTTTGATGATTTGAAGTGTTTTTATGAGACTGACATTGATTTTGCAGAGCCTTGGAAATCTTTTAAAGAACAGATAGTGAGTGATAAGTGGATTGATTATTTCATTCAAGAGGACATGTTTAAAGGAGTTCAGTTGTGCATACCTAGAGGATCTATGAGAGAGAACATAATAAAGGAGAAACATAGTGGTGGACTTGTAGGACATTTTGGGATTGATAAGACTATGAATTTGATTTTAGAAAGATACTTTTGGCCACATATTTATAGAGATGTATAGAGAATGGTTAGAGGTTGCAAAATTTTCCAAACATAAAAAGGAACTAGTTAGAATTTGGGATTGTATACACCTTTGCCTATACCTGATAGACCTTGGGAAAATGTGACTATGGACTTTGTTCTTGGATTGCCTAGAACTCAGAGAGTTAATGATACTATTTTGGTAGTGGTTGACAGATTTTCAAAGATGGCTCATTTCATACCTTGTAAGAAGACAACTGATGCATTACATGTAGCTGAATTATTCTTCAAGGAAGTGGTAAGATTGCATGGTTTTCCTAAGTCTATTATTTCAGACAAAGATACTAAGTTTACTAGTTACTTTTGGAGAAAACTTTGGAAAAAGATGAATACAAAATTGAAGTTTAGTTCTACATTTCACCCTTAGACAGATGGATAGACTAAAGTTGTGAACAAAAGTTTGGGAAACTTGTTGAGATGTTTAGTTGGAGATAAGCCTGCTAATTGGGATTTAGTTTTGGCACAAGCAGAGTTTGCATATAATAATTTTATGAATAGAAGCACTAAGAGGACCGTTTGATATTGTTACTAGATTTCATCCTAAGGGAACCATAGAGTTGAGAGATTTACCTACTAAGACAAGAAAAAGTGCTGAAGCTGAGGATTTTGCAGTTTACATGAGAACTTTACATGATGAAGTCAAAAGGAATTTGGAGGAAAATAATCTGAAATATAAATAGAGGGATGATAAGAGAAGGATACATAAATATTTTTAAGTTGGAGATGAGGTTATGATTCATTTGAAGAAGAATATATTTCTAGTTGGTACCTACAAAAATCTGAAAATGAAGAAGTTTGGACCTTGTAAGATTCTGAAGAAGTTTGATAGTAGAAATGCTTATGAAGTGGAATTACCAAAGGACATGGATATATCACCTATATTGAGCATTTATGATATATTTGAGTAATTTGAATCAAATGATGAGATAGAAGATGATTTGGATTATCCTAAGAAGAACAGAGACAACATTGAGAAGATCTTGAATAGTAGAGTGAGCAAGAGTACAAGAGGAAAGGACTACATGGAATATCTAGTTCAGTGGAAAGATAAGCCAGTTGAAGAAAGTTCATGGATTAAAAAAGATGAGTTGGATATTTATGATTCAGGTCAGAATATGAGTAGTGCCTAATGTGGACATCAATTCTTTATTTACCCCAGGTGTCTGATGCAGGAGCATCTTGGGTCTTTGAGCAATCTTGCATCAACCAAAAAAGTTTCTTATTTTCTATTGTTTGCATTATAATCATTTCATTTATTGGTTTTATTTTGTGTGAAGCTTAAATGATGTTGAGAGCCTATTTGGGAACCTTCTCCTATGAGCACATAAGGATTGGATGAACCGTTTCAAAATTATAGTTGTTTTCCTTGCCGCTAGAGCCGTATTTTCCTACAATTTTTGTGCTGATTGCGCATCGTGTATCCATTGATCCTTAATGAATCATAATTTTCTCTCTTATGGAATTAAAGAGGACCTAAATTAATAACTTCACCTAAGACTGGAAGTCCTAATTCATTATGAGTAAAAAGTTATGACCATTTTTCTTGGGTATCAATTTTCAGCCAATTTACACGTGAAACGCGGAGTGTTTCTTCTTGCGTGGTTCCGTGTGATGAGATGGGGCCTTGTGAAGTTAGGGAAATGTTCTTGGGTCATATGTGGACCTAAATATAACTTTTTATTAGGTGGTGTTCATTCTTTCTATAGTTTTGATTTACTCTTCCAGGCTGGACCTATAATGTAATTAAATGCCTGACTGGCCGACTTGTGGATTTTTTGGGTATATATTTGGAGCTTTGGTTATTGTAGAAGGTAGTTCTAAGGGAGTTCTAAGTAGGGGATAGTAGAAAGGAAGATATCATGTGAGATGAGTCTCTGAATTCATAATTCTCATTGTATAAGGCCGAAACCCGGAAGGCCTCACAGTCGGGCATGTTGAAAGAAATAATATAAATTCTCTATTGTTGTTGTCAGTTGCTTGTCTCATATCCATTGTGTTTTCACTAATTTCATGTGGTTTTCATATTTCTTCCATGTGTAACTCTGAGCAGGGCTTGTTTTTTGATTCAAGTGGAGTCAATTCTACTTGATTATGCTTGTATCTACCCTGCCCCTGTGTCAAACTCGTACACTTTACCGATCAACATATGAAATGTTAACTTTTAAACTTATATCCAAATGCATCTTAGTATGATAATATGGATCTTTGCACTAATTCTAGGAACCGATTTAAGATAGAATTTAGGTTATCAACTCCTACACATACCTTTGACTGATTAAGTGAATATAGGTGTACCCGATCTAGTGGATGTGGTGCCATCAGTTGTTCCAAGTTCTATTCCATCATCTTGAGACTTCCTTCTCCAAGTCTTGTTCATTTGATATCTTATTTCATTAATATTAACTTGATCCTTTTCATTTGATTGTTCCTTAGTTGGGGCTTTACCTTGGTACTTGCAGTCTTTGGCTAGGTGACTTACCTTGTGATAGTGGGAATAAACCATTCTAGAGTTTCTCCATGATATTCTATTGTTTATACCATGAAACCTAAATAAATTTGCAACAATGTGACCAAATCATCCACATGCATTACAAGTGATTCTTATATTATATTCCCATGGTATAGTTGGTCCTTGTCGATTTTTTGCAGTATTTGGTTGGTTAGGGACCCATTTCTCATTCCTTCTTTGTGACCTTCATTCTTTAGATTTGTGATCACATCTATTGTAGTTATTACAATATCCCTTGTAGCTTTACTTTCTTGGATTTTTAGCAACTCTTGATCTACATTCAAATGCCTTGTGACCAAAATTATTGCAATTGTAACAATGACCATTAAACCTAGGAGTACTCAGTCGATTAACTCTTTTTCTCCTATAGACATTTTCTATGTGTCCTAGTTTATCACAATGATAGCATGTAGGCTTATTTTTCTTTGGTGGGGTAGAAACATTATCTTAGTTGGCTACTTGTTTTGATAATTCACCCTTCTCAGTAGTGTTGTTTGCATTGTATCCAAGTCTAGTAGTATCTCTCAGTTTTCTTTGACCTCTTAGTTATTCATCCAATATCTTTAGTGCTTCTTCATTTATTTTCAAGACTTCATTATCATCTTACTCAAATTTTAGATCATTCTTTAGATGTTCATTCTCAGATCTCAGTTCAATAATCTCTCCAACTTTCCTTGCAACATCCTGATTTATACTTACTAGTTGGTCTATCAAGTTATAGTGAATTTTTGTCAACCTCAGTATTTCCCTATCTTTCTCATCCAATCTTGTGTTCATTTTTATTCTTTCATCTTCCACCATTATTTTTTCATCTTTAGCTTTTCCCATTTTGTTCTAGGACTTCACACATCCTTACCAATTGGGTTTCTTGTTTTCTTTTCAATGCTTTCACCTGATCAGCTAGGTTTTTGTTCTTCTCATATAGATATGATATTATAGCATTAGATTCATTAGACATGATTCCCTCTGATTTTTCTTCAAGGTCTTCAACTTGATCTTGAGTGTCTTTTAGTTGATGTGCTAGCTCCTTTCTCTTGTTGATTGAATGCATCAGTTTCTTCCTTAATTCATCAATCTCCTCATTGACCATTCTTAGTTCTATTTCCATTTTATATCATACCTATAGCTCTCCACTCCTCTAGATCTTTCCTCTCAAGTTCTTAAACTTTTGAATAAGAGATTGTGCTCTGATACCAATTGTTGGATTAGGTATAGAAAGGTGAGTAATGACACCGGGGGGGGGGGGGGTGACTTAGTATTGTAAAACGCTTTTAAACTATTTAAACTTTCATCCTTAGCCATTTACTGATTCCTTAACTTATGCATGCATCACATAAAACATATAACACATAACACATAACATATTCATTTTGGTATCATAGAAATCATTGTCAGAGGATAAAAAATTCAGTGGGGATGACACCCATAAAGCTTCACTACTGCAGTAAAAAATTTTCTTGGTTAGAGCTACACTGTTAGCTATTTCTAATAGCTTACCCTGTTAAGAGTATTAACCCAATTAAGAGTCTTAAGACCTGTTAAGTATACCTTGCTAAAGGATTTTACAATTCTAATCTAAGAAATGTACCTAGTTAAAGGATTTACAATATAAGATCTGTTAGGATTTTCTCGGTTAAGAGACTTTACCATTCTAATTACTCTTTAATCACTAACACAAACTTTTCTATTAAACTTGCATCAATCATATGCATATGCAAATATTTATGCTCAATAAATTTATTACCTCATATTGTGTACCTCTCACAATAACAATTTAGTACTCGATAAATTCAATTCTGAATCACAATTACTCTTTGCTCTTTACTACTCTTTTACTTGGTGGATTCTCTTCTCATCACCTTCTATCTACAATCTCTTGTTCACACATCAAGTCTTCTCTCGTAGATGCATACTTGATCTTTACACTTAGATCCATTTATATACAATTCTAGAAGCGGTGCTAGATGTTCTAGAATAATCTCTTCAAGCGATGCTAGCATTTTCTACTCCTCCATTGTATATAACATACTTAATTCTCATTTGTATATCTCACCTTGTGATCATGCATAATCAAAATGTTTACATCTCTAATGTTCTGTCATACAATATCCTCGAGATTTGTAAACCATTTTTTGTTTGTAGTCTAGATTCAATGTATCTAGAGTTTCTTCTTGTGTCGACCTACCTTGCTCGGTAACACATTTTCCTCTTTCTCGGTAAATGAATTATCTTCTTAGTTCTATTGATGATGTATCTCTATATTACTTTCTGCTCGATGCTTGGTTCTTCCTTTATGAGTCTCCAAACTTGCTTTCCTTTTACCGATATTACCTATTCCCTTATTTCCTTTTAACGAATAGCTTTTTTACTTTACCGACTAACTTTGGCAATCAATGTGACTTCCTCATAACTAATGACAACAAAATAAATCTTAGGAGTATCAGTAAGTGCATCAAAAAACTCTTCTCAATTATAAATCTCACCTCTTCTCATATCAAATTCACATGTACAACATCCAACCATAGCATCACCACTCATCAAAATCATAAAAACTTGATCTTATATATCCATTCATAGAAATAATATATTAACCTATTGGCCTTAACAACATAGAATGTAGTGAAGTGTTGAAAAAATATATTAACACATCTTTATGATAACCTTGAAAAATATCATAAATATCTTCTCCCATGTCATATCACTCAAAAAAAATTGATAAACCAATCAATTAAATGATCCAATAAGATCTCTTAATGATCTAATGGATGACTGTCACTATTATTCATAATTCACTACATACTTAATAATCATAACTCCATGAATTAAAATAATACTAACATAAACAGGTGTGATAACATAAATAGGTGTGATCATAAAGTAACATAGAATATGCCCTATAGAATCTTCTTCTAGCTTCAAAACTCACAATTCCTTCTTACCTATTTGTACCGATCCATTTATTGAAGCATGTATACTATCCCTATTATGACATACTTAGCCAAATTTATAATCTGACCTCCGGTTATCACAAAATATATCAAGGGACCATGATAATTATGTGTAGTTTCCATCAACGATAATATAAAATCCATTTATAGCAGTTTCACTTTCCAACAAGGATTTTCTATCTTGGTCGTCCATTCTTATAAGGAAATATTGACCATTCATCTTGGACACATCATCACCCCTAACTAAAACCACACCTTGATCATGGTTAATCATAACTCACCCCCATGACCTTGAGAAATCCTATAAATAGGATGCATTCTTAGTGAAAATAATCCATTCTCATTTTATCAAATGGATTATGTTGGTTTTAGATCCATTATCATTCAAGCATTGTTATTATAGTCATTTTAGCATTCATGTTAGCATATGATTGTTATTTTGAGCATATTTGTAAAGGAGAATTTTCATGGCATAGTAGTGTTCTTCATCATTTAGATCAAATTTTTACTCATTATAGCATTAGATCCATATCATAGCTTTTAATTCTTATTTTCTAGGTTGTCACCTATGAATCAAATTGCAGCTAAGAGCTAAAATAGGTCCTTAGGAAAAGAGAGTGATGAGATTCTCTTGATTCTTTGAATTCATTATTTTTAACTTCTCATTCTAATTTCTCATCTAGGTTTGTGATCCAAAAAATTACATGCACAATACTTTTAGTAACAATGATTCTTTAGTTGAATTCTTGGGGGCATATGATGATCTCCCTCATTATCATGACAATCGAGGATTTCCTTATCGTTTAAATGTTTAAGCCTAATTTAGAAAGAGGCTAATTTTGAGAGCATACATGAATTTTCTTTTCCTATGAATGTCCCTCAACAAATAAATCTTTTGATTATTTACATCATCGATGTGCAAATAGATCCTTATAATGCATTTAAGTGATCAAAATCGTAAAATGTCTAGAAGAGAATGGACAAAAAGAGCTTACTTCTCTTCTTCTTGAATTTCCTAATATATTTTCTTGGGCTTATTTAGATATGCCTACTATTGATCCTAAAATCCGTATGCATAACATCATCCTTCTTCCTAATGCAAAGCCGATAAAAATAAAAATTTGAAAGATGAATCTAAAAATTACTTCTCTTGTGAAAATTGAAATTGAAAAATTATTGATGCTAGTTTCATTCAACCTATTGATCATTCTCCTTGGATCTCAAACATTTTAGTAGTATCCAAGGGTGAGAATAAGATTTGAATGTGCATGGATTTTAAAGAATTAAATAAAGATTCATTGAAAGATGATTTCTTGCTTCCAAACATTAATATGATTGTGGATTTCACAACAGGACATGCTTTATTATCCTTTATTGTTGGATTTTATGGCTATAATCAAATCTTTATTCCCCCTTAAGATCAATAAAAAAATTCTTTTATAACTCCATGGGGAACCTTTTGTTGGGTTTTCAAGACATTCAAATTGAAAAACATAGGTGCTAGCTATCAACGTACTATGTCACTTATCTTTCACAATTATTTCCATAAGATTCTAGAAGATTATGTTGATGATATTCTTGATAATTCCATTACTCATAAGATCACGTTACAATTATTAGAAAGATCTTTGAACAAAATCATAAATACAATATGCACATGAATCCTTGGAAATGTGCTTTTGGTGTAGATAGTGAAAAACTCCTTGGTTTCATAATTTCAAATAGAGGTATTGAAGTGGATAGTGAAAAAATTGATTCCATTGTCAATATTCCACCTCCTCAAAACATATCACAACTTTATAATTTACAAGGGAAAATACAAGCTATTTGATAGTTTGTATCACATTTGGTAGATCATATAGTTCCCTTCACTTAATTTCTCAAGAAAGATATCACTTTCTCATGGATTCATAATCATCATAAGGCATTTGAGAAATTCAAATAGTATCTTTCTAATCCTCCTATATTACAACCAACTCAACCCGCTCAACTATTCTTATTATACACTTATGCTTCTCCTAATGCTTTGGCCGTTGTCTTAGCTCAACATGATCAAAGTAGGAAAGAAAAACCAATGTATTATATTAGTTGTACTTTTATTGATTATGAAACTCGATATACTATAATAGAAAATAATGTATTGCTCTAGTATTTTCTTATAAAAAACTCAGACATTATCTTCTTAATTCTAAAATCAATGTTATCATAAATTTTGATCCTTTAAAACATTTTTTCTCGAAAACTAATCTTTTAGGGTGCTTGGCCAAATGGGTTATGATGCTAAGTGGATTTGATTTAAATTTTGTTTTTCAAAAGTAAATCAAAGGGTAGGATTTAATTGATCATTTCACTAAAGCTCCTTCATCAAGTACAACTTATAATCCTATAAATTTCTCTGATGAACTTGTCTTGCCTATTGACACTGAGGATATATGGGAATTATATTTTGTGGATCTAAATGTAAAACAAGCTCCAGTGCTAGTGTTACTCTAGTATCTCCTTCAAAGAAACCAATCCCTTTGTCATATCCTCTTAATTTTATTTGTACTAATAACATTGTGGAGTATGAAGCCCTTATCACTAGATTGAAAGGAACTTTATCCTTTAAGGTGAAAAAATACATATATTCAAAGATTCACAATTGATTGTGCAAAAAAATAATGGAACATATCAAGCTAAAAATTATATGTTGAATCAATATCGTGATCTTTCCTTAAGCTTACTTGATAAATTATCTTTTTATTCTATTCATCTTTACCTCATAAAGATAATAAACATGCAGATGTTATGGCATGCACAAATTCTCTTATTTCTTTAGAGGACAATGTTGAAAACTATCAGTTTACCACAAATAATCTTGTGAGTCCTTCTATCTCTAAAAGTACTAGTGATGACACTTGTTGATTTAGTCTTAATTCAAATGAATTGTATTCACACATATTTCATTATTTTCAAGATGGTACCTTTCCTAAATAAAAACAACACTAGAGCTCAAATTCACAAACTTGCTACAAGATATATCATTCTCGCTAATGTTCCTTATAGGCATTCTTAGAATCATTTTCTGTTATGATGTCTTAACAAAATTGAGATCTATGTGGATTTACAAGAGGCTCAATCGAGATCTTGTGGAAGACTTTTTGGTGGAAAATCTTTAGTTACAAGCTCCTTAATATGGGATAATATTGGCAAACTATGGAGCAAGAATCTTTTTCTTTTGTCAAGAAATGTACTCAATGTCAGCATCATAATAATTTAATCCATTCTCTCACACATGAACTCCACTCTTAGGTAGCTTCATGGAATTTTAATCTTTGGGGCTTGGATCTCATTGGAAAAATATCACCTCCTTCTTCTCAAGGACATACCTACACTAGTACTACTACAAATTACTTTATTAAGTGGGTAGAAGTGGTTCCTCATCATTCTACTATGATTGATGTTATTTTTAATTTCCTCTTAGAAAACATTATTGCCCAATTTTGTGTTCCATCCACAATAATATATGATAATGACACTCGTTTCAAAAACAAGTAACAATTTTTTTGGACAAATATCATATCAAACAATGTTTTTCTACTCCTCATTATCCAGAATCTAATGGTCAAGCTAAGAAATATAAAAAGATAATTGAGAAAAGTCTTAGGAAGCCTATTAAAAAAAATTCTAAGGATTGGGATACTCAACTAACCTATGATTTATGGGCTTATAGGACAAGTATTCACACTACGATGGGGACAAATCCTTACAACCTAGTTTATGGCATGAATGCAATCATGCCTTTGGAGTTGGAAATACCTTCACTAAGGGTTTCCCTTAAGATATCATTGATAATGAAACTTTTAGAGAAAAAATTCTTCAACAACTTGAAATATTGGATGAAGAACACATTAATTCCCTTGAACATATTCAAGCATATCACAAGTCCTTAAAGAAGTGATATAATAACAAGGTGATTGAATGATCTTTCTCAGTTGGAGATTTGGTTCTTTATGAGAATCAGTACAATGTCAATGCTCTACCTAAAGAAAGAGGCAAATTCAATCCTAACTGGCTTGGCCCATACATCATAACAAAAGGCTATAGTTCTGGCACATATAAGATAACTAATATGGTTTGTATACCCCTTAGGGACCCCATAAATGCTATGCATTTACGTTAGTATTAACAATAGCTTTTTCTATCCTTCTCTTTCTTCCTCTCTCCATTTTTCATTTTATTCCTCTATGCTTCATGTGTGCTGGTATCTTTTCATTAGATCATATGTGTTAGTAGTCTAAGATTTATCTTTTCTATTTTCATGCATTGCTTCATTCTTGACAAAAATGTATGTGTTTTGGTCTTGAATTTATGTAATATCTTAATTGCTTGGTTAAGATATTACTTAGAAGATACTTGGACACCTCTTCTTCATTTCATATTTTATGTTTCGATAGATTGGTGTTTAGTTAATATTTTTATCTAGACTATATGTTAATCTATCTACATAAGTATGTTACATCACCACAATTGAATTTAATTAAAAACTAGGTTTTGATTAATCACATGTATATCATGTTTAATCTCCATGGCATTGATTTAAAAATCAATCATAATGGAATTAAAAAAAAACATTAAATATAATCATCATAAATCCATATATTTTAAACTATCAACAACATAATCAACATTGTTCAAACTGTGCCCTATATCTCAAAACATACACATTAATAATAAATATCAACTCAATTTTCATCTATGGAATGATGAATCCCTGATCACTCAGGTCAGTGGTGAGAAGATGGTGGTCGTGGAGTGGATGAATGTCATGGGATGTCATGAGCATGAATGTATCCTCAATAAACTTAGTATCTCATAGGCTCAAATCACTCCTCCTATCTCCTACAACTCATGTTGGGTCTCTTCCAAATCCCACAAAAGTCCCTCTCACTCTTCCTTACCTAACTAAATCTCTACCTCTATCAGCTCAAAAACATCCTTATACTGTCCAAGGTCTCACTGTGATTTGTGCCTAATCTATGAAGATGAGGGGATATGTGACGCTAGGGAAATACCTCCCACAACTTCACCCATGAAATATATCCATCCACTCGTACCAACTAAAATATATAAAAATTACATTAATAATATGATACATCATACATATACTTCATTAATATAGAAACTTTGAAATTCAATCTTTCATACATGGATCTCCTTCCACATACTTAAGATCATCAATAGCTAGAACTTTTGAGGCTTTACCTTAGGATACTACTAGGGGCACATAATGACTACACTCTTGATACTCTCGATAGGTGACATCTCTTGGGGTGGTCTATCTGATGAGGCTCTCTATGGTCACCTCCTAAGGACAATATCCATATCCTCTACTACCTCCTCTTCAACCGATCCATGGTCCTCTCCCATGGGTTCCTCCTCTGACATGGCTCTAGGATGATCATCCTCTCCTTTCTCATTATCTTCTTCCTCCTCCTCCTCATCTGTGGATACTACAAGATATCATATGTGGCATGGTCTCAAGTCTCTTATAGGGTAGTCTCTTTGAAAAATGAGTCTAACTCCATGCACACCGGTGTATCTAAGATAATCCCTCAAAATACTTGCATTAGTAATAGTGTGTGACACATTTATATCTCCTCCCTCCTCTACACCTAAATCATTAATCACTATATCATTAGGTGTGGGTCTAGGTATGGCTCTAGGACTCTAAATAAACCTCTACCCATGTGAGTAGATCAACACTAGTTGAGGAACACCTTGTGAGAAGCCAAACTGTCTCCTCACCCTATCATAATAGAAAAGAACCATGAAATAGTTATGTCTTCCCTCTAATAATATATCTCTCTACATAAATCTAATTTAATAGATCATGTCTATCTAGGATGGTATCAATCTATATGGTCTCCATATGATATCAGTTGAATGAACCCAATCGATGGTAACTCTCCAGTATAGAAAATTTCCCTACTACTAATAGGTGGTCAATCGATAACCAAATGCAAATGGATTTATGAAATATACCTCAATTGGAAACCCTACTAGTCATGTGCATGTGATATTCTAAAACATCCATACCTATAATAGAGTAAAGACAACCAAGCTCCATTGTTGATATCGAAAACACTTCCCCAACTCATAGTATAAATAGGCAAGCATGATCCTCCCCCATGAATATACACCACATAGGATCTCCATGCATCAAACCACATGTGTTAAGGGTGCACAAAATATAGACCCTCTATAATATGGTGAAACTTTAATGGAAATGGTACCCATCATCACCTTTTGAATCATGCGAACGTCTCCATATACGTACATAAGTGCCTCTAGGGATATATGATTGCTACAAGCATGAAGGGGACTATAAACTAGATAATATATATGATCTCTCTCTATCTTTGCATTTGACTATGATACCATGCATCTCACTATCCTCCCTCAGACAAGAAACTGTAGGATAAGGTATGTTAGGTCCAAAAAGGAGGCCAGCACACTTGAGAGTGGGGGTGAATTAGTTATGTACTAACAATTAATACTTTAAACCACTTAAACCAATTAATGATCTGAAAGATAAACTATAATGAAAGATCCAAAACACATGACATAAACCATTAAATGTTTTTTCAAGGAAACCCAGTTAAGGGAAAACCCCAGTGGAATTCAAACCCCCTAGATAGATGTACTCTATTAAAATTATTTCCCGGTTAAGAGAAAATGAAAACAAAAATGGAATATATATGCATTCACAGGCCCACTTCCTAGACCTCACTTCTCACAATACAATGATCTGGCCCTCATTCGGGTTCACTGATTAATCTATGATTACAATTTACAAGGGTGGACAAACTATCTAGTACAAATAGATTGACTTACATCATCTACTATGCCAATACAATTGCAATAAAGTATTGCCTTAGTTACAAAATACAAACATACTCTTCCTCTTCTCTTCACACACTTCACAATCACAAAATGATTGTCCATTCATACATATTACAATGAATAAACCACAACAACATCAACTAAGACCTATAATAACAAATTATAAAAACATTATCTCAAACTGCAATGAAATCCAATCAAGTCATCCAAGAGTTAGATAGGACCCAAAGCATCATCCTCAAACATGAAAAAGATTTTCCAAATCCATACCAAGAATCAAAACATGTTACTTCACCAAGTCAGCTAGGACCTAAATAAAGAAATGCCAGAACACTAGAAAATTACCAAATGCTATCACCATGATCAATAAAAACTATCAACACAACCATAATACAATCCAATAATACCATTAAGAAGAAAGAATAGCTTCCTAGACCTTCACGTCAACTCAATCTCAAAATCCAAACTCATCTCTGTATTAAATACTGATAACACTTAATACATAACTCTGTAACACCAAAAAGACATCTTGTTGAACTCTAAATCATGGAAAACACCAGTTAAGGAAAAAATGAATTCCACCATTACCACCAGCTTCACAACAATTAAATCAACCACACCGATCCTCACTGAAGTAGTAACTCAACCTTTGACACAAGAATACTGAAATACTAGCACCTAATAAATCAATCATATCTCACTTAAAATATTATGAGAACCTCTATAAGTTGACCAAAATCAACTACATGTATACCTAAAACATCATTTATAATCGCAACAAAAGATCTTCAATATATCACCTGATCAATTGAAATCATCTTCTCTAAATAAACTGAACACACTATCTGCAACAACAATAGTATGTTGACATCAATGACAAAAAAATAATGTTAGCACACATAAACATGGTATAATCAACAATCTCTGACATACTCAACAATTTCCCAACAATGTCCCCCTTTGGCATTGATGGAAACATATGAAGTGAAACACTGATTAATGCACAAAAAAATCAATATATCCACCTAATCTTTCCCAATTTTTCTATTTTTCATACAATCTATCCTATTTTGACATCAATGGAAAAGGGTAAAAGACATCAAAAAGAGCTAAAATTAATTCAAAAAGTATAATAGATAACTATTTCATATCATCTATCACAAGAATGCTCCCACTGATCAGAAGTCCCCAAACTCATTAATCTAGAGAATGATATTCTGATAAATTTCCTAACTGATGTCATCCCTAGCATCATTAGCTCTAATCACAAGGGGCCAAAACCCTAATCTTATATCTGAGATACTCAAATTTATCCTTTGGAAAAGGCTTTATAAAGATATCAACAATCTATTCCTTAGTAGACACATACTCTAGTTTTAATTCCTTTCCACTGACTTTATCCCTCAAGAAATGATACTTAATAGAAATATGTTTTGTCTTTGAATGTTGCACATAATTATTTGAAATATTTGTAGCACTACAATTATCACAATAAATAACAATAGGTTAATCAATATTTATCCTTAAATAATTTAGCATTTGCTTCATCCAAATAACTTGATTATAATTTATAGAAACAACAACATGTACTCAACTTTAGTAGTGGACTGAGAGATACAATCTTGTTTCTTACTAGTTCAAGATATTAGTCTCTTACCAAAAAAGAATACACCACCACTTTTACTTTTCCTATCATCCAACGTACCTTCCTAACCAGCATCAACCTATGTACTCAAGGTAAAATCATCATCTTTTCCATACCATAATCCATAGTCAATTGTACCCTTCATGTATCTAAAAATTCTCTTGACAACAACCATACATGATTCCTTCAGTTCTTCTTGAAATCTTGCAATAATTCCAACTGCATTTAATATGTCTAGTATAGTATGAGTTAGATGTTACAATCCTCTAATCATTGATATGCATCTTTTCTGATTTGTACTAGGGGATTCACCATTCTTAGTCAATTTACAACTAGTAACCATAGGAGTCCCTACCGATTTTGAATCTTCCATACCAAATTTATTCAACAATTCTCTGACATGATTGGACTCTATAATGAAAATTCATTTATCCAACTATGTAATTTTCAATCCAAGAAATAATTTCACCTCACCTATCATAGAAATCTCAAAATATTTTTGTATTTCATCAACCAAAACTCTACTCAATTCATCATTACCACCAAATATGATATCATCAACAAAGATTTCAACAATCAACATATTATCATCAACTATTTTGAAATAAAAGTTACTTTCAGCAGTAACTTTACTGAATCTAGTCTTTGTCAAATATTTGTCCAATTTGGCATACCGGGCTCTAGGAGCTTTCTTCAATCCATACAAATTTTTACAATTTACAAACCATATCTCCTTCCTTAGTTAGGGGAAGTCCATTAGTCTACTCAATGTAAACATCTCCCTCTAACTCAACATTAAATAATGGAGACTTAACATCCATCTGATATACTTTAAATTTTATGTAAGATTTATATGCAAGAAGTAATCTAACAGCTTCAAGACTAGCTATGGGGGCAAAGGTCTCTTTAAAATCAATACCTTCCATTTGGGAATACCCTTTACAAACCAGTCTTTCTTTGTTCCAAATCACCTTACCATATTCATTCAACTTGTTTCTAAATACCCATTTAGTTCCAATCACATTCTTGTTCATAGGTTTGGGAACAAGAATCTAGGTCTTATTTTTCTCAATCTGATCAAGCTCTTTTTTCATCTCTTTTACCAAAATTTCATCATTACATGCTTCATTTACATCTTTAGTCTCAAAATCAAATATCAAACATGTTTCTTCTTATCAATTCTTCCTCTAGTTTTAAGATCTCTATTCTTATCGCCAATAATAACATCTTTAGAATGATTAATTCTTACATACCATGGAGTCTTCAGAATAGGATTTGTAGAAGACCCTTCAATATCAACATCCTCCTCATTTTCCATAGGTTCAGCTTGTCCTTCTAGACCATTCTAATTCTGATTCTAATTTTGCACTTCCATAATCCGATTATCCTCTTCAGTTATGTCATACCTGCAAGTTCCCTCAGATCTTTGCACATTCTCATCAACTCTGACATTTGCACTTTCAATAATATTCTTTAGTCTATATTTACAAAATTTATATGCCTTTCCCTTAGTATAATATTCAAGAAATATCCCTTCATCACTTCTAGGATCAAACTTTCCAATATCTGAGTCATCTCTCTTAGTATAACACTTTCTTCCAAAAATTCTAAAATACTTTACAATGGGAACATGACCATACCAAATTTCATAAAGAGTCTTATCAGTTCCTTTCTTTATCTACACTTGGTTCAAAGTGTATACTGCAGTACTCACCGCTTCTCTCTAGTAGGTTTGTAAAACATTTCCTTCAATCATCATAGTCCCAGCTATGTCCAGAATAGTTCTATTCCTTCTCTCTACAACACCATTCTGCTGTGGGGTTCGTAGAGAAGAAGTCTACCTGTTTATCCCATGTTCTTCACAAAAAAACATAAAACTCAATGGATGAAAATTATCCACCTTTGTCTGATCTTAGGTACTTCAATATCTATCTAGACTCTATCTCTACCATCATTTTGAATATCTAAAATTTATTAAAGGCTTTTGATTTATCTTTTAAAAAGGTAACCCACATCATCCTTGAATAGTCATCATTAAATAACATAAAGTATCTATCTCCATAATATGTTCTTGTCTTAGTAGTGATGACCTACAACTGATTGAATATCTAGATGAATTGAAGGAACAATGATTAGAGATCACCGAGCTACTGAAGTGATATGTAAGATGATTAAATCAATCAATATGTTGTCATTGATGTCAACTAGTTTTGACAATACTTATCATGATATTTACAAACATATGAACATCTGTAGAAGGAATAAAAGATGAAGAACTGAGATATCTACATAAGGAAAAGATGGATATGACAGATAAGGATAAGGTAAACATTGGGTAACTTATTGATGAGTCTATGGCTTTATATTGTTAACTTGAGCATGTTACACTAATCTATTATGAATAAGACATTTGAATTGAACAAGTTCAATGTGGTTGGTAATTGAAGACTTCTGTGTACATCGAGCTAGTGCAGTGTATACCAAGTGACAGTAATAACTGAGCTAGTTATCACTGATGTATTTCATTATTAACCGAGTATGGATGAAAACATTAAATGCTAAGAACAACCGATTGAAATTGATGAGTTGGAAGTTGTTATGATTTCGAGGTTAAGGATCAAGTTAGTTATGAGATCCATGAATGACATAATTTAGAGATGATCTAAAGGATGAGATTGAAATGTGTTAAAGACACATCTACCGAGGAATGTTTAAGCGGCAAAATGGACGAAGGAGATTATGAGGCAAAATTTGATGGCTGATATGAAAATAGTTTACTTGTTTATTTAAGAGATACAAGTTTCATTGTTGAGATATGTCAGACAAAAAGGAGATTACAGAGATTTCACGTGAAGATTTTATTCATGCATTCCTGATCAAACTAGTTATAGAAAGAACCGAGTTGTAGACATTACTGAGTGTTAGAGAACTATTTACCGAGTGAAGTAAGTTGAGAAATATTGAGGAGGTGAATTGATTAATGATTAGAGGATTTTATGAGCATAGCATAGATCTGAATATTTGCAATTGAGTTTTATTTGAATCAGATCAGTACTGTATCAGTTTAACCATTGATTCAAAAAATATCTTAGCCGAGTGGACTTAACAGTTTTATTGTACTATCCTATGACATTCATTGAATGTAAAGTGTTATCTTGTTGACCCCATAGTGAATGCTGGTCAAAATTTAACTGTTAGTGATAAATCCTCTAACCAGGTCACACCTAATAGTGTGCATTGTAACCTTTAACAAGGTTGGCTCTTTACCAATATCACTTTAGAAGAGTGAATTATTTTGGGTTACCAGTCCCAGGTGTTTTTTCCCTTAGCAGGGTTTCCATGTTAAATCATTGTGTTATGTGATGTTTTTTATGATTTTTTTTCCATCATACTTTACATAATGCATAGTTGATTTAGTCAGTAATCACAGTTTGGATAATTACTAGTATTCGGTAAAGTGAATAAACAGTTTGATATTTTATGTTATCGAGATGCATAAATTATTGAAATTGTTTTGGAAGGTACATCTGGGAGTTTGGGACTATAGGATAACTAATCTAACTAATTCAACCCCCCCTCTTAGTTATTCTAACAATTGGTATCAGAGTGTATTGGTTGCTTGGAGGAAAGTTTTAAGGACTTGAGCAGAAAGATCACAAGATGTATAAGAGGGAAGTACCTAAGATGAAAAAAGATAACTTTTCCACATGGAAAAGCTAGATGAGGCTTCACATATCTAGAATTGGAGAATCTTCTATACATTTAATATAAAATGGCTTCTTACAAGTGAATGTTGGACCTTTGAATCTTGATCAGTTGAGAGACAGACATGAACATAATATTACTATGATAGAGATTGGTGCTGCTCTATCTGATTCTGAATTTGAGGATGTTAAGGATTGCACTACATTGAAAAAAATGTGGGATAAACTTGCTCTAGTTTATGGTGGTGATGTTAATGTAATGAGAGCCAGAGCTGAAAGCTTGAGAGGTAGATTTGATGACATGAAGATGAAGGAAGGTCAGAACATCACACAATACTCAAACTGAATCAAAGAGGTAGTCAATGCTATCCGAGGAGTAGGAGGTACTATTTCTGAAGATACTATGGTAAGTAAGATACTGAGAACCTTGTTGCCTATCTATGCAATCAAAATATCTATTATTTATGAAATGAGGTCTGCACCTAATAGCACTCTTACTCTTGATAGTTTGATTGGAAATTTAACTAATTTTGAGCTGAATAATTATGACAATAGTGTTGTACCGAGTGTTGAGTTTTCTTTTATGTCACCTTTTAAGATTGGTAAATCTAGCAGTAAGCATAATATAAAGAATGAAAGTGATAGTGATGGTGAAGATGAGCTTGATGAGCTTGAAGCACTTATGGTCTGGAGACTTCAAAAGGTAAAGGAAGGTATAAGGGAAAGTTACCTTTAGCTTGTTTTAATTGTAAAGAGATTGGCCATATTGCTGCTAGATGTCCTAACAGGAAAGAGGAAGATAAAGACAATGACCGATCTGGTGATGGAAAGTTTGGCAGAAGGAATAACAGAGGAAACCAACACTAAAAAAAAGAAAACCAAGATTACAAAGACAAAGGCAAAAAGACATGTTACCTTTTTGGAGAAAATGAAGATGATACTAACACAAACATTGATGATGAAATTGAAGTGGTATTTGTTGCAATGAAAGATGATTCAGAAGAAGAGGAAAGGTATGTAGAAACAACCCTTATTTCTAAAGTTAGTAAGAATGATACTTGGATCATTAATAGTGGCTATACACATCACATGACTGGTGATGAAGATAAGTTTGAACATCTTGAGCATTATAATGGAGGATCAGTGAAAATGGGAAATGATACACCTTGTCAAGTGAAAGGAAAAGGGTCTATCTTATTGAATGATAGAATTAGATGTGATAATGCATACTAGGTAAAATGACTTAACTATAATTTTTTGTTTGTAGCATAGCTGAATAACTCAGGTCACCAAGTTGCATTTGAAAGAAAGAAGGTGAAAATCTATGGTGAAAATGGAAAGCTTGTCGGTACTGGAGGACAATCAAAAGGTAATTTATTCTATCTTGACAATGCTGAAACTTCTTGTTTACTGGTCAAGAATGAAGATGTATGGTTATGGAATAAGAGGCTATGTCATGTAAACTTTGATAACATGATTAAGATCAGTAGGAAGAGAAAAGTTAGAGGATTACTGAGTCTAACCAAACCTGGTCATATTATGTGCCATTAATGTTAGAAAGAAAAGATGACCAAATCTCATTTTAAAAGTAAAGGCTATTCATCTAAAGGTATTTTGGAGTTGGTACACACCAAATTATGTGGTCCTATGAGAAATCAAAGCTACTATGGTGACAAATATTTTATTCTATTTGTTGATGACTACTCTAGGATGATGATAGTAATGTTTTTAAAAGAAAAATCTGAGGCATTCAAATTGTTTAAATGGTATAAGGAAAAAGTTGAAAAGGAAACCGGGAAAGAATTGAAATGCTTAAGATCTGATAGAGGTGGTGAGTTTATTTTTGATGAATTCACTAATTTCTGTAATGAGGATGGAATAAAAAGACAAGTTTTTGCACCTAGGACACCGTAACAGAATGGGATTGATAAAAGGAGGAATCAATCTATTATTAATTGTGGAAGAACATTGATGATTGAGAAAAATGTTACAAAAATGTACTGGAGAGAGGTAGTTAGCACTAGAATATACACCCTGAACTGAGTTCAATTGAAGAAAGACACAAACAAGACATCTTATGAGTTATGGTTTGGATATAAACCAAATGTAAATTATTTTAGAATCTTTGGCAGTAGGTGTTATATTCTGAAAGATGATAGGAATGGTAAATTTGACTCTAAAGGTGATGAAGGAATATTTTAAGGATATTCTACTAAGAGTAAAGCTTATAAATATTTGAACAAGGTTACTAATCAAATGATAGAAAGTGTTAATGTATAAGTTGATGAGTTTGCTAAAAAGAATGATGAAGAAAGCATGAAGGAACCAAAAGACTATGGTAGGTTTACATATTTTGAAGATCCAGGCTATCTACCAAAGCCACAAGCTGATTCTACTGATCATAAGGAAAATGTTATTGAGAATCAACAAATGCAAACTGAGAACCAGGAAGAAGCTACCGAGCAAGAAAATGAACCTGAACCGAATGATGAGAAAAGAAGAGAACAAGTGCTAGCAATATTTGTTAGAAGAAACCATCTGCATAATCAAATCATTGGAGATAAGCAAGCTGGCATGATGACCTAAAGTAAGTTAAGACATAACATATGCTTAGTTTGTGAGTTTGAACCTAAGAATGTTAGGGATGCACTTGAAAATGAGGAATAGATTAAGGTTGTGAATGAGGAAATTGAATAGATTGAGAAGAATAAGACATGGAGATTAGTACCTAGACCAAAAGATAAAAATGTAATTGGTACTAAGTGGATTTTCAGAAATAAGTTAAATAAAAATGGTGAGGTCACTAGGAATAAGGCAAGATTTGTATGCAAGGGATATGCACAAGAAGAAGGTATAGATTATGGTGAAACCTTTGCACCTATTTCTAGACTTTAAGGAGTCTATATACTACTTGCATATGCTACACATAAGGGATTCAAAGTATATCAAATGGATGTGAAATCAACTTTTTTGAATGGAATTCTTGAGGAGGAGGTCTACATAGAACAACCAAAAGGTTTTGTTAATCCAAATTAGAAGAACATGGTATGTAGACTGCACAAAGCTTTGTATAGATTGAAGCAAGCACCAAGAGCATGGTATGAAAGACTACATGCTTATCTTATAAGTATTGGCTTTGTAAGAACTAGTGGAAACAATAATTTGTACTTGAAAGGAGAATCTGATAATAATATTTCGATTGCTAAAATATTTGTTGATGATATAATCTTTGGTGGATATGATCTAATTTGCAAATCTTTTGCTAATGAAATGAGAAATGAATTTGAGATGTCAATGTTTGGAGAGATTAAATTCTTTCTAGGTTTGTATATTATACAATAGAATGATGGGATTTTCATCACCTAATCAAAATACATTAAAGAAGTGTTAGATACATTTGGCATGGAAGATTCAAAATCGGTAGAAACACCGATGGTAATTGGATGTAAATTGACAAAGGATGATGAATCTATAGAAGTAAATCAGACACTGTATAGATCTATGATTGGAAAACTGATGTATGTGGCACATAGTAGGCTTGATATAGCACATGTAGTTGGGATTGTGGAAATATTTTATACCAATCCTAAAGATTCACATATGGTTGTAATTAAAAGAATTTTGAGATACTTGAAGAAGACATAAGACTATTGTTTATGGTACACAATGGAAGGAAAATTTGAACTCTGAGTTTATATAGATGCAGATTGGGATGGAAACATTGATGACTGAAAGAGCACAATCGGTGGAGCATTATTTTTAGGAGAAAGGCTTGTGACTTGGATAAGCAAGAAGCAAGCATGCATTTCTCAGTCTACTACTGAAGTAGAGTATGTTGCTGCTACTACAAATTGTTCAAATATTGCTTGGATAAAACAAGTGTTGGAAGGAAGGAATGAGGTAATCACTGACCCGGTGATTATATATTGTGACAAAACTAGTGCTATAAATATTTCCAAGAATCCTGTGATGCATTAAAAAACAAAGCATATATCTATTAAGTATCACTACTTAAGGGAACAAGTTCAAGAGAAGCAGGTAAAATTGGAATTTGTAACATGTAAAGAATAACTTGTTGATATTTTTACCAAACCCTTACTGAAGGACACATTTGAGTATTTGAGGACTAGACTAGGGGTTTTTCCCTTGTCTATCAATCACTAAGGTGATCAGGAGGTTGCATCAACCTATACTTTATCAAAAATTCATTCATGTTGATGCACATAGCTCACACTTTAGTTTCTCTAAGGTTGTGAAAGATTGTAGAAGCTGGAACAAGAATTTGTTTATCAGTACATGAAGGTACTTGATCTAGACCGAAAAATAGAAGATTACTTGGCTACTGAAGAGTTGTTTATTTTCTTTGGCATTGTTGTCAAAGGGAGAGAGATTGAATATGAAAAATTAGTTTGTGAGAACACAAAAATGGAGAGACACTTCATACTAAAATATCTGTTGCTAAGAAGATATATGGGAGAAAGAATCTGAGAACTGTAAAAGATCAAATCCATAGGGAGAGTCTACATGGAATTATATTTTGTTTTGTAGTGATTAAACATATTAAATATCAAGCTAGGGATAGCTTACCAAGCTACAACATTTACTTACATAGTTGTAGAATACATGTTTGGTATGTGTATGACGTATTTTCATATTACTTGTGTTTCCATCAATGCCAAAGGGAGAGATTGATAATCTAGAACTGATTGAATATCTAGATGAACTGAAGGAACAATGATTAGAGATCATCGAGCTACTGAAGTGATATGTAAGATGATTAAATTAGTCAATATGTTATCATTGATGTCAACTAGTTTTGATAGTACTTATCATTATAGTTACAACCATCTGAACATTTGTAGAAGGAAGAAAATATGAAGAACTAAGATATCTACATAAGGAAAAGATGGATATGATAGATAAGGATAAGGTAAACATTGGGTAACTCATTGATGAGTCTATGGCTTTATATTTTTGACTTGAGCATGTTACATTAATCTATTAAGAAGAAGAGATTTTAATTGAACAAGTTCAATGTGGTTAGTAATTGAATACTTCTATATACACTGAGCCAGTGCAATGTATACCAAGTGATAGTAATAACCGAGTTAGTTTTTGACTACGGTAAAAGCAAGTTTTGAAGGCACCTCAAAACCCTTTAACCTATAGAAAGATAGACATGAAGGACCGAAAAGACAAAAAACTTATTCCAAAAAGGAATAGTCTACATATGGGACACTTTCCATATTTTCAATAAAAACTATCTTCAAAAAGCAAAAAGAGCGAAACTAGACAAAGCAACAAAAAACCATCGGCAAGGTGAAACCAAAAAGTCCTCCAATACCAAGATAAGGTCAGAGTCTTCAAGAAGAAATTTGAATCCTCCAAATGACTCTACATAGTCTTAATTGAGTCTTTCAACTTCATGATATCCTGTTCCTCAACCTTAATCTTCTTCTTAGTGTTTGACCTAGTTCTAGTTCTCGGCCCCATATGTTGATTGGGAACAGTCAAATTGATTTTATCAATCATGGAACCATCTTTGTTACCTTCCAGCATGCTACTTAAAGTACTCAGGTTCTCCAAAGTAGATTTCATTCTTGAATTAGCCATATAGAGCAGATTCTTTAGCATAGCTTCATTCTTGCTTGTCTTCTCATAAATGGGAGCCATGGCTATCTCTACAACTTTTTTGATTTTCTCCTCCAACTTAGTACCATAATAAAAAACATCACCTTTAGCATTAGAAGCAACCTCCTTCCTGAGATTATCAATATTTTCCTCCAGCATAATATTCTTTGTTTCCAGCTTGATACACCTATTCTTCAATTCAATGAGATCATTCTGCACCCATTTGTCCAGATTGTAGCTATAGATAGACTTATTGTTAGCAATTTGAAGGGGAGTCATCACAATAGATATTTTTACATGAGAATCCATCTCTTTGAGATCTTCTTATAAAGAGCATGACCTTTTGCTGTCAGAGATTCTCTCACTGTCATCCTTCTTATTCACCTTACCAGAGCTAGGGGAATCAATAGAATCCAGCTTTTCCTCATCCATAGCCCTTGGGCTCTCTTTACTAGAGTCTTGAATAGTATTTTCCTCAACATTGATGCCCTCCTTAATAGTATTAATACCCTCCTTGTCAGCCTCATGTATTTTTGGATTGAGTTCCTGAGATTCTTGACCTTAGGGTCAAGGTCAACCTTGAATATAACCTAGGTAAAAGTCAACCTTGACCCTGACCTAGGTTAGAGTTGACCTTGACCTTGAACCAAGGTTAAAATTTCAAGATTCCATGATTTTTGAATGTCAGGATTTAGAAAGTTTTATTTTTCTGCTTCCGAGTCGATTATTTCAGATTTCAGAATGGTAAACTATTAAATTATATTTAATCTAGGTCCATTTCTAGGGGTTAAGGCTTAATTGGAATTTAATTCTCCTATGTCGGCCTCTCTAGAAGTTTGTGCCCTAGACTAGTATAAAAGGAAGCCTTCCTCTTTCATTTTCATATCCACTTTTCATAAGGCACTCTCAAGGAGATATCCACTATCAAGCATCTTTTGAAATTATTTTTCATAATCTCTCAAGAATTCAAGCTGTCATATACATTCAAGCATTCAAGTTCTCCATTGAAGATCAAGGATTCAATCATTCAAGCCTTTGGTGGAATTTGGTTCAAGCATTCAAGATTCATCATTGAAACCCTAGATCTATCCATCATGGTGGTGTGATCTTCCTTCAAGATCCTTTGTTCATCTTCAAGATCTATTCATTCTCCTTTCAAGGTGGATTCCAAGCATATAATCATGGAGGTTTTAATTTACATTTCTTAGTGTTGAGTCCAAGCTTTCATATTAGCATACTTGATTACATTTTAAATATAATTGCATATCTATTGAGTATCAAAGCTTCGTTGTTAGATCTACTTCTACTACTTGATAGCATTCTCTATTTCGATTCTATTTTAAAGGTTGATTCCAAAACTGGGGTTTGACCAAGGAAAACCCCTCATCCAAACAACAAAACCCTCTTTTTCTTGTAGGTATAGGTGCGGGACAACGAATTGCAGTTCAGATTTGAGTACCCTTTTCGGTGAACTTTCAGGATCCCCAAACAGAAATTCCATCAGAATAGTGTAGGTCAAGGATGACTTTTTGGGGTAAGATCTTACCCCTTTTTTGGGTCAAGGATGACCTCTCTCAAAAAGACAGAAGTTTTCTGGGTTTTCTCTATTTCTGCATTTCTAGGCCAGATCCGGTTGTAGAATTTCCTGAAATTGAACACATACAACAGAAAATAGTGATTTCTGAATCTGCTCCTTTCCAAGATAAGTATTCATGTTTTATTAAGTTTGCATGTCCACAAGATTTTCCTCCTCCCATCATCACATTTTTACATCTAGATACATTTTTATATCTTACATTTTTATCCATTACATGAATTAAATTGGCTACCTGATTTAGGGTGTCCATAAGGTTATAGATTTCCACATCTTTGTTCTAGATTTCCATTTTTAGTTTCTCTATCTCTAATTCAAAGGAAGTGTTTTGATCTTGAAGTTCTTGATAACATGACACTCCTACATAAAAACTTGTGAAATGAAGAGGAAGTCTATGATTATTCCACTTTGGCACATTGGTAGAAAATAATTTTTTTTTGCACTATCTTGATGTGTTTCCTATATCTCTATGGTTCCTTTATTAGTTTCTTTCTCAGGAACTTCTTATTCTATTTTGACATCATGCTGGTCTTGTAGTATATCAGGTTCACATATATCTTCTTGAATAGGTGGTGATTCATCCATCCGTTCATTATTATTACCTCCCTCATTGGGTTGTTCTGCTATTGCTTTTTATTCTTCCTTAATCCATACTGCTTCTTCCTGCAACTTCTTTGATAACTATTCTTGCATCTACTCTACAATAACTGCCAACTCATCAAGGATATCTCCCTTAGAAATATGTCCCTTCTCACCAATAAATTTCTCCTCTTGCTCAAGTACTAGACTAGGAGGATTTAAGGGTGATGGTGAGGATTGAGAGGAACTAAGTGAATGATGTGAAGGTGGTGAACTAGGAGTAGAAGGGGTGGATTCTACTTCCATAGTAGGAGGACTAGGTATTGTTTGATTCTAAGTCCTAGTGCTTCTTTGTGTAGGAGTAACAGTTGTCTTAGGCATCTTTGGGCATCTAGCTACAACATTAGAATATTCTCCTACTTTTTTCCTCTTGATAGAGTTTGGAGAGGATTTAGGGGTCTACTACTTAGGTGACACAATAGGTGACTTCTCCTTATCATTTTTAGAGGAAGTCTTAGTTTTAGAAATAGGGGTTTACACTAGTATTCTAGTAATTATTTTAGATAGAGGAACATTGTCTTGAGAGTTTGAGGTTTCAAAAATAGGAGATGCAGATGTAGAGGCATCAATAGTTGACTGAGAGGTCCAACGCTTATAACTAAGAGGTCAACCCATGGGTCCTATAGCTTCCTCTTCTAGCTCAAAAATAACAAATTCCTCCCAAGGCATGGGAGAAACATCCCTAACAAATCTATGTACAATAAATTTAATAAGAAAATGATGGGATACATAATTTATTATACCTTTCCTATATTCCTGCAGCACTATGGGAGAGTAAATTGTATAGGAAATATGGGATATTCATCAATAAACCATGACACAAATGAGACAATAGTTTGAAATGGGGTGAATGTAGAATAAAAACTAACCTTCACATGTAAGGTATTTTATGATATAGGCTTCCCATGGAATCCATTCCTACAAAAAACTCATTCGTTGATTTCCTTTCTTATCCACATTTAGAGGAGTATCTCCAAGTCGAGTAAATTATTCCCTAGCACTCCACACATCTCTTTTTTGTAGAAATAATTCACCAGGTTGAGTTAACCCCATCACCTCTGCAATTCTCACAAATGTAGCAATAATTTTCACTCCCTTTATCTTGGCCTTCCATTGTGAAATATCCTAGTAAATTCTTTAGAAATATCCTCATCAAATGTGACAAGCTTGAGAAAATAGTCGAGCCACCCATACTGCCTAAATGGTGGAAAATGTTGTGCATCTTACAACAATATACAATGGTTTTTTGGCTCATTTTCAATGGGATGGTCTCCCATTCTTAATGCTTGTGTCTCAACTCATCCTACTACCAAGAACTCAACCTAAAAACTCCTCCCTTCTCAATTCAACCTTCTGTAATTAAAATTAACTCCCCTTTCTCTCCTTAACCTAAAATTTTAAACTCCTTTGTTTTCAACAAATTTAGAGAAAGAGAGAAGGATTTTGAAAATTCAAATGCACATTTTAGACATAAAAAGATTTATGGAGATGATCCAAAATCACATCAGGACATTATGATAGGAAGTGACAAAAGTTTATGAATCTAATTGAAAATCTCCTAAAAAAATATTGAGTTCTAGTAAAAAGGACAGTAGTCTTGATTTGACTAAGTCTCTTGGTGGCAGAAGGTGATGATGTGGTCATTAGGTAGGAATTAAAGAATGTGGTTAAAGCATGCAGAAAGGACTAAATGAAATTGCATATTGTATAGGAAATTTGTTATCTAATTTAAAACATATTTAAACATAATAAATGAAATAATTAATCACTTCTTGAGTTAAGTGGAGCTTACCTATCATGATGTGCCATAACTGACTAATGTGAATCCAATTCATTCATTGCAAATAGTGATTTTGGAAAAGTGGAATTGGTGACAAATGAATGATGGCTACAGTGGAAGAAGAGAAATGGTACATGTGATATATGGAATAATGGTATGGAGTAGGGATCCACAAGGATGACCCCTTTTTTGTGGTTGTATAATCATTTCACGCATTACTTAGGGAATCAATTTGAGACTCAATTCTTTCAGCTGTAGGATCTAAAAAAGCCTATGCAACTTGAAATTATTTTAGTAACTCTTCCTTATCAATGGGATTTAGGTAAGGCTTTAATTGATTCCCATTGACCAATAATTTTAATATTACATCATCAATTGTGCTCAGCTGAATTGCACCATTATCAAATACTTTTACAATTTTGTATGGCCCCAACCATCTTGTTTGAATTCTCCCTTGATTGTCCTTATATCTTGAATCATATAGCAGAGCCCAATCTTATGCTTTGAATTTATTTTCCTTTATGTACTTATCATGCCATCTGATTCTCTAACTTTTTATTATCTCTATATATCACAGGGAACTCTTTCTTAGCTCATCCAAGGCATTGAGATGCATGATTCTATCATTCTATGCAATTGTTAAATCCATATACAATTCCAAAGCTGTCTTGAGGGTTTTTTGTTCAAAGTCTATAGGCATTATATATTTCTTCCCATACACCATTTCAAAAGGTGTAAAACCTATTGTATTCTTTCAAGTACTTCTATAGGCCAATATAGATTCTAGTAACCTTACAACCCAATATTTCCTATGTAGGTCTATTGTTTTTGTCAGAATGGCCTCAATATCTCTATTAGTGATCTCTTCTTGGCCATTATCTTGAGGATGATAACGAGTTAACATCCTATGCCTTATGTTGTACTTATTTACTAAGGTTGTGATAAGAGTGGAAGTAAATTGTGCTCCTTGGTCTGTTACTATTTCTCTAGGAATCCCAAACCTAGTAAATATTTCTTCATAAATGAACTCTACTACCTTATTATCTCTAGCATTATTTATAGGCCTAGCTTCAACCCACTTTGTTACATAATCAGTGCACACAAGACTATAAGACTTTCCATTTGAGGGTGGATCAATTGGGCCTACAAAGTCCAATCCCCACTTATAAAAGGGTGTAACAATAACTTGTGGAAATAAAGGAATCTCATATGATCTTGTTGGCCTCCCCATCCTTTGATATCTATCACACCTCTTGGTGTAATTGGTTGCATCCTTATGTAGTGTTAGCCAATAATATATAGTATTTAAGATGTTCATAGTTGTCCTCTTAGAAGTAAAATGCCCACCACAAGCTTCATCATGCAATGCATGTAGTATATCATGAGTTTATTACTCTCTCACATATCTCCTTATTACTTGATTTGGCCTTGTATAAAATATGCAATATGAAATCCAAGAGAAGTGAAAGCTTTCCTCAACTAAAAATCTCTTTTTCTTAGGTGAAAATTGAGGAGTAGTTCTTCCTACAACTAAATAAGTTTCTATGTTTGCATACCATGGATGAATGAATTTGATGGAAAAAAAATGTTCATCAGGGAAGGAATCTTATATGAGTGAAAGATCATCTTGCCTTTGAATTCTAGATAGGAAATTAGCAACCACATTAGCTTTACCCAACTTGTCCACAATTGGGATGTCAAATTCTTGCATCAACAACCACATAGCTACTCTCCCTGTAATTGTACTCTTGTTCATGAGATACCTGATTGTTGCATGATCAATATGGACAAATATTTGATAACCTATGATATAATTCATGAACTTGTTAAGGGTGTAGATAATTACTAACATTTCCTTTTCTGTAACTATGTAGTTAAATTCAGCTCCTTGTAAGTTCTTGCTAACATAATAAATTGGATGCTCTATTGAACTACTCTTTTATCCTAGGAAAACTCCAATAGAATAATCTGATGCATTTGTATGAATATGGAAAGGGAGTGACCAATATGGTCCTTTAAAAACAAGTTCTTGTGTGAGGGAAATTTTAAGATCAAGGAATGCTTCCTCACAGTCTGTTGTTCAAGAAAACTCTGTATCCTTATTTAATAGATTGTATAAAGGTCCTCCTTTTTGAATGAAATATTTAATAAATATTCTATAGTATCCAGCATGTCCAAGAAAGCTTCTAAGATATTTTTTCTTGGTAGGAGAGGGTAGACCAGAAATAACATCAATTTTGGAAGGGTCTACCTATATTCTTGCAACAAAAATGTAGTGACCTAACACTATTCCTTCTTGCATCATCATGAATAATTTTTGACTATTGAGTGAAAAATTATGATCTTCACACCTCTGTAGTACCTTCTTCAAATTATCTCAAGATTTTTCAAATGTTTCACAATAAATAGTAAAATCATCCATATATATTTCCATGAAATCATATGAAATATTGGAGAAAATACTTGTCAAAAATGCTCACATGAACAATTCATAGATGATACAATTATGATGGGGGAATCCTCTGTCAAAGAAGATAGGAATCCAAAAAAGGCACTGAATATCTACTCTAATGCTATTGGTCAACTTATAAATTGGGATAAAAGCTTTCTCTACTTCAGTAATACTCGAGAAGAGAGAAGGAAAAAGATCTCTTCTATCTTAGGTTGCAAGATTGGAAATCTTCCCGCTTCCTACTTGGGGTTGCCTCTCTGTCTAAAACTGAAGCCTCCTTTTGGAATGACTTAATACATATTTCCTCATAAGTTGACTGGTTGGAAGGGGGATACATTAAGTCAAGCTGGTAAAGTTTAATTGCTGAAGGCTATGCTCCAAAATCTTCTGGTCTATGCTCTAAGCTTGTTCAAAATCCCCCAGAAGTATGCTGACATGATTTAAAAAATGCAAAAAAGATTTCTTTGGACTGGGGTAGAGGGAAAAAAAAATCAGCCTTGTTGCGTGGGAGAAGGTTTGCAAACCCAAGAAATATGGGGGCTGGGCATCAAAAGCATAATTAATATCAACAAGGCTTTACTGGAAAAACAATGCTGGAGGATCTTTGAAGAAGAAAAAGATTGGAATTCCATAATAAAAAGTAAATACTATATTACTTCTTTAGATAATACTTTAAACTTCTAGTTGGAAATTCAGGGATCCTTTATATGGAATAGTATCAGTAAGGGGAAGAACCTGGTTAGAAAAGGTGTTAGATGGAAGCTTGGAAATGATAGGAAGATTCAGTTCTGGAATGATAACTGGCTGATGGAAAACGCTTTAAATGAAAACCAAGAATGGCTAAATGCCATCTAGGAATGCAAAGAGACAATTAGGGAAATGGTGTCAGACTATTGGATCAATGATGAATGGATAGATCTTAGCATAAAGGATGAAAAATTTAATGAAGTGAGAAAACAACTCAACAACTGGTTCATAAGAGAAAATGTGCAAGATGAATTGATTTAGGGCCCAAAAAATAATGGAAAATTCTCTATCTCTTTGGCTTCAGCCCTTCTCATTTCCCACAAAGACCAACCTCTCTGCTCTTAGGTATGGAACAAAAACCTTATTCCAAAAATTAACATGTTTTTTTGGTTGCTTGTCCAGAGTAAAATCCTTACCTTGGATAACCTTACAAGAATGGGCTATTACTTGCCCAATAGATGCTTCCTATGCCATGAAGTGGATGAATCCTATAATCACATGATGATACACTACTCCTATACTAGAAATGTGTGGGACTCTTTTATCAAAAATATTCATCTGGAGTGGGTTAAACCTCAGAGCCTGCAGGATCTTGTTATTTAGTGGAAATGTCCTCTTCCTGGCAAAGAAGAGAAATTTCTTTGGGATCTCATCCTCCCTCACTTCACTTGGAGAATTTGGAAGGATAGAAATAATAGAGTCTTTAGAGATAAGAGCACTCCTTATGACAAGACAAAAGTTCTCATTGGTAGAAGTCTTATGGAGAATTTCAGAAACTCCATTCCAAGAAATTCTCAGCTATGGAACAAGTAAAAAAATGTTGAAGATATTCTCTCTTGGGATAGTCATAAAAGAAAAAAAGACCCCAACCCCAGAGATAATATCATGTGGAATAATCCCCCATTGGGTTGGATGAAAGGAAACTTTGATGGAGCTGCTAAGGGGAATCTTGGAAGGGAAGGGGTGGGAGGACTAATAAGAGATTGGGTTGGGAATTTCCTGGGAGCTGTGGCAGCCCCGCTGGGAATACAAACCAATCACTCCATTGAAGATGAGGTGGATTTACATGTTGTGTTACTAGAAAAAGAGATGGGTTGTGTGAAGTTTTGGCTGGAAGGAGACTCTCTTAATATCAGTAATTCCATAAAAGGAAAAAGTGAGACCTCCTAGACTATATCCCACATAATTGAAAAAATAAAAAATAGTTTACAAAATTTTGAGGAAAATTTCATAACCTGCATCTACCGGGAAGGAAATAAGCCTATAGATAGCATAGCTAATGTGGGGGCCCATAGTGACATCACAAAAAATTGGAATAGGGAAGTGAATCTCAATTCTGAGATCTTAAGTCTTATCAATTATGATAAACTTAATCACAAGGAGGGCAACATAATTAAATTTAATGATGACAAGGAAAATTATATTACTAAGTAAAGAAAGATGCTAGGTAAGGTGTGAGAAAATAATTATGAAGTTAATGACACATGGATTGTGGGTGAATTTAAACAAATTGATTTGCAAGAACCAGAAGAACATTGTTTTATTTTGCTTTGGTACTTTGAGAAACCAGTGTTGTCGTAGCTGAGAGAAAATGGGAGGTGGTTTGAGATGGGAGGAGCCCTTGGATTGCAAGAAATGGAGGCTGGAGAAAAAAGTGTGGAAAAAATTGAAAAGAGGCGGTGTTACCCCGTACATGGAAAAGCTTCATGGATTCAACAAAAAGGTAACTATAAAATGATCTGAGGGATGGGTTAATGGTAAAGTTAATCTGTGGGGTAAATATTTTCCTCTTACTCTGAGCTTGGTCTCTGAGATTATTGGTTTATCTCTCGAAGGAATGAATTTTTATAGGGATAATAAATGTATAGGGTATGAAGCCTTTAAAAATTTCCCTAAAAATGTTGATGAAAAAGCTCTGTTGACTAAAGGGCTGGGGGATTATGTTGAAATTGTGAAGATTAAAAAGTCTGGGTGAAAGTTCTTAGGGTGATGATAGATTATTTTACTTTAGATGGTCATTATTCCAAGATTTATAACTTGCATTTTATTTTGGTTAACCATTTTAGGCATAGTAAGAAGGTGTCCTTTCCTTACTTCCTTTTAAGATCCCTGAATAATAGCATAACTAAGAATAGTAAGAAAGAAAGAAACCTTGTGCTTCATGAGGGTTTGATTTTGCTCATAACAGACTATGCCAGGGACATGATTCTGGAACCCATTCCTAAAAGGGTTATGGGAAAGAGAAAGAAAAATGAAGAAGAAGAGTTCAAGGAGGATACTCAAAAGAAGGATAGGAAAAAAAAAAGAGCCCCCTTGTTAGTGCTAACAAAATTGAAGAACCTCACCCTTCTTATCAAGAAGGAATGAGGTCACTATTCTGGATGAAGAAATAGAGGAGGATCCTAAGAATGAGGAGGGAGCCATGGAAACTAAGGACCTTACTTTGGGAGACAGTGAGAAGGATGAAGAAAATGAGGAGACTAAGAATGCTGGAGGTGAAGAAGAAGAGGATGAAAAGGAAAATGAAGATGAAAAGGGGGAAGAAGAGGAAGAGAAAATGGAAGAAGAAAAACAAGAGGAAAGCAAAGAGGAAACTAGTGATAAGGAGGAGTCAAAGGGATAGTCTAGCCAAGGGGGTGGGGAAAATCATAATGAGGCTATAGTTGGTTTCGACTTGGATGATAGAGTTCTAAAGGAGGTTAAAAGAAAGGATGATCATGGTATTAACCAGAAGATGCAAGAAATGAAGTGTCTCCTGAAAGTTATGGAGAATACTATGGAACCCTTAAAAGAAAAGTTGGAAAAGCTAGAAATGGATTTTTTGATGAAGGTAAAAAGTAATAAAGATTATGAGGAAAAGATAGTTGAAATAAAAGCAATGGTGGACAACAAGCTAAAGGACCTGACTGAGAAAATTAGCCATAATGAGCATATCATTAATGAAGTTCTCAAGCATAGAAATGAGGGTCTTAGTGCCTAGTGATGAATCTTAAGGCCCTATAAAACCATTTGGAGAATAATATACTGTAGAACACAACCATAACACTAGATGGTGATGTTGGGAGCTCACGGTGGGGAACTAGAACTAGAAGTGGCCTCAGAAGGAAACTGCCTGATACCCCTAAGGAGCTGAAAGGTCTCAAAGACTCCATTCAGAAGATGGAGGATCTCCAGAAATAGGCAGAGAAGGCAATGAAAAAGATAAAGTAGTTTCTACTGGTTGGTTGTGGGTGGTCGCTAGATTTTGTGCCAGTTTTTGTTTTTTGGTTTTTGCTTGTTGTGTCTTTTTTGTTTTCTTTTTGGGATGGTTGGGTTCCTATTGTCTATTATTTAGCAGGTGCTTGAATTATGTAAGGGCTGAATTGAAAATATTTTCTCCTATATTGTAAATAGTTTCGGATTCCATTCAAAACCTATTTTTACCTTTATCAAAAACTATTCAATACATAAGATCACATCTAGACACCAAATTGTAATGAAAATCTTATGATTTAGGTTCAAAAAAGTGTAACAAAATAAATAAGGATAGGTGTGAGTGTTGTTGATCTTATTTATTTTATTGCATTCAAAAGGAAGATGATCCACTAAGCTCAAGATAGATCAAGTATTGAATGGGTAGAGTAATCCTTAACCTAATAAAATATGGAAATGGCATAATTGATAGGGAGATGCAAGATTTAGGAACAAATGAGGGAAAATGTTGAATTTCTATATCCACAGACTAATAGAGATTTGACAAGCCAATTTCGATGTTAAAAATAGAACTCTAAGATGATAACTAACATTTCCAATCTAAAGCTATTTTGGAAAGGCTATGTTGATTAGGTTGGCATGTTCCCTATAATTTTCACTATTTTTAGTTGTAGACTATAGTCGGGTTCTTGTACTTCCTAGATCCTATCCCAAAATTGGTGCCACATGTTTTTGCACAAAAAAAGAGAGGGAAATGCTTGTGTAGAGAGAGGTTTGCCCTAGTCAAACCCTAGTTTGGAATCAACCTTCAAATTTAATTGAAGTATACTTGAAAAAAAGTGTGTTGATATAAAGAAGAGGCTAGATCTAAAACAAAATTTTTCTTATACCTTGATGGTGCAATGTTTCTTTGAATATAATCACAAATATTGATGCAATATCTTGACTCCATATAAAAACTTAAAAGGAAATCATGAAATACATTTTTTGCAAAATGATTGTTGTAGTTTACCACAACACTTTATGTGGAGAAGAAGAATGAATTGAATACTTATGAATAAATGATTATGTTATGATCTTCTTCTTTGATTATGGTCTCCTCTACTTGGCCTTAAATGAGGGAGAGAAGCTTTCTCCCTCATTTACAATGGAGAATATTTCCTTATATTTTCCATGCATACTTGAAATATTCATTAGAATTCTTGAGATGCCAAAATAATAGGTGTGTGCATGAGATGCCAAAAATTGTTAGGAATAATAGTCCAACAATACAACTGAGAGGGGGGGGGGGGGTGAATTAGTTGTATGACAGATTATTAAACTTTAAACTTTGAATAATAACAATATCAAATCAAATGAACACAATGAATGCCAAAACAATAACACAATATTAAAGGCAGGCTCACTGCCTAGGCTCATTGCCCAAAGAAGGTTATGTCCACCTTTAGAACTCACTGTTCGCAACACAAGTGTATATGAAGAAATACACAATCTTTGAATTTTCCCATAGAAACCATCTTTTCTTGATTAGTTCCAATGAAGTATATAAGTTTTCCTTTGCTCTACATCTAGAAGACTCAAGCTCGCAACTTCCACAATCCTCTTTTACATCACATCCATTATACCATATCTTTTCAAAAAAAAATATCTTACATATATACCCTATTACAAAATAAATGATCAGGTTGGCCAATTAGGCTTTCCTAATATATAAATAATTACATAACTCCTTGCTAAGATACAAACAATATCTAAAACAAGTATACAATAATTACAATTCAATAATCAAGGACCAACATCCATAATTCATGCTTGCCATTCATGATGCATGCTACAACTCTAAAGTCAGCTTCCAAATAGATCATCTCGAGAACACACACCACAACTGATGTCATCCTACTTTTCATACCTTACAAAGATTAGAGAACATTCTTTAGTACCCTATCTATCATCCCTTAAGCTCACATACATTTAAACCTCATCGCCTATAAGATATACCCAAAACTCAGAGACTTACTCTGTCAACTTCCACTGTCACTATCCAGTAACCAGTCTTCACTAAATCTTCTATAAATCAACCAATATATAATATTACATCATGTGATCTTAGATATCAGATCACAACACCTTCTTGTACACACAAATGACTTCACACATTTTGAAACATCTGTACAATATAAATACACTATAATAACCATCATGTTGTCTTCACAAAAACATATGTTGACATTAGTGGCAAAACACTAATGAAAACAACAATAATTCCAACATCACTCAATGTAGTGACTAAACATATTAAATGTATCCAACAATCTCCCTAATGCATTGTCAATATCCAACAATCTCCCCCTTTGGAATTGATGGCAACATATGGGAAAATGCATCAACCCAAAAATATTCTCTCACTACCTTTACCACATAGTCTCTTTCCCGTAGGATTTTTACATAGTCTATTTCTCCCTTTGACAACAATGGAAAAAGGGTTCCATAAGTCATCAACTATCTTCAACAACTGTAATCACCTGAAAATGGACAAGATTATTTAAGTGAGAAATCAAGGCAAAGATCAACATAATTAAATACAATTAAATCAAATCAAGATCAAATCGAAGATAAATTGCAATTGAACATTAATCCAAGATTAATTTAAAATCAAAATCTATAAAATTAATTTAAATCGAATAAATCATGATAAATCAATAAATTGTCTAATTAATTACATAGTTCAATTTAAATCAAATCAACCCATTCAAGGGGTACACATGGCTAAACAAATTAAATAAAATCAGTTGATTAATTCCTATTTTCTCTCAACACCACATGGGAGGAAAAAGCCTCAACCAATAGGAATTGAGAACCAAGCTCACATGGATCAAGCCTAAAATGAATCTCAATCACTCAAGTGGAGGATGAATCTTGTCCACTCATTTTGTCTTCTTATCCCAAGCTTTGAGCACAATCCATTTAAATTATCTCCAAAGGGTGGAACCAAGGACTTAACCCCAACTCAATCATGATCAACTCAACTACACTCCCTACCCTTGCCAAAATCTATAAAAGAAAGGCATAAATCACTCAATTATCATCCACAATTCTGAGAATAGCATCAAACCTCTTGCAAATTAGACCTAGAAAAGCAATTTAGAGAAAAATAGTTGTATTCAATTTGGAATTAACATTGTTATTTGCTTTATCATATCAATTCTCATTCTAGGATTATCACTAATGGAGGCTTGCTGAGAGCTTATCATTAGCATCCCTAGCTAGAGATCCATAGAGTGCTTAATTATCATTTTTTAGCTTAAATAGATTGCTATTTGTGGTAATTTAGTGTTTATTTTGAATTATTGATGATACTAACCCTTGTTAGAAATAGGAAATACTGAGAGGGGGGGGGTGAATTAGTATTTCAATTTTTTTTTCTTTTTCCCACTTATGGATATAACAGATTACTTTAGTGCATACAAAGATTATCAAGCTGATTAACAAACATAGCAGTAAATAGAAAGAACTCATAATACATGATATGTTCTCGAGGAAACCCTGGCCAAGGGAAAACCCTGGTGGGGATGGTACCCACAAAGATCACTAATCAAAAGTATCCTGTTAGGGATATTGGACCCTGTTAGGAGTCAATTTACAATATATAGTAGATCTGTCCTGGTTAAAGGACTTTAGGCCTTGTTAGAAGCCTTAACCCTGTTAGGAGTTAGATTACAAAACCTGATCACCAGCTGAGCTCACTACCCAAATAGGTAATACAAAATGTTTCTGACTGTAATATGGTACTACTTACAACTTTGCATCAATAGCCTTTGCTGCTATCATAATATACAACTATCACAAGTTATCTTTTCTTTCTTTTTACACATCACATGTATATTCATTACATTTCATGTATGCCTAATATATGAGTATTAGAGATAATAAATTTACATGGTCGGCTTCCAAAATCTTTATCCAAGAGTAAACATCTAGGATGTTGTCCCTTCATAATGTTAAGTCATTAATTTGACAAGCAAAAAATAATCCCTTAACTCTTTCGCTAATACTGTCTCCAAAACTATTTTGTCTGCAAAAACTATCTTCGGTAAACTTTGAATAACTTTGTCCGTACTGCTCCAAAATTTATGCACATTGAGATGGGGTATCCTCATACTCTATAGAAGCTTTAGTTAACTACGTAAACAAAAATATTGCTCCAGTGGACATCACCAACTAAATCTTCATCGGGTGCTTTGTCAGGATCATTGTATCCATACTTAGACAATTTCTTCCTTCAACTTGCCATACTTGCATTCCAGATTCTATGCTCTTAATAGAGATCATATGTTGCCATAATGACAACATCTATGCATCCACATTAGCCAAATTTCCAACAATCTCCCCCTTTGTCATTGGTGGCAATATATGGGAAAATTGGCTAAGTGTGCAAACAAAACTTCAAAGTATTTACACAAAATTGTGGCCAAAAGTTATACAAAACATATACAATATTGTACTCCATAGAATAGCTCCCCCTATGATTATCCTTCCTCAACATATATTCAATTTTCTGCTATCTCTCCCCCTTTGACAACAATGACAAAGATAGGGTGTACAAAAATTTCAAAAAACTTTATACCTTGTTATCAGCTATTGCAAAGCCGGTAGGCTTGTAACACAGTCACCAAACTCTGACTTCCATGATTCAAAATCTTTCTCCCATATCTTCCTGATGGATTTAGCAACATTGAGTAGACTACTAAATCCGTATGTTGCTGTCTGACAAGCTTGCAGGGAATTGAAGCTAAACTTCTGAAAAGATGTCTTTACTGAAAGACATTGCTCAATTTGGTCTTCAACAATTGAGGTCTTGATTGAGATGTGCTCTCTCAAGATGTTAATCCTGAGCATCTTTCTATTCTTCTCCTCTGCTAACATTCTGATTTCATCATTTAACTTCCTTATGTTCTTCTCTATAGAGCTTATCTTTACATTTGGGCTTGACAAGGTGTTTGTTTCAGCTGAAATTGTATCTATCTTCTCTTTGATCTTCTTATCTTCTTTAGCTATTAGGATTTCTAATTTTGTGCATTGTATATACAAACTCTTTCCAATCTCAAAATGTTTCCTCAAATTCTTTATGCATACATCCAAATTACCAATATCATTTTGAATATTTACACTTAAATTTTGTTGCATTTCTGCTTCAAAGTCTTCCTAAACTTTTATTCTAGCAATATCCTTTAAGTTAGAAAATTCAAAGTCAAAAGAGTTTATTACTATTTTAGCTTTCTCAAGTGGATCTGATTCAGATACCTTAGTGCTGATCACACTCTCAAGTTTCTCTATCAAAACTCTAACTTTGCCTTCAAGGTCCTTCACCTTCTTATTCTTTCCAATAATTTTATTAAGAGATGTGATGAACTCAAGCTGATCATCATCTTCAACTTCTTTTCCAAGGTCTTCAAAAATTGAACCAATTTGTCTCTTCTTACTATCAAGTGCACTAGGGGTAGTGACCTCTGTCAAAATTTGTTTACCTTTAACTGATTCTGATACTGCTGGTGCTTCCACTACCTCTGTATCCTTTTTTGATTCTGTAATCTTCTCTTGCTCTTCTAAAGCCAAATTGTCAACAATGTTTCCTAGATCATGAAATACTGCATCATCTGACTCTAGTGTCACTTTGGTTCCTTCAATGTCCATTGATTCTTTTCCAATATTGATATGTGAAGAAGATGGAACTTCTTCAATACCAACTTCCTCTGCATGCGGTTCCTCTAATTGCTTCTGCTTTCCTGCAACTATATTTGCAAGAACTTGCATTACTGCTTGCTTTGTCTCTTTCTGTACTTCCTCCTTTTTGCCTCCCATTATAAGGATTGTTCTTCTCTTAGTTCTCAATAAAGTTCCAAGAGACTTCAAGAATCTCTTTAAATGATCTTCATCCTCAACTTCACAGAACTGTCTAATTACATGTTCTCTCATCTTTATGTCCTCTTCTTGTGCTCTCTATTTTCTATTCACAAGTCTATTATACAAATCTTTTGGGATCTTACCATGAATAGTACTAAGTTTCTTATCTGTCACAATCATATGTGTAATCATTGCATTTTCAAAATTCAATCTGTCAAATGATCCATATAGATCATAGAATTTATTCAACTTAGTGAAGTCTCCATGCTTCAATATATCATCATTAACTCTTTCAATTCTTGGTTTCCAAGTTTTCTTCTTGATTGAAACTACATCATCATCTTTAATTACTGCTACATTTCTAGGTACAGGTGGTACAATCACTTTCTATCTCTTGTCGGGTCCTGTTGCACTCACTTTTACTCTTTTGCTAGGAGAAAAAGATTTATCTCCTTCATCTTTTTAGGTACTTCAACTTTTACCTTTACTGCAATAGGATCAATAGGATCTACACTAGATGCCTCAGGTGAAATTACAAGATTTTCACTTTGCTTCAAGGCTTCTGCAGTCTTCTTAGCTATGTCAAACTCATGACTTGACATACCTGATTCTTTCAGTATTTTCTTCATAGTAGATTCAACTCTCTTACTAGATTGCTTCTTTTCTCTCAAAATTATTGCAGAGTTGAAATTCTCTTCATAGGTTCCAAACCTATTTGCATGACCATCCAACTCACACTTTAACAATCTATTCACATATCCTACTATTTTTGCTTTAGATATTTCATAGCCAAGAGGGTCTATGAATTCCATTCTAGGCTCAACTTCTTCAATGTAGGTGAAATAAGTGTCTACCATAAAACAAATTTCATCTTTATGCTTTTCAACTAAGGATTGAGGAATCCTTGATTTGTTCTTAACAATATTTTGAAAAGTCTTCAATACAAGCTTCACACTGTCATTAACTTTATCAAAAAGGTGCTTCATGTAGACTAAGTTTATTCTTTCCATTGAGTTCACATTGTCACTCCAATCAACTGTGTAAGGAAATCTTCTCAAAATATGGAAAAACATATAGGTTATCAGAGATGAAAACCTAAATTGTGTGTACTTAGCCTTCTTAATCTTTTCTAAGTTCTCGAATAACTGAATTTTTAGAATTTCACATAGGTCCACTTGTTTCTTCTCAATACACATAAGATAAGCTACATGAACCATTCCTACATCCATGTCATCTTCCCTTGAACTACCATAAAATTTAGTTGTTAGGATCTTGCAAAGGTACCTAACATAATCTTGCTTAATCTTACTTATCGCAATTCCTCTACCATTATAACTAGATCCAGTGTTGTCTAAAACAATCTTTCTCATGTTCTTTTCATTTAGTGGAATCTCTCCAACTTTTGATAATCTAGTAACATCATGAATTAGGTCGGCAGTTATATCAATAACTCTATCCTCCATCCAGAATTTCCCATTGTGGATTCTACTTAAAATGATCTTGGTACATTCCTCATCATTAAATTCATACTTCATGGAATATTTGATAATTTCATTGTTCTCTAGGTGCCCATAAGCTAGTTTAACTGACATGTCTTGATTATACAATTTCTTGTAATCATCACTAAAATCTGCATCTCCCAAAGTTTCAAACTTGCAACCTAAATATCCTTTAGCATTCTCAATGTGCAATACTCCGTCTGGTACGGATGATAATGCTAGATTGTTATCAATTTCAGTTGGTTCTACTGGTTCTTTCTTAATCTTAGGTCTATTCTTATCTTTAACATTATGAACCATAGAAATATCCATCTTATCAACTGATTAAAGATCAAAAAATACCTCAACTTTGCAAATCTAGGGTTTCGTTATGATCGTCGTTGCAAACTGCTTCCAAACTTCTTCAAATCATCCTCAACTTGCTTTTTCTTCTTTCAAATCTCTTTTCAATCACTTTGTAATCATGATAAATTTGATTTCAACCTTATAACAATTCACATTAACTCGATCTGACATCGTATTCATTCATTTTGCCGCTAAAACCTCAAAAAGTTGATTCTGCAAACCTGCAACCATAAAACTTTCTGCGACCTCGCAAAACACAATATTTTCTTTTGCGCACTTAACCATAGAATTAGTACAACATAATAAACCTATATCTAACTGTGCAAAACTTAACTCATTCAAATTCCTAATCTACACTAATCCTAAGTCCTAAACTACAGAAACTTACATAATTTAAGTACTTAAAGAAGGGTCAGGTAAAGATTCATCCTTACCATTAGTTACATTACCTTCCTGACTACTTTCAGTGTTGACTATACCTCCTTGATTTGTGCCTTTATCAAATTTTACTTCATCTTTATTGCTACAACAACCTTTCTCTTTGTTTCCTGCATTTTCATTCCTTCTTGCATTGTTCCTAGGGTTAGGGTTATGATGATAACCTCCATTGTTCATTCTGCAAAATCTTGCTACGTGTCCAAACTTGTTGCATATCTAACAAATGATTCCATTGTTTCCAAATCTCTGTCCTTGCTGGTTAATCTGTGACCTACAATTTCTAGCAATATGTCCTACTTTGTTGCATCTAAAACATACTACCACTTTTCTTTGATTCATTTCTTCAATAGATTTCTTATCTGCATTGTTAGTATTCCCAATCATTCTATCATAATTATTCAAAATTACTTTAGGTCTTCTACATTCGTTAGCTTTGTGTCCAAAACTATGAAAATTATAACAATGTCCATTAAGAGGTTTAAATTTCTTACCTGTGCAATCTCTCTTCATGTGCCCAATAGTATTACAAGCAAAACATCTACCTTTGAATTCTCTTTGCATACCTTTAGATGATTCTTCCTATTTTGATTCTTCTTGCTTTGATTCTTCTTTCTCTCTAGGTGGTTCTTCTTTAGGTGGATCTTCCAATGTGTTCTCATCTAGCTTTATTTCCTCCACACTTTTAGATGTCTTCAGATCTAGCTTCTTACTTTCATGGATTGTTCTAAACATACTAAATCCAAATCCAGTCCTATCAAAGAATGGTTCTTCAAAAAAAATTTGTTTTCCAGTCTTACCACTATTTGAATATAGCCTTTCAAGTTGTTGTTTAGATTGAGTTAATTTACCTTTCACAATTTTATTATACTTCTCAAGTTCCACATACTGCACTTTTACTTTTTTAGCTTTGGATGTTTCCTTTTCAAGTCTTGACCTCAGATCTTCATTCTCAATTTTCAATTTTTCATTATCAGATCTCAAATTTCCATCTTTCATACTAAGCTTTAGATTTACTATCTTCAACTCATGCTTAAGGATCTCATTTTCTTTTTCTAATTCATCACAATCTTCAACAAGTATATCAGATTTCTTTTCAAATTTTAGATCTTCAATCTTACCTTTTAATTTGTCAATAGCATTCCTTGCATCTTCATATTTTCTTCTTAAGGAGTTTCTTTCATCAGTAAGCATATCAATCTATTCAAGAGCTTCTTCAAGATTCTTCTGAAGTTGATCCATATCCATAGTGATCTTACTCAAGCTGCTAAGCTTTCCTTGAATGTTCCTTCTCTGAGTAATTGCGCTCTGATACCAATTGTTAGAAATAGGAAATACTGAGAGGGGGGGGGGGGGGTGAATCAGTATTTCAAAAACTTTTTCTTTCTCCCACTTATGGATATAACAGATTACTTTAGTGCATACAAAGATTATCAAGCTGATTAACATAGCAGTAAATAGAAAGAACTCATAACACATGATATGTTCTTGAGGAAACCCTGGCCAAGGGAAAACCCCGGCCAAGGGAAAACCCCAGTGGGGATGGTACCCACAAAGATCACTAATCAAAAGTATCCTGTTAGGGATATTGGACCCTGTTAGGAGTCAATTTACAATAAATAGTAGATTTGTCCTAGTTAAAGGACTTTAGGCCTTGTTAGAAGCCTTAACCCTGTTAGGAGCTAGATTACAAAACCTGATCACCAGCTAATCTCACTGCCCAAATAGGTAATACAAAATGTTTCTAACTATAATATGGTACTTCTTACAACTTTGCATCAATAGCCTTTGCTGCTATCACAATATACAACTATCACAAGTTATCTTTTCTTTCTTTTTACACATCACATTTATATTCATTACATTTCAAGTATGCCTAATATGTGAGTTATTAGAGCTAATAACTTTACATGGTCAGCTTCCAAAATCTTTATCCAAGAGTAAACATCTAGGATGTCATCCCTTCATAATGTTAAGTCATTAATTTGACAAGGGAAAAATAATCCCTTAACTCTTTCGCTAATACTGTCTCCAAAACTATTCTGTTTGTAAAAACTATCTTCGGTAAACTTTGAATAACTTTGTCCATACTACTCCAAAATTTATGCACACTAAGATGGGGTATCCTCATACTCTGTAGAAGCTTTAGTTAACTGCACAAACAAAAATATTGCTCCAGTGGATGTTGCCAACTAAATCTTCATCGGGTGCTCTGTCAGGATCACTGTATCCATACTTAGACAATTTCTTCCTTCAACTTGCCATACTTGCATTCCAAATTCTACGCTCTTAATAGAGATCATATGTTGCCATAATGACAACATCTATGCATCCACATTAGCCAAATTGCCAACAACCCTATGAAGGTACTTTTTCTAGTACACAAAATGACACCCACTGTGGGGCCTTAGGCCTCATTTTTCTAAAAATCCAAAGAATTTCATATTTTCAAATTTTTGCATGTTTAACTCTCTATTTTGCAGGTGAAACATCGTGTTTAATCATTTCTGTAGTGCTTTTACCAGATTTTCCAGTGCTTTTGAGCTCTGAAACAATGTGTTGACAATAAAGTTTTGCGTCTTTACACAAGATTTCTACGTGTTTGATTCCTTCTTTTTTCTGTCTAATCTTCTTTCAATTCCTTTTCCCTGACTAGCCAGTGCATTCACATCATTCTCCAGCATGTTTAAACCTTTTCTAACGCCTTTGCAATTTCAATTAACATTTTTAAATTTTTTTTCAGCACTTTTGATTATTTTAATAGTGCGTTTAATTTGATCTACAATGCTCTTAAGCACTCAAATAGTGCTTTCAATAAATTCTGCAACACTTTTGATTAAATTGAAAATTAACAGAATCTGACTATCGAAAAATGTTTTCTTTGTCTCTGCAGGATGACTGGTCATAAAAGAATAAAAAAACCAGAGACCAGATTCAATAGTGAGGGAAAAGCCTTGACAAAGAGGATCAAAGAGGAGAACATTGCTCACATTAAGCTGGTTCTAGAGGATTCTTAGCAAGAAAGCAATGTATATGAATATTATCTAAAAGTTGTAGAAGCATACAAATCTAAGTTCGTATCATTGAATTGGATTTATTCACCTTAATCAAGTTTTGCTAAAATTTGACAAATAAGGCTTAGATTCAATTTTATCTTTATTTTCTTCATTTTTTCTAGTTGTGTTGACTAACTTATTGGAGTAAAATCACATTGGAAAGGAACTATCGCCACTAGGTGAGCATTAAAAATGAAAAATCAAACAAAAATGCCCTTAGCCTTTGCTAGCTACAAGGCAAGGTAAGCCTAAAATTAGTCATTTTTTTGCTTAAATTGTGGCTTTGTTATTTTAAAAAAACTAGTAATTAAAACAACCTATTATTGTTTGAGGAATTTGACATTAGGCCTATGCTCTTCACTTTCTAAGTGAATCAAAATGCCAAAAGTGTTGAATTCCTTGATTAAAAGAAATGCTAGATAAATCAAGCACTAAATTTAAACAACCCCTTGTTTGTAGAAAAGAGTAGAAATACTCGATTCTCATTAGTTAGTGGGTTTGGTAATTGAACCTTGTTAAAAGTGTTTGGGAATTGAGAAGTAGATAGGGATATTCTCTTCACCTTTTTGGTGAATCAAACTCCCACAACCCATTTCTTCATTCCACTTTATTTCTTTCAAATGAACATGCTAGATCTATAGTTGGGCTCGCCTCCCAAGATTTGCCTTAACAAGGCCGGTGAGAGGGACAACCCAAAGTGGGATACAATCACCTTTTCCACAATCATCCAACCCACTATAAAATAAAATACATACATCCTTAATGGGGTGTGTGACAAAAGGGTGTTAAATTTTCAAACTTCCTCAAGTAGTCCTTTGGGATTGTGCAAAACTCTGACATACTAGTGGTGGGAAGCCTCTTAATATACTTGGAGGATGAAAGTTTAATATCCATTTTGAATGGAATATTGATTAAAACCTTGTTAACTTAGCAAAAACTCCCTTATAGAGCCATGTTTACAAACCAAATCTTGAGCTAGGTAGATTCCTTGAAGTGTCTTTTTGTGCAAAAACCCGTGATAACGTCCTACAAATTCAAACACTCTTTGTGTAGAGGGTTAAAAAGAACAAGTGTACTTGTGGTTGTTGTGTTTGAAAAATACATAGAACAAGTGAAAGAGATCCATTGAAAAAATCATCTTATATTTTTAAAAATCTCTTCATAAAAATCAACAATTACCAAATTGAGGATCAATTCGAAATCAAACTTTGTTGAATGTCGGTTTCTACACATTCTCAAAAAATAAAATTATCTTTAAGAGAAGATGACACTTGCATTGCAAATGAGGTCCCCAAATTTTAATATCAAGGTCTTTTCAACAATCATGACCAAGGGGATAGTCTCCCAAATCTATTTTAAAAAGACTTGAATCAATGGATCAAAACTTCGCATTTCATGATTACCATCATGGTGGAAATAATGATAATATCAACAACACAAACCAAGAACGTAAAGAAATGCTTGAAGAAAGGGCTAATAGAGTGGCTCAAGATATGGATTTTCTTGAAGTCATGGACAAACTAATAAATAGGGATAGGGAGAAATTTTTCCTAACTCTAGCCCAAGCAAGGGTAAAGCTCCCACATGATTATGATGTGGATCAACTCAAGAAAAGAAAAGAAGAGGAAAAGCCGATGCATGCTATGACCCAACAACTAAAAATGTTCCAAGCACAAATAGACTTAATGAAAAAGGTTGCTGAGCCTAAACCTTTCTCTATCGAGGCTTTGTGTCCATTCTCTTTCAACAAAAGTTTAGTCATGGCACCTTTTCCTATCAATACGATCTTTCCTAAATGTGATAAATACATGGGTAAATCAGACCCATAGGGTCACCTTAGAGAGTTTTGTGCTCTAAGTATTGAATTTATGCATAACACTACGTACTTGATTAGACTTTTTTCAAGAAGTTTGGGAGGGCAAGCCATGGAATGGTTCTCCAAACATCTGCAAGGGATCAATACTTTTGAGGAATTAGCCTCTAAATTTGTAACTCATTACTCCTACAACATCGAACATGAGATTACCATGCTAAAACTATGTGATACAAAACAAAAGGATGGTGAATCTTTCTTAGGGTTCCTTCAAAGGAGGAGGACCTTTTTTTCAAGGTATCCATGAAGTATTCCTGAAAAGGAGAAGATGTAGATATTTATGAATAATTTAAATATGGAGATGAACTATAGGCTCCAACTTCAATGTCCCCCTACATTCAAAAAACTTATTGAGAATGGGATTAAGATTCAAGATGCATTGGTCAAAAGGGGTGAAATCAAATTGTTCAAAGACAAAAAACCCTACACCAATACTAGTAATAATCATTATATATCTACTTATACCAACAATAAAGGAGCGAACAGTCACAATGACAAACCTAAGCTATGGTTGAAAAATAGTAACAAAAATCTTGTGAATGATGGAGTTGTGGAAGCTCACAACTTAAAGGCTACCCCATTTAACTTATCAAGTGGAGTTAATTCAACATACAATGTAAATCAAATGAATAAAACTCCTTTTAATCCAACAACAACAACAACAATGCTAATAATAATCCCTTCAATAATACTAAAGGCAACAAGCCTAAGCCCTTGTTTTCCGCTTATCAAAAGAGAAAATTCACCTTCTTAGGTGAACCATTGGAGAATGTGTTAAGGACTTTGGTGGCCAAAAAGATCATTACTCTACCTGAGTTAAGGCCCTCTGAACCCCAAATTAAGCCGAAATGGTGGAATGATTCTCACCATTGTGAGTATAATCAAAATAAGGTCATAAGACCAATAAGTGCATGAAGTTAAAATATTTGGTGCAAGACCTAATTGATGATGGGACAATCAAGGTTGAAGGGCCCCAAAACAATGAAGATCATACGGCCTTCAAAAACCCTTTTCTAAACCATGAAAAGGGTGAGTCATCAAACACTAACCAGAATAATAAAAGGGGTAATGAGAAAGTCAACTTTGCTCATACTTATGATAAAACAATTAATGCTTTAAGTGGTGATGAAAGCACCATAAATATTATTGTGGTAAAAGAGAAGCCAAGGGAAGCAACATCTAATGTTGTAACTAGGGGGCAAGCTTCGAAGATTACTCTACCTACAAATGCTCCAAGAATTGTTCTACCAAATCAAACCTCATCTTCATCATCAAAACAATATAATTTGGTAGATCAATTACAATGAACCCCTACTCAAATATCTATTTTAGAATTGCTCAAACTCTCACGAACTCACAAGGAAATTCTAGAAAAGGCCTTGGTAGAGACAAATGTACCTCTAAATTTGGAGGTAGACAAATTTCAAAATATGGTGGGACATCTTATTGCACCTCATTTCCTATCTTTCTCCAAGCAAGATGACATTTCATTGAATCACCCACAAAAATTTCCTTTTCATATAGAGGTTCTAATTCACAAGCATAGGGTAAAAAGAGTCCTTATTGATGGAGGGGCCGACCTAAATATTTGTACCTTGAACTTGGTGAAAGCCTTAGGATTTTTTGAGGAGGCTATTGAACCAAAGAAAAAGATAACTATAAAATCCTACGATGATGAAGAAAGAGCTTCTAAGGTGTCATAGTACTTCCTATTAGAGTTGGCCTAATACAAAAAGAAACCATTTGTCAAGTCCTAGACCTAAAGATGACTTACAATATCTTACTAGGGAGATCGTGGATTCATGAAATTCAAGCTGTGCCTTCTACCTATCACCAATGTCTTAAATTCCCTTATCTAGGGCAGAAAATCATGGTAAGCGAGGACTTAAACCCCTTCCAATATTGTAATAAATTAAAGCTTATCAATGATTCTCTAGTCCCTCATAATGCAAAAGGGTCCATACCCCTAAGAATAGAGCAAGGTCAAAGTTCTAAAGATCTCTCATCTTTGAAGGGAAAAGAAGAAGTTGTTGAAAACATCCAAAGTCCCACTAACCTAGCTACATCAACAAAAGGGAAAGAAAAGGTTAGTGAGGAGAGTACTCTTGAGACAAAGAAAGAAGACCAAGATAGATCCGTTAAAATCTACACTAAGGAGGCTCATTACCAAAAGATGGACCACATGATGAAAAACTTTGAGAAAAAATGTAAAATCAAATAAAAGGGAGTAGGTGAATACTCCTTATCCATGATGGACCTACCCTTATCTCCAAAATCATATGGAAAGCCATCTAATTTTCCTCATAAATACAATGATCACTTTGTGAGGGCTAATACATCATCATTCATGGAGGAAGAAGACAATGAAATCCTAAACTAGTTATACAAGGATGAAGAATCAAGTACCCATGAGAAGCGTATACAAAATATAAGCATTCCCACACATCAATATGGGAAAGGATTTCAAACTATGAAAAAAATGGGATACAAAGGACAAGGAACTTTAGTAACAAGAAACAGAGGACTCCTCAAACCCATTGAAATGATGTGGAGAGATAGAAAAGAGAAGACAAGATTAGGCTACCTAGAACAAGGGTATACCCAAAAGAACTATCATAAGGTCTATGATCAAATATTACAATTAGAGTCACATAGTGATGAAGACTCAAATGATTGGAAATGGGATACTTTGTCAAATGAATCAAGTCAAGATAAAGGTATTGATGTCATTCATACTTACACTCCTAGCAAAGGGAAGGAATTAATTGTAGAATCAAATCAGAGTCAAGCCTCAAGATCAAGCCAAGTGGTCCTAGATAATGTACAAATTCAAGAAATTAAAATAAATCAATGGGTAGGAGAACCCTATGTACCATCATGGAGAATTTCTATGGAAGAATCTAACATTAGGTTTAACGCACGAGATTTTTACCCAATAGAAACCTTAGAGGATTCTAGTGAGGAGGATTTTGCCCCTAGTTCTCTAGATCATCTCGAAGAGGCACATGTTATAGAATTAAGTGATACAATGTTCAAACCTTCCAACAAAGTCTTGTCCTTAAACCCTATTAGTCTAAACCAAAACATTGATCCTTTGACCCTAATCCATCTTGAATTAATTGAATGGGATTTCATCAAACCTACCATACTCCCAACATTTTTGAATGACAACTTGGTGTCCCAATACTTAAATGAAGTTGAACCTTCTTCTACCATGGAATGTCAGGAAGAAGAGGTAAAGGAAGGTATCCAAACTCCTAATTACATAAAAAATGAAAAAAACAAAAAAAACAAAAAATGGAAAGAATCTAATGTTGAAAAACACATTGTGACAACATTAGATAAAAAAGAGAAAGAAATAAAGAATGATTCCAAAGGTGAAAACCCAATTGAGGAACCTAAGGAAGAGAGTTTGGATACTTTACCCAAGCACTATGAGGAAAGATCTCCTATCTTGATTGAACCAATAGAAAAGGTGAACATTAGATCAAAATCAGAACCAAGGATCATACACTTAGCAACATCTTTATCTAGTAAGGAAAGAAAATAATTCATCAAATTTTTCAAGGAAAAGCAATTCAATTTTGCATGGTCTTATGATGATATGCCAGGATTAGATCCAAATTTAATCATGCATCACTTGAACATAAAAAAAGGAGCAAGACCAGTAAAGTAGAAATTGAGAAAGATGTATCCACACATAGCTTTGCTTGTAAAAGTGGAGTTAGAAAAATTGCTCAAAGTTGGGTTTATAAGAGCCATTGATTATGCCCAATGGATTTCAAACATTGTACCAATTTCAAAAGTAGACAAGTCCATCAGGATTTGCATGGACTTCAGGGATCTCAATCTTGCATGCCCTAAAGATGACTTTCCATTACCAAGCATAGATATTATAGTGGATTTGACAGCAAGACATTCAATGTTCTCACTTATGGATGGGTTTAGTGGCTACAATAAAAGAAATGTAGCACTCAAATATCAAGACAAAAAAACATTTACATGCGCATGGGGGACATTCTATTGGAATGTTATGCCCTTTGGTCTAAAGAATGTCGGGGCAACCTATCAAAGAGCCATGACAACAATATTCCATGATATGATGCATACGTTCATGGAGGACTATGTGGATGATATAATTGCTAAATATCATTCAAGAGAAGAACATCTACCAATCCTAGAGAAAATATTTGAAAGATTGGAATAATTTAAAGTAAGGCTAAATCTGAAAAAGTGTGCATTTGGTGTCCAATCAAGAAAACTACTAGGGTACATTGTTTCAGCAAAAGGAATAGAGGTAGACCCAGCTAAAGTCAAAGCCATCATGGAAATGGAAGCACCTAGAAACATAAGTCAGATGATATCTCTTCAAGGTAGGATGCAATCCATATGAAGGTTCATATCTCAATTGGCAAAAAAGTGCCATAATTTTACTCAACTCCTTCATAAGGACATAGTTTTCAAATGGGATGAAAAATGTGAAGAAGCCTTCAAAATGTTGAAGAAATATCTAATGAAACCTCCAACTTTGGTGCCACCTATAAGAGGCAAGCTTTGATTCTATACATTTCAACGACTGAGCATTCATTACGAGCATTCTTGGCACAAGAAGATGAATCAGGAAAAGAAAAGGCTATCTACTACATAAGTAGAACTTTGGTAAAATATGAGTTTAACTACATGTTAATTGAAAGAGCATGTTTGGCCATGGTTTTTGCTTCCCAAAAATTGTGCCACTATATCTTATCCCACAAGATTAGACTCATTGCAAAGATTTCTCCCTTGAAATATCTTCTTAGAAAAACATTGAATGGAGGACTAGCCAAATGGGTCATGGTGCTAAGTGAATTCAACATAGAATATGTGGACCAAAAATCTATCAAGGCCCAAGTCATAGCTGATCATTTAGCAAAATCACCATTACAAGATGATCATCCTATACAAGTGGAATTTCCAAATTTCCAAATTGTGAATGTGGAAGCAAAAACATGGAAACTATATTTTGATGGTTCCTACACACAACATGGATCAGGAGCAGGCATACTTTTGATTACTCCTCAAGGGTCTACCATTCCAAAATCATAAAAATTTCTATTCCTATGCACAAATAACATAGCTGAGTATGAAGCATTAGTCATTGGAATCAAATTGGCATTAGAGTGGAAAGTGATACTACTACAATTCTATGGAGATTCACAAATAGTTATCAATCAAATTAATGATGAATATCAGACAAAAGATGACAAGATGATACCTTACAAGAATATGGTTGAGAATCTCAAGAAACACTTCACTCTTATTACATTTGAACAAGTACCAAGAGAGAAGAACAAAGCATCAGATGCAATGGCTACTTTGGCATCACTTCTCCAAATACTAGATCAAAGTGCAATATATGAATTCCTGGTAGAAGAAGTTGAACAACCCCATTTGACCCTACCCATCCGCACACTATTTGTTTGCTAACCACACATGAATCACCTTGGTATGGAGACATTTACACTTACCTAAAAGACCAAATCCTACCCATTGACCAAATCAGGAACCAAAATAAAAGCTTTATCCAACAAGCTGCTCATTATACCTTAATATCTTACACATTGTATCATAAGAGTCTAGACAAAATTCTTCTTGGATGTCTAGAGAAAGAGGAATCAGATAAATCATTACAAGAAATTCACAAGGGGATTTGTGGGTCACATTTGAATGGTTTAACCTGTGTGTGTGAAAATTGTACCTAGCTACAGACACAACACTTCAGTAAAACATTAGAGGTTAGCGAAATCAAAATCTGCAAGTAATTGAAACTAAGCTAACTAGGCAATTTACTACCTTCTAGTAGGTGTGAGTATGATGTTCTCAGATTGAAATCAAGATCAGTGACAATGCAACACCTAAACGAAGGATTTGAATGCAAAAGAATGAATGCAGATTAATCTATTTTTTTGGATTTTGTATGCAATAAGATGGAAAATTGTATATGAAACTAATCTAGAATGATGAAATTGATATGAAAATTAATCTAACAATGATATGCTATGAATGAATTTTTATGACCAACAATGAAAAATCTCACAAATCATTTGTTGCAAGTGCTCGATCCTTCAAATGCAAATTCGCCAAAGTAATTGTGCAAATTCGAGGGTTGTTAATTGTGAAGAGCTGAGCCTTGTTTTTATAGAAATCTAGGGCTTGAGGATGCATTGAGAAAAGCCATAAATTACTCTTGATAAACTCTGGTTGATTTTTGAGTTAACAAGAAATTAGAAATAGATCAATTCACAAAATCATGCAAATCATGAAAAACAACTTTTTAACTTAAATCAAAAGTTTAGATCAATTTTCAACTCAAAATAGATGTTGAGTTTCCAAAAGATAACAACTTGAATTGATTTTCTGATTTAAAGTTTAACTGCTCCTTCAAATGTGCATACATAATTATGAATTAATTTAAAAATAAAGTGATTTATCTTCAACTTAACTGATTTTTGAAATAAAACAACTGATTTATGGGTTAATCAATTACTAAATCAAACTTTTATTCAAAAACTATATCATTAAATATTGACAATTGACATTAATTAATTAAATAAGAATTTAATCAATCAGTCATGAGATTTTTGATTTATTGTCAAAATTAAATAATACACTTTAGGAACAAATATAATTAAATCTAATTAAATAATTAAGTGGCAAAATTAAATATGATTAATTAAATATTCAGAATATTCAATTTATCAAACTTTAGGATTTATCACCAAATAATTATTAAATCAAAGATAATTAGGATAAATAAGGAATATTCCAGGAATATTCTCTAATGTAGAATTAAGATAAAATCAATTTTTGATAAACTGATGTGCAGATGTGCCTTAGGTTAGGACTTTGATGTCAATTTCATTTGATTTGAAGATGTAGGAGGTTAATGAACTTATAGCCCATTTTTGGGGTATTACATTTTGCCCCTCTTTGAATTACTATGCAAAGCCTAGTGGTTCAAAGATTATTTTGTGTTTGATAAAGATGTTGAAACTGATTTGAGAGATAAATTGATTTCGAGACAAGAACCGATTGAAAGATTGGAAAAGCTGTTTTAGGTCATGGTTGACCAAGAATCATGATGATGTTAACTATAGCAACAATGAACTGGTGATTATGAAAAAGTATCAAAATGCCTGATTCTAAACCTTATGATTACAAAGAAGTGAGTGACTTGATTCCAGACCTGATTGTCCAAAGGAATCAAAACGGTATCACATCTAAACCCTTCAGTTACAAAGAACCAAGGAAATAACACTAATGAACCGATGGTTATGAAAAGATGATATAGTTTACAAGATAGATTAGGATACTAGATTGATATGGATCTTGATGAATCTGATATGCTCCAAGCGATGTGCCCCAAGTGATGAGGTCTTTTGATGAATCAAAAACTAGACGTGGTTGTTGTCTTGATTACTGAGGAAAGATTTGATTTACATACTTGATTGACAGAATAATAAATGTGTTTGACAGACTTGAATGATGTGCAATACCATGCCCCCTTCAGGATGAAAATCAAAATCTGGCAAGAAAAGTTAGTGTTAAATGGTTTAGAAGCATGTTAATTGATTTGAGAAGTGGTTATACACATTCAAGAACACGTTCTACATTGTTTGGAGGTCCTGAAGACCAAGTTTGACTAGGTTTGACCATGAGTTGACCATGGTTGACCAAGTTGAAATTTGAATAGTTTGATGGAAGATAATCAATTAAGTTGAATTCTAGATTTCTATGATGATTGAAGGTCGATTATGCAAGCAGTCGGTCGTCCTAGGTCTGAAAATTTTAAATCATGATTTTGACAAAGTAAATGATCTTAGATTTTGATTTTGATCCCAAAAATGGGTTCAGAATGTCAAAATTAGCCAGGGGTGCAATTTTTGTGGAAAACATAGCACTTTGAAAAATTAGGTCAAAACCTATATAAGGGCCAAAAGGGTCATTTTCAATTCATTATTCACGTTTGACTTTTGAAACTTTCATGGAGCCCTCTAAGTGAGAAAATGGACAAGATGAAGGTACATGTGTCTTCACACTATTTTGAGCACAGTTGGTGACATCAAAGACCTCTGCAATATGGACATCCAGTAAGTGGACCTCTGTGCCTCTTTGCAAATTCCATTTTTGCATGTTTGTAGCATTTTTAGATCATTTTTCATACGTTAGGAATTTTTAATTTTCGCATGCATAGAAACTCGTACAACAATCCCCTAGGACTCGTACAACTTTTGAATTTCATGTACAGTGTCATCCTGGAACCCCTATAAACTCATATGAGAGGGACCCAAGAGTTGTACGACATTTCATTGGGTCACTCAGTTGTCGTACAAGAACGTATGCATTGTCGTATAACCATGAATTGTCATATGACAACCCATAGAAACTCGTACAAGTTTTGATACTAGACTGTATTGTCATATGGAAAATAGTGAGCTAAAATCACCCTTTTAGGTCAAATTTTTAAATTGTATGATTTCTTAGGCTGATTCCTAAGCATTTAATGTACATTCTGAAGTGTTCAACTTTTGATTTTCTATACTTTTAGCATGTTTTTCAACCAAGTTATTGATAGGATACCCTATTTCTATGTTGTGTAGGTTGTCTATCCTAATGTCCATGTTCGTATATCACACCCTACCACTTAGAGACTCTGTGTGTCACTTCCTAATCCGATGAGGGTGCATTTGGCATCATGTGGTTTTGAGTATCTGATACGGTTACCTGAGATTTGGGTAAACCCTAGGCTTTTGACTGCATTGATCGAGCACTTTCACTCTAAGACACAGACCTTCCATCTACCTACTGGAGAGTTGATGGTCACACTAGAGGATGTGTACTATATTCTACGTATTCCATTCCATGGCCCGCGTTCTGACTATGTGAGTTCGGGGAGCTCAGGTTTACATGCTTTTAGGAGATTGTTTGGAGATGATACATAGCTAACATAGTCAATCTCTTGGGAGTCCTTGGTTTAGAGATATAGGTAGACCCATAGGTTAGAGTGCATACTAGCTGGTATGATAGGAGGTATCATCATGTCTGACCATTAGCAGAACGGTCTCTTGATGGGTTAGGCCCCTATGGTTGCATGTTTGATGGCCACTCCTTCTAAGTTGGGTTGGGGTTAGTGTATGCTGGCTCACATGTTCTCTAAGATGCACAAGATTGTGTATTAGGAGAGCAAGTCATTTTCTTTAGGTGCATTAGTACTTTAGATTTGGGCATGGGAGCACATCACGATATGCAGACCCAAATGTCAGAGTCAATGCCAACCATAGGAGCTAGTGATTTACATTTATTCAAGATATGTCATAGAGGTGCGCATGGGCCATACTAAGTATTGGAGGTGTGTCCTCAATGATATGCCATTTGTGCTTTGGCATCCTTACTTACAGATAGAGGCATGGCCTACTACCTGAGAGTAGTTCAATTATTTCTTTTAGAGTTGAGTGTTGATTGGGCAATCTACCATAGTGATCAAGAGATTTATCATTACCAAAGTGTGGTGACAGTATGGTATCATTCAGGATGCCCCATAGGACTATGCCACATATGCACATATAGTCTAAGAGATTGGCCTAGGATGGACATCATGGTTGTCATATGATTTGTGTGCACAAGAGTATAATAGTATTGTTGGCAGAGACTGGGACTACCATCTCGATGTTGCAGATGCTGGAGTTATAGATGGGTTGATTTCTTGGCTCACAGAGCATCCCATTTACAAATTTTTAGATCCCACTAAGCTGATCCCTAGTATGGAGGAGGCTATGGATGTGATAGGGGCACCGATGGGTCAAGGCAAGAGATGACGTGATACACAGATTCCAATGCCCCAGCCCACACCTTCGAGGTTGAGAGCAGTGGTGACACCATAGAGACCATCTGGTCACATGAGACCACCTCATCCTACTAACAGTATTCATGTCTACAATTTTATAATAGAGATCCACTAGAGGAGAGGGAAACACTTTGGGCAGTATCGGTAGCACAGATGAGTTACTAGGTGTGTAGCAGGATGTAGGTGCTGGTCCTGATCCTACACAGGGTGAAACTAATTTTGATCTAGGTGTTGAGGTGAGATGCCGTAAGACATAGAGAGCAGAGGCCACTGATCATCTAGCTAGGGACATAGATATGCCCGTAGCAGATGCAGATCCTAGTTTAGCATAGACTCCTCAGGAGATGATTAGGCATTTGAGATTACAGGTTAGGGACCTGAGAGTTTGCAGTGCCCATTTTGAGGAGCGATTCATAGAGGCTAATAGACAATGATTAGAGCTCTAATAGGAGAACAGGAGATTGCAGGTAGAGGTGACACATCAGACCTCTCGAGCTGCATATTATGTTTCTTCCTATTACGTTGTTATTCCTGTTGGTCAAAGAGTACCAATATACTCCTAGTATATAATAGCATCAAAGGGAGCTAGGGAACCACAAGCTGAGGTAGTGCCAGATGCACCACCACCTCCACCAAATGTAGAGGATTAGACCGACAACTGATCTATTCTTGATATTCCATTTTTTGTCATTTTGTTCATATATACTGATTCGACTTCTGATAGCTCACATGAGATCATTCTTTTGTATCTTGTGCCAGTAGTGCACCCTTGACTAGTTCGAGTTATATGATATATATGAGATTGAGATTTTGGTTATGACTTCATTTGTACTTGTCATGTTTTGATTTATGATGATATCATGTGATGTAAATGCTATGAGTAGTGTAGACTGTATGTATGGATTTATGTAATGCAATAATTTCTTTCAAATGTATGGATTTATGCAAATGTAGTTGATTATGGAAAATGTATGAAAATGTATGATTTTGATTATGCTATGCAATGTTAAATGCACATGTATGTAATGCAAAATGATCATGAAATTCAATGTAAATGCAATGATACACATGATATGTTTTGCAGGGATTGATGAAGACAAGTACTTGGTCTTATGTCAAAAAGGATGTTTAACCAAGGATGGTGACTGCTTGCGGTTCAGTGAGGAAACCTTCGTGTTAGATTTAGATCTTCATGTAAAGTTTAAGTTTAGATTTGAAGAATCGTTTAAGAATTTTGAGTGTATTCAGCAATTTGTGAGATCATGCAATCATGCAAAGTGCAAAATGACATGCAGAATGAAATGCAAACCTAAGACCTAGGACCTAGTCATTGATCATGTGTCGATTTGTTTTCATCATTGAACTTTTAGTAGGTAACCGAATAAATCAATACAATGCCCACTAGTTAGGAAACTATGAACATATGAATATTGATTTGTATGCACAAGAATCAATACAATGCCCACTGGTTAGACAACCATGGACATATGAATATTGACTTTGTTTTCAGAATGTTGAATTAGATATAAGCACCAAGGCATAAACGCCAAGATGACCTAAATATCATGTCCATTTTGATATAGCAATTTGTATAAGCATCAAAACATAGATGTTATGACGATCTAAATACACCTTGCATACAAACACATCAAGCAGTCAAGAGATTATTCTAAATCCAGTGTGAATTACCCATAGTGACCCTTTATCGTTCACATCCTTAGGTAAGATCACGTTTCATAGTAGGAGAAAGAACTAACTCAAAAAGATAATAGTTAGATCAAACTTCCTTGAATTTTCCAGGTATCAATGGTTGAGGTACACATGGCCATCCAATACAAGATGGAGGCTCTTACAGATGGACACCATTTCAATCTGGAATTTCCAAAGTTGTTAGATTTTCACTCCAAGCAGAAAACAAAGAACATATTTTGTCCCTACTCATCACTCTCTAAACCCGATAAAGGACATCATCAAAGAGCTCGAGGGAAAAAATATGCAGAAATCTCAATGTGAAACAGTAAGCATACAAGGAGATAAAATCATGTGAAGCAAAGATTGTTTTCAGTTTGTGTTGATGTTTGATTGCATTGTTGTAGATGCAAAATCCTTTCTAGAGAGGAGATTGACCGATTGAATTAGATGAAGCTTCAAAGGACCTTGACTGGATATGACAAGTCTAAGATACTAGGGACTGTAGGATATGACTTTGATTGCACCCAAGTTTGAAACATTGATAGGATACAAACATTTGAGTTGATTGGTGTACAGATTGACTTTATTGAAAACAAGAATGTGGAAACAAACCAAGAGATATGTACAAACTAAAGCAAGACTGAAAGTTGGGAAAGACCAAGATTGCATTGATAGATGGAGCATTTTGAAGAAGTGGCACTCATTTGCTAGGTTTTCACCATCTTGGCAGAGATTCTATTTTTGCTACCAAGACGCCTGTTTCTAGGTTTTCACCAAGGCACTTTTTCTTTTTCTCATTTTTTTGTATTTTTCATTTTTTCAATTTTTTGTACTTTTGATATTTTTTTATTTTTTTTATGTGAATCATCAAGGCACCTATTGCTAGGTTTTCACCAAGATGTTCATTTTTTTAGGACTTTTTCAAATTTTTATAATTTTTTAGGACGTTTTTGAATATTGAATGCTTTAGTCATAGAATTTCTTCAGATGGAGAACGTTGATTGGTTCTTGGAGATGTTCTCCATCAATCATTGAGAGTTGATAGGCTCTAGAGCCAAAAGTAGTAGTGATAACAAAGGGATCTAGCCAGTTGGGTTCAAACCTCCCCTTGCACTCTCTATGTGATTGATTTTTAGGATTCTCTCTCAAGACTAGATCGCCAACCTGAAATTCTCTGTGTCTAACTTTCTTGTTGTAGCCTCTAGACATTCTTTTCTAATATACTCTGAGATGATCATATGATGCTTGTCTGCCCTCATCTAGTAGTTCAAGTTCTTGCATCCTAGACACTCTATAGTCATCATCAGTTACTAGACCATGCATTCTGATTCTTAGTGATGGGATTTCAACCTCAATAGGCAGTACCACTTCAGACCCATAAAATAAAGCGAATGGTGTAATCCCTGTGGGCATTCTAATACTTTTTCTATAGGCCTAGAGAGCTAGATTAATCATGAGATTCTAGTCTCTTCCTATTTTATTAATTAGGTGATGCAAGATTTTGAATAGATTCTTGTTTGAAGCCTCTGCTTGTCCATTCCCTTGAGGATAGTAGATTGATGACCAATGTTGTGTAATCTTGAATTTAGCACATAAATCATTTAAGTCTCTGTTCTTGAATTGACCACCATTATCTATGACTATAGAATGTGGAATACCATACTGACATATGATGTAGTTAAATATGAACATTGATATTTGTTTGCTGGTTGTTTGAGTCAAAGGGACTGCTTCTACCCATTTTGTGAAATAGTTTGTAGCTATAATAATATGGGTATGCCCATTAGAAGAATGAGGATGTATGGCTCCTATAAGATCAAATTCCCATTGGTGAAAAGGCCATTGTGTAGTAAAGGGAATTAGAATTAATTTACCATGTACTTGACACTTTTGACAATTCTTAGCAAACTTGATAGCCTCTTTTTCCATTTCATGCCAATAGCACCCCACCCTAATAAGTTTTCAAGCTAGTGTTAAACCATTGGAATGTGATCCAAAAATACCATCGTGGAATTCCTCTAATGCATGTTGAGACTCTTCCTACTCTAAACATCTAAGGAGTGTACCATCTAGACCTCATTTGTACAGATCATTACCAATGATGACATACCAGGATGCATTTCAGATAAGGTATCATTTCTCATGGTGGTTGAAGGTATTAGGAATGATATGATCTTGGAGATAGGAGAATAGGTTTTTATATCTAGATGAATCATGACCAACAATAGTACAAATCATGTGGGTTTTGGGGGAATCATATGCAGGATAAGATAGTGCTTCCACTAGGAACTTGTAGCATAGCTCATGTTTAGGCTAATGTAATAAAGTAGATAGTGTTTCCATAGCATCAACAACTTTATTATCTATTCTAGGAATTTTTTCAAAGGTGATAGATATGAAATACTTCTTTAGATCATCTACCATTCTCTTGTATGGGATTAGCTTTCCATATTTCATTTGATACACATCATTGACTTGGTGTATTACAATTTGTGAGTCTCCATGAATGTATAGTTATGTTACTCTCCATTCAATTACTATCTTCATGCCATTAAGAAGGGCTTCATATTCAACAATATTGTTTGTGCAAGGAAAATTTATTCTGAATGCTTTAGGGATTGAGTATCCTTGAGGAGTGATGAACAAAATGCCTGCTCTAGATCCATTCTGTGTATAGGAGCCGCCAAAGAATAACTTCCATGTTCTAGAAGAAAGATTCATGATAGAGGAATTTGGGAATTCCATTTGCATCGGTGTATCATCAAAAAAAGGTGTGTGAGCCAATTGATCAGCAATGACTTGGCCCTTGATAGCTTTTCTTTTAACATATTCAATGTCAAATTCACTTAATAGCATCATCCATTTAGCTAATCTACCTATAAGGGAAGCTTTACTTAGTAGGTACTTTAGTAGATCAATCTTAGTTACCAAATGTGTGGTATGAGATAACATATAATGTCTCAATTTCTATGATGCAAAGATCACAGCTAGAAAAGCTTTCTCAGTCATGGAATAGTTCTTGTATGCTACCAATGTTCTACTGATATAGTATATAGCTCTTTCCTTCTTGTTCTCATCATGCTATGCTAGTAATGCCCCCAATGATGTATCTGTGGCAGAGACATAAAGAATCAATGGTTTTACTTGAATAAGAGGCATCAAAAAAGGAGGATTTGATAGATATTGCTTGATATGATTAAATTTCTTCTCACATTTCTCATTCCATGCAAAAGTTACACCTTTATGTAATGTTTTCGTGAAAGGCTGTGATATGTCTGCAAGCTATGATATGAAGTGTCTGATAGATTGTACTCTCCCTTGTAATGTTCTCATTTGACTAATATTCTTGGGAGGTTGCATCTCCATGATAGCTTTAACCTTTTCTGGATCTACTTTAATTCCTTTCTTTGAAACAATGTAGCCTAAGATCTTTCCAGAAGAGACACCAAAAGCACATTTCTTAGGGTTTAGTCTAAGACTAAACTTCTCAATTTGATCTAGTATTTTTCTCAAATCATTTAGATGTTCAAAGCTTATCATAGATTTTGCTAAATTATCATCAACATAATCCTCCATAGTTCAATGCACCATGTCATGAAAAATAGACATTGTAGCTCTCTGATATGTAGCACCCGTGTTCTTCAAACCAAATGGCATGACATTCCAACAGAAGGTACCCCATGCACATGTGAAAGAAGTTTTGTCTTGATCTTCTGGAGCAATTTTTATTTGGTTGTATCCAGAGAAACCATCCATTAAGGAATACATATTGAAGCCCACAGTCATGTCCACTATCATATCGATATTTGGTAATGGAAAATCATCCTTAGGGCATGCCTTGTTTACATCTCTAAAATATGTGCATACTCTTATAGATTTTTCTAGTTTTGATACTGGAACTATGTTAGAGATCCATTCTACATAATCAATAACTCAGACAAATCTGGCTTTTAGTAATTTCTCTAATTCAGCTTTGACCAAGAGTGCAACATGTGGATGCATCTTTCTCAATTTTTGTTTAACAAGTTTGACCCCTGGAGTTATAGATAAATGGTGCATTATAAGATTAGGATCCAACCTTGGCATATCTAAATATTTCCATGCAAAGTTGATCTTCTTTTCTATTACGAATGTAGTAAGTTTTCACTTTTCTTCTTCTGATAAGGATTGTGCTACATGGATCAAATGTGGCTCTTTTATTGTTCAAAAGTTGATAGATTGAGTGGGTTCAATCAGTACTCCAGATCTGTCTTGTAAATGTCTTAGAAGGACATCAAATATCTCATCCTTAGGTGCCTCAAAGAGGTTTTCACCTTCGGATACATCTTTTATTTTTACTTTTGTAGGTTTTGAGACTGCTACAAAGTGGTTTTCACCCTCAGAACTCCTTTCCTTTTTATTTTTATTCTTACTCTTTTGACTAAGATACTTGATTTCTGACTCCATCATGCTAATGCTTAGTTCACTAATGGAAGTCATCATAGGCTCAACTACATTAAGGTAGCAAGAAAGGGCATAGTCATTTGGAAAAGTATAGATACCGTGGCTCAGATTTGTGGAGGTTTGGTCAAGAAGTTTAGGATGTTGGATAGCCAAAGTGGGGAAACATTGGGAAATTGTGTTTATGGGTATGGATCTATCATCATTGGTCTCAACTCGACTCTCAATTTTGAAGGTGATATTACAACTCAAAATGTCCAATTTGTGAATAGGCTCAATGTCATTGTGGGAGTCCACTTCAGCCATCGGTGGATCAAACTCATTAAGTTCATTATTTTTCTCTAGACTTACATTGGGTTTAGGTGCATATTGGTGAAAAACATCAATATGTTTTTCTATGATAAGCTCATCTTCCTTTGGAACGACTCCCCATTCATAGTCATTTGATTCATCCTCTGATTTTTCATCGAGACCTTTGGGAAATTTGAGAACATGTATAAAGTCAGGATGGATACCCCAAGAAGGGTTACCCTTAGATTCTGATTTGAGTTCATACTCATGAGAATCTATCTTAGAATAGCTATCGCCTTCCTCCTTGTCTATTTGGTTATCTTTGAGATCAACTGGTTCTTGTGGTGCAACTATCTTTTGTTCCATAGTAGGTTCTTGTGTGTCTACTACATTGATATTCTCCTTAGTTTTCTCTTCATCTTTAAGGAGGTCTTTTATTTCTTTAGGAAAATGTTCATAAGGAATGAGCTCATTAGTAGTGTCTGAATCATCACTATTAGATTGTGGTGTTTCTTCCTTTGGTTGAATTGCTGCTGACGGTTCAATCAGTTCTAAGACATGTGGAGAGTTTTTGCTAAGATAAAAAGGCTTCTTCTTATATCCTAGACCTATTGTATTCTTGTTTGTTTAGCCACAATGGTCAAGAGGTGATAGAAGACCTTTACCTTGTAGTCCTAGAGGTCCTTTTCCAGTATATCCCATTTTTGTGATCAATTTATCCCCTAGTCCATATGACTTCTAAGGAATTTTTCTTGAAGTGGAGTCACATTTCTGGATTGATTGGGATTGAGAATCATCCTTGTATAACCATGCAAGCATAACTTCTTCTTCCTCAAACTCTTGTTTAGATACTTGTTCTAGGACAAATCTTCCATTGAATATGACCTGGGATTCTTTAGCTGTAGGTTTCATTTTGTCAGAAGGTTGTCCATAATATTTTGGGGACAACAGGAGAGATGTGAGAGATAAAATAGGTTCCATTGTGTATTCTCCCATACCATTGTCTTTAATTTTGACTTCTTTAGCAATGTCTTCCATCTTGGATGTTGAAGCAATGTCTATCTACTTAGTGGAAGATTCTTTGTTATTAGGAACAAGTTTATCAACACTTTCCTTCAAAGCATTGCAAGTTGTAGATAAATCAGCTAGAATTGTCACCTCTACTCCTTCATAAGGAAATTTCACACATTGATGGTATGTGGAAGGAATAGATCTCATTTCATGTATCTAGGGTCTCCCTAGAAGAATGTTGTCGGCCTAAGGTAGATCAAGAACTTGACATATGGTGTCTCTGATAACGGGTCTTGTTCTGATAGGTAAGACAATAGTTCCTTTGGAAGATCTTTCTTGTTCATCATATGCCTTGATAATTATCTTCTTCTTAGGATCCATGGCAGCTTCAGATAATCCCAATTGTGTGATCAAGCTATAAGAAAAAATGTTGAGACCAACACCTCCATCTATCAACATGCATTTGACATGATGATTTTGGATCAAGACTTCAATATGCAAAGGTTGGTTATGCGGATGACTCAAGGAGTTATCATCTTCCTCTGAAAAGGAGATATACTATGGAGATGTTAGATGACCAACCATAGTATGGACTCTATCTAAATCAAGACTGTCCAGAACATTGGATCCGAGAAAAGCTTTGTCTAGAATGGCTCTATGAGTTGGAGATATCTGAAGCAACTCAAACATGGAGATTTCTACATTTGTATGCTAGAGTTGTTGGAAAATACTATATGATGTTGGCCTCATGTCTTTAGGATTTGATTTAGAGGCAGCCTTCTATTTAGAAGCAAATGAAAGATTGAAAGGCATCTTAGGGACATTGGATGAATCTGGGATTTGTCCTTGTAGATGTGCCTAAGCTTGTGATTGAGTAACTACATTTGCTGATTGATTATCTCTATCTTTTCTTAAAATTGTGATGACATTGAAATGTTCAGATAGGCATGGTTCAACCATATTTATGACAACATTGTTTCTAGAGTAAGAATAATTGACTTTAGCACCCACATTAGGCTGAAAAGATGAATCTCCTTGACCATGTTTCGAAAATGGTTCCATGAATGCTGCATGATCATTATTTCTTTTATGATTGTTAATTACGATTTCTCCATTATTGATTTTGTCTTGTATGATGTGTTTCAAGCATATGTAGTTATTGGTTATATGACCCTTATTGTGATGGAAGTCACAAAAATCATTCTCTCTCCACCTCTTTAGTTTAGGTTTAGGATCAAATTTTTTTATCTCAGGTAAGGAGATGATGTTGTTGGCCAACATAGTTTTCATGGTAGATTCCAAGGATTCTCCAAGAGGAGTAAACTTGTGTTTAGGATCTGTAGCCCAAGGTTTGTAGTCAAATGGCTTCTTGTTTTATTCTATTGCTTTTGCCTCTGAGGCTTTAATAGCTTGGGTACCAATAGTGAGATTGAAAGAAGGTGCCTTAGATGGGGCACAAATATTATCAACAACACCATCTGTGATGACACCTTTATTCTTGTTCTAGTTTTTGCCTTTGTCTTTAGAATTAGATCCAGATTCATACTTGTCCTTTTGAAGTGATATGTCTCCTTTTTGTAAAAGTAATTTCTCAATCTTGATTGCATTTTATACCATCTTATTAAAGGATGTATGATTTTACATTTGCAAATGGTAGTTGATTTATGGAACAAGATTGTTGATAAAAATTTCCAGCTTCTCAATTTTTGGAATGGGTCTAGCATATAGAGAAAAATTTTTCCTCCATCATTTGAGAAAAGTTAGGAATGGTTCTCCTGAGTTCTATTTCAGATTGTAAATGTCGATCATAGTGACTAGATGTTGGATGTTGTAGGAGTATTGTTGATATAATAGTTTGATTAACTCCTCAAAAGTTTTGATTGTTGGAGGCATTTTTGAGAACCAATGAATAGCTGAACCTCTGAGAGATTGAGGGAAAAGATGTATTAGGTAGGTTGGTTTGTGCATGAACTCCATAGATTGAGTACAAAATTCTCTAACATGATCTTGAGGATTAGAGTTTCCATCATACTTATCACATTTAGGCATCTCCACTCTTTTAGGGAATGGTGGCATGTACAAGCCTTTATCAAATGGAAAAGGGCATAGAGCCTCCATGGAGAACTCCTTAGGTTCCTTTTCTTTTTTGAGTTTGTTGAGTTTGACTTGCATGGAATGCATCTATTTCATCATAGTGGTGATCAGAGTTTCTTCCTCATGCGTAATGATATCTTCAACATTAAAGTTGGGAGGAAGTTTAGACCCTTGGCGAGCCAACTCTAGGAAGTAAGTTTCTCTGTCTTCTTTTAAGAAATGCCTCATCATTTTCTTGAAGTTATCATCATTTTGATACTAGGAAATTTTAGAAGGTGTTGGTTCTTGATCTGCACCATGTTGGGATTGATGTCCTTGGGACCCTTGGCTTGTGCCTCCTCCTTGAGACATAGTGTTGTTGAGAATTACCAGGGATTGATAGATGAGGAGTTGCTTGATGACATGTGTGGGTTGATGCAGGAGGGGTGATGTAACCACCTATCAAGTAAATATTTCCAAGAGCATCTTATACAAATTTAGTTGTGTTGAAAGGTTGATGAAATGTCTCAGCAATCACATAAGATGTAGTTGAAGAGAATCTAGTTTTTTCTCCTTGTTTTCACTATGATGAAGCTCTAGTTTCCACCATTAACCTTTGGTGAAACAAAAGAGCAAGATGAAGACAACTAAAGAATGAATTGATTCAAGAAGATAAAATGATGCAACCTTGTCAAGATTGGATTGATTAAAGATTAGATTAGACATAAATGGAGGATACTATGTCCTAGTAGTATGGGTAGATGCCCAAAAGATGGTGGACACGAGCTCGAAACACTTAGCCATTTTTGCTTGAAGATTGAGTTGAAGATAATTTTGACAAGGTTTTGACACAAGATGGAAAAGATTCAAATTGATAGATTAGAAGGCTAGATCATACTCAAGAGACCACTTTTAGGAAAATAGATTAGATTCTTTCTAGTTTCTGCTCTGTTCCTGACATAGTGAATATTTTGATAGAATCTGGAAGTAGGCTATAAAGACTAGATTCCTAACAACTTTGGCAAGTTTTTGGCAATTTTTCAAAATTCTCATACGACTTTCTCCAGGCTCGTATGAGTTTGGGTAGGCTCTGACATGACAATTGACAAGACTCATACAATAATTGTAATGCTCGTATGACAGTTGATAGTAGGTTTTTGATTTTTGCCTGTGATTTCTAACAAAACTCGTATGACAATATACTAGCTCTCATACGATAATCCGGGGGTTCTAATATGACAAAGGGGAAAAACTTGTATGACTTTTTGATCCCGTGGGATGAATTTTGACTCCAGAAAGGAATTTTGTGTTAGATTTGCAATTTCTCAATTTTTAGAATCAGTGTGTTTTGCAAGGTTTTTGGTCCAGATTTGAAGTTCATTTCGGGATTGTTCATTTTCAATAACCAAGTAAGTAAAAAAGCACCCAGAACATCAAGCAAGTGATTTCAAGTACGTTTGAAAACAATGAAAAAGGGATAAAGAAACCCTTCACATGAACAATCAAGTGACTTAATGTGCTAATCCCTAGGAATGCTAGTGGTGTATGTTCCAAAAAGTTTTTCAATAACACACATAGTCCTAGAAAATAAAAAATTTGGCCTCACTAGGGTTTGTAGTAATGGTTTGACTCTGCAACTTTTGTGATCTCAAGAGGGCAAACTCCAATCTAGGCACACTGGGGTTTTGACACCGTCCAAGAATTTAATCAATCAGGAGCTGCTAGGGAGATCTGACAGCCCAACAAGAGACCACACTTGTGAAGATTTCCTCCACAAGGACATTTATATAGCGGCTATTGCTACCACGATGAAAATGGCTATTACCACTTGAGGTTCCATCCATGTGGTTGACCCAATAAAGGGAATGTCCACTATGGTTAACCCTCTCTAAAGGTGACTCACAAAAGATACCATAGGGGGCCTAGATCGGATTCAAGGATCTAGGTTTTTGGTACTATCTAAAAAGGAAGTAGAGCATAATCCCCTAGCCTCTTCACTTCACCAAAAAAAAGTAGACAAATTTATTCGACACACTAAGACTGAAATTATCTCACCAAGATCTGTGATGTCAACAACTATGGTCTATCGATCTCTCCAGAGAGAGAATGTATCGATCAAAAGCTGAGGACTCAAAACCCAGTAGAATGCAAGATAATCTTAGTATCCTCCCTACCTACAAGGGGATCCTTCATCATGAAGAGCTTCGCATGCGTGAACAAGCAAAAGAAGCCCACTCTCTTAAGATCATCCACAAATAGTGTTCATAGGGCCTATTTACTATGTGTAATAGATATGCAAAGAGAAAATCTATGTTCATTTTATAGCCCAAAAATTGAAGTTTGTGATATGAAAGAAGGAAAGGCCACACAAGCTTGACACGTGAGAGTTTGTTTTATGTCCAAATTGAAATGTTATCAGATTGAACAGATTACCTAAATTCATCGCAACATGCTTAGTAGATTTTACCTGTTTTAGCATTTTTGTTGCACTTTTTCAATCAGAGTCAGTGAATACCAATAAAAAATAGAGGATCTCAATTGTTAAGGTTAGCTGTTACTCCAAATCCAAAAATCAAATCTAGAAAACTACCTGAAAATTTGAAACAATAATTGAAATCTGGTAGCAAAACTTGTACGACAGTCAGTTACCTCCCGTACGACAATGTAGAAACTTGTACAATAGTGGGTGTCTTCCCACATGATAATGTAGCTCCCAAATGAGAATGTGTAAGTAATGATATGAGCCTCAAAAATTTTAATTATCGTACAATAGTCAGGGGGTCCTGGTATGAATTTCTGACAAAAGTTGTACGAAAAATGTATGGATAGGATCTGAAAATCATAGAAATGGCAGAAAATGATAGAAAATTGAATGAAATGATTAGAATAGAAATGGAAACCCATTTTAGAGCCCCACGGTAGGCGCCATAAATGTGTGTGTGAAAATTGTACCTAGCTGTGGACACAACACTTTAGTAAAACATTAGAGGTTAGTGAAATCAAAATCTGCAAGTAATTGAAACAAAGCTAACCAGGTGATTTACTGCCTTCTAGTAGGTGTGAGTATGATGTTCTTAGATTGAAATCAAGATCAGTGACAATGCAACACCTAAACGAATGATTTGAATGCAAAAGAATGAAAAATTGTATGAATGTAGATTAATCTATTTTTTTGGATTTTGTATGCAATAAGATGGAAAACTATATATGAAACTAATCTAGAATGATGAAATTGATATGAAAATTAATCTAACAATGATATGCTATGAATGAATTCTTATGACCAACAATGAAAAATCTCACAAATCGCCTATTGTAAGTGCTCGATCCTTCAAATGCAAATTCACCAGAGTAATTGTTCAAATTTGAGGGTTGTTAATGGTGAAGAGTTGAGCCTTGTTTTTAGAGAAATCTAGGGCTTGAGGATGCATTGAGAAAATCCATAAATCACTCTTGATAACTCAGGTTGACTTTTGAGTTAACAAGAAATTAGAAACAGATCAACTCATAAAATCATCCAAATCGTGCAAAAATAACTTTTTAACTTAAATCAGAAGTTTAGATCAATTTTCAACTCAAAATAGATGTTGAGTTTCCAAAAGATAACAACTTAAATTGATTTTCTGATTTAAAGTTTAACTGCTCCTTCAAATGTACATAGATAATTATGAATTAATTTAAAAATAAAGTGATTTATATTCAACTGAACTGCTTTTTGAAATGAAACAACTGATTTATGGGTTAATCAATTATTAAATCAAACTTTTATTCAAAAACTATATCATTAAATATTGACAATTGACATTAATTAATTAAATAAGAATTTAATCAATCAGTCATGAGATTTTTGATTTATTGTCAAAATTAAATAATACAATTTAGGAACAAATCTAATTAAATCTAATTAAATAATTAACTGGTAGAATTAAATCTGATTAATTAAATATTTAGAATATTCAATTTATCAAACTTTAGGATAAATAGGATTTATCGCCAAATAATTATTAAATCAAAGATAATTAGGATAAATAAGGAAAATTCCAAGAATATTCTCTGATGCAAAATTAAGATAAAATCAATTTTTGATAAACTAATGTGCAGATGTGCCTTAGGTTAGGACTTTGATGTCAATTTCATTCAATTTGAAGATGTAGGAGGTTAATGAACTTATAGCCCATTTGTGGGGTATTACATAACCCTAGCTAAGAAACTTCTTAGGATAGGATATTTCTGGTATACAATGGAGAAAGATGCTTGTCACTTTGCTAAAACTTGTAGAAAGTATCAATATCAAGGAAAATTGATACATGTACTGCACAAGAGCTTCATCCTATGACGACACCTTGGCCATTTTATCAATGGGGTCTAGATTTAATAGGAATGATTTATCTACCATCTTCAAATGGTTATAATTTCATTATTATAGAAACAAAGTACTTTACCAAATGGGTGGAAGTTGTACCCTTATCAACCACAACAAGAAAGAAGATATCCTTGTTTATCCTAAATCATATAATATGTAGATATGGCCTACCTCATGGCATCATAATGGATAATGCAAAGCACTTAAAAAAAAAGGACCTAAAGGAGTTATGCACAAAGTTCCAAATGATACACCACTCTTCAATATATTAACTCCAAGGTAATGGATAAGTTGAAGCAATGAATAAAAATATCTTAAAGATATTGAAGATAACTATGGACAATTTAGGTAGAGATTGGCATATAAAAATAAACCCAACCTTGTGGGCTTATAGGACAAGTATCAAAATGCCAACAGTAGCTACACCATTTTCCTTAGTCTTTGGACCAGAAGCAGTTTTACCTTTGGAGGTAGAACTTCCATCCTTAAGAGTATCTCTACATGGTTTGATAAGTGAAGAAGATTGTAGAGTTGCTAGATTGCATGAACTAGAATTGGTAGATGAGAAAAAACAAAAAGCATTTGATCACTTGAAAGTATATCAAAACCAAATGTCAAGGACTTATAACAAGCACATCAAGTCAAGAACATTCCAAATAGGTGACGTAGTTTTGTGAGAGAATCCCAAGAATCAAGCAGAAAGAGAAAAGAAAGGAAAATGTGAAGCAAACTGGTTAGGACCTTTTGTGATCACTTCATCTTTTGGGACCGACACCTATAAGTTAGCTGATTGTGATGGAGAAGAGTTACAAGAACCTATCAATAGAATTCATCTCAAAAGGTTCTACACATGAAGAAGATGAAAGAGGATAAAGAAAAAGAGTATAAGAAAATTAGATGGAAAACATCCTATTTATTGTACATAGTCAAAAGAGATCTTGAAAATACCAAAAACATTTAAAAAGTAGAAAATAGAAAACAAATTAGAAATGCATAAAAGATCAAGAACAGTGGAAAATTGAGCATGAAGAAAGCCAAAAACATTCATATATGATCCTCAAAAATATGTTGTCTTGGTGAAAACCTAGCAAATAGGTACCTTGATGATAAAAAAATAAATTTGAAAAAATAGAAAATATAAAAAAAGAGAAAAAGAGAAAAAGTGCCTTGGTGAAAACCTAGCAAATAGGCGCCTTGGTAGCAAAAAAAGGAAAAAGCTTTAAAAAAAGAAAAAAAAAGAAAGTAAGATTCATTCAATTGGTGAAAACCTGGTAAACAGGCTCCATTGAAAGTCCAGGTTAGCCGCATACCTAGTAGTTATCCTTGTAAATATTGCATTCACTAGCATTTGTATATATTGTATAATAAAATCCCACAATTGCATTTGCAAGTACCTAAAGATTTTGGTCACCTAATCTGCAAATTGTCCTAAGTCCAACATTGAAATCATATCAAACTGGGGGAAATCTAATCTAAAGGAGGAAGGATTCATCAAAAGAAAACTTCAATCAATCATCGAATCAATTCATCAAAAACACAAGTGAAACGCTTAATCAAATCCTAATCCCAATCCAATTTGAAACCAAATGCAAAATTTGATCCAAGATCTTACATGACCCTATGTTTATCAGGATTAAAAGTATGAAATGGATGGAACTACATTTGAAATATGGATTTGAAAAATATTGCAAATTTTTTTCTAAAGTGTTGACTTGATTGATGAAATCACGTCTTTCTAGTGAATTGATGAAAGTTTTTAAACTAGACAAGCTATGATGAAAGTGTGATATTTTATGGATTTCTGAATGACTATCTTAAGATAAAAGTTTTAGATCATGTATTATTTTTCTAAGGACATGATCATCAAAGAATCATTGAGGACTTGTACATAGGATAAAACTAAGATCTTTGTTTGTTTACTCAAAATGATACCTTAGATATTTTGATCTTCAATATCATAATACCAAAATCCACTTGCAACATAGAATCTAAAAAAATTAGTATTCACACTCTCATGATTGGCTTCAATCAGTGATAGTTGTACCAAAAAAGAGATGGAAAAGAAATGATAGAGGTAAAAAAAGTATTCATATCATCATGGTTGAACTGGTGATGGTTGTACTAAATTGGGATTCCAAAAACTACTCAATGATGAATATAAGCTCCAAATTTTTGAATAGTGACAGTTAGTTGCATACATCCTAGATTAAATGCATTTAAAGTATTTACCTTTCTTAGCTTAAAAATTTAATTTACAAGAGTAAAAGAGAAAGGGGGTGTAGTCAAATCAAAAATCAAATGAGCATCAAAAGCTATATGTGATCGAGGGTATTGGAAATCAAAAAATAATAAAAAACAAAGGTGCATTCCAATAGGTCATGAGAATTTGTTAGATTCATGTTAGGTTGCATTAAGTTGCATTCATTTTAATCTAAGTTCATTCCATTTAGTTTAAATCATCTTCATAACATTAATTGCATTAAGTTGCATTCATCATTCATATCCTACATAGAGTTCATAACATTAAGTGCATTAGGTTGCATTCATCCTTTAAATCATTGTTCATTAAGTTATTGCATTAGATTGCATTCATTTTAAAGTTCATCTCATTTAGGGTGCGTTCTTTAAGTCATTCACATCAATCCATTAAGTAAATTTATCATTGCATCCATTAAAATCATTTTAATTCATCATTAGGTGCATATCCTTTAGTTCAAAAATATGACACATTGCATTATTCATTTAAATCCATACATTTAGTATCATCCGGTATTGCATATCATTACACTATCATCGCATGACATTCATTATCATTCACCTATATCACATATAACATTTAGAATCATTAATCATTAAATATCCATAATTGATATACATTACATCATATAGGTCCATCACATTTGCATACCATGAATCCATTGCATTTACATATCAAAATAAATACCTCCATTATCCATTAAATCATTAAATTGTATTAACCATTGCATCATCCATCTAACACATCTATGTATCATTTGCATCCATAAATATCATTAATCATATATCAATAATCATAAAATTCATATTACATCCATTCATTTATTCTATGTCATACATAAGACAACCATCTAAGCATAAATAGAACATATGCATCCATATCATTAAAACTGCATTATGAAAAGCATAAAACAAAGCATATAAGAGATAGAACCATATAAATATGCATATCATAGTAAAACACCTGAAACATGAGGTCCAACACATGATGACATCACATAAAGTAAATATATCAAACTAAGCATCAAAGTCTATGGAATCATCATAAATCAAAAACAAAATATCAAAGTCTACGATATCATCAATGAAACATCTAGAAATCAAATTCCATCATAGTATCAACAAGTATCAACATGAAACAACATCTACTAATCCAAAATATACAATAGAGTCTAATGTCTCAATATAAAAAATGAGATCATATACAAATGAAAGAATATATCAGATCAAAGGAATCAACTCACTGAACCGCCAGCACCATCATCACCATTAGGACTAGGAGAAGTATCAGGAGGACAACTCGAACTAGCCTGTAGCCCATGCTAACTCATAGCAGCCATAAATTATTGCATCATACTACTGAGCTACCTAACCTCCTATGTAATCTTAGAAACTTCCAACTATAAAGCTTGAACCTCTGATGCAGCTACCAGAGCCTCGAAACTAGGAGCCCGTGTCACACGAGTCTATGGTGGAGGCATAGAAGAAGAAGGCATGGAAGAAGATGTAACAGATAGTGATGGAACAAAAGAAGAATATGGTTGAGATGAAGAGGATGACATACAAGCATAAGTAGGTGCCTGTGCAGCAACAACCTATGGAATAATCAGAGGAGCCTTTGGAACAATCGGAGGAACCTGCGGAGGAGCCTATGGAACAAGCAATGGAATACCCTGCTGAGGAGGAGGACCCTATACCTAATTTAACAATACCTATGCAACCTATGCATCTACCTCTCTCTAGTGTCTAGCCCTATGTCAACCCTATCTCAATGTAGGATCCACAACAACCTGATGTGATGCCCTATCCACACCACCTCTCACCTGACCACCCCTAGGAGGAATGGGAGTAGCAACAATAAATGGCATAAGAACTCTACCCACTCTGGTTTCTTGATGACCCCGTCATCCTCATCATGCTTGAATCCTACCCCCACCCCTAGCACCATCTCCATCATCACCATCATCACCACTGTCACCATCAGACTCCTCATCAATACTAGGGATCCTCTCAGTTGGATCTGTGAACCTCAGAAATGGATTCTGAGTGAACCAATCTGCATAATCATCAGTCATCCCTGCATCAATGACATCCTCCCTCATATCCCATGGCAAGTTCCCAAGGTCCCATATCTCCTGATGAGCTATCCTAACATCCACAATAGGACCCCACATTGATCTGTCGGCCTGAACCTGAGCATACATAGCAACACCTTGGGGCATACCCTGTGTCCATCCATATTGTCATAGTACCCTCCGAAAGAAAAATCTCTCTATAATATAAGGGGTACTGCCAATCATCCAATGAGGATAGAACATATATGGAAGCTCAGTACCATCCTCTGGCCATGGCTCACAACCTAGATAAGGTCACTAGACAACCTGATCCATATCATCGATCACACGACACTAGTAATCTAACTTCCCCATATGGGTCTCCACTACCATGCCCTCATACATCTAGGAAAATGGCCATCTCAGATCACATTGACATGTTATGATAGGTCGTGTCACTGGGAGATGCTCCCATGTCCAAAGCTAAAGAAGAATAGCTCCTATAGAGAGTGTAGAAGAGCATCTATATACAATTATATGCAACTCATGATAGAGCTACACCAAGATACAAGACACCCAATCAAAATGTCACAGCTGACCCATCAAGTCCTCCAAAATAGGACCCCAGCCAGCTGCAAATTTGTGCCCTCATCTATTTGGTACGAGGAATCCACCAATCAATGCACCCAAAACTATTGGTAAAAATGGAAAAGAATGGAACTTAGACCATTGAATGTGATCATCACCAATGGTAGGATCCTGGAAGACCCACTGACATGTTGCCCCATCATACACCTAATCATAGAAAACCAACTCTCCTCGAGTCGGGATGCGTAGGATACGATATACATCCTCAGGGGTGATGGTCATCTCACCCATCAGTAAATGGAAAGTATTATGGTCAGAGTGTCAACGCTCTACCATAGCTGTAAGGAGACCCCAATTCACTTAGAATCATGGAAGAACCAGAAGGAAATATAAACCACATCGGCCTATATGTCTTTGATCAGGAGCACTCAGGTCATCTATCATACTGAATGGACAAGGGTACAAACCATGAACAACCAGTGACTTAAGCACTGTCCACAAAAAGAAAGTTCAATCATATTAGTTTTGAAATCAATTATCATTTGAATTATCCTAAGTCAATCTAACATTTTCAAAAATCAAACCACAATCAATTTTCCTAATTCTATTCAAAGAGGATGGAAAATTCATCATCATCCATCATCTAAATCTAGATTGACAATCAAACATCCAGACTATAACTGACTCAAATTGACATCTCATGACTCACCATCAAATCAAGTTTATTACCTAAACTAATCAATTGATCGATGACGCTGAACAGTTTGGAAAACTGACTAAGGCATTTTTAAATTTTTCCTATCAGGGTAAAAGCACTATTTCAAGGTTTAAAAGCACTAAAATCAAAAGTGTTATTTAAAAGATTAAAAGCACAATCAAAATTATCAAAAGCATTGTTCTAAGTCATATGCGCTAAAACTTTTTAAAAGTGCTATTTGACAACTTAAAAGCGCTGTTACAGAGTTCAAAAGAGAAATTTAATCAAACGCGTTAAACTAAATTTCAAATGCGATTTGTGCCCTAAATCCTACGAGCAAAAGTGCAATTTTGCTTCATGGAAGGGCTATTTAAATGCGCGGAAGCGCTAAAGAAGGATTAAACATGCTATTAAACTGCTTAAATGCACTATTTCATTTTGAAAAAGAAAAAAATATGGTTTTTACCAGAACAAAATTAATTTTTTGGAAATTTAAAGCATGAATTGAAAAACTAAGAGGTTAAGGTACTTACTGGAGGTCCATGGGTCAGTGGTTGTAGATATCATCAATCGCACTTGAACCTATGCTCTCAAATCAAGATCACCATCATGAAAAGCTCAGAAGGAGTTAGAGAAAAAAGTCAAATGTAAAAGTGAAAATGAATAGTGAAAATGACTTTTTAACCCCTTTATATAGGCCATTTTGACCTAAAAAGGGCATCTTTGACCAAAAAGTGCACGGGGACCCAAATTTTTCACCAAATTTTCCAAATTAGGGGCATTTGTAATCACACAAATGCAAAAACAATATTGGAAATGAAATCAAAATTCATTATAAAATTGACCTAATCAACCCAAACTGACCTAAACCGTCAACTTTTTGAAACATCGATCAAATTTCATTTCATTTCTGAGGGGGCATACACTTAGATTATTAGAAACAACAACAAGATCATCAAATTAGGGGCACGAACATCAAATTAGAGCGTAAAATTTTATCAAAATTTTTTTCTCTTATCAATCGAAAGGGGCATCAAACATCAAATCGAATCAAATTAGGTATCATATCAGTGAACTATCATCGAATTGACCATCAGGACTTTAAATCAATCAGAATTGCATCAATCCCATCATCAGAATCTACATCTTACATCAAACATCAAGATCTACCATCGATGGAATCAGGACCTTACATCAGTTGAATCAGGACATTCTTTGAATCGATGCGCTTTGCATGTCGACTCAAAGAGGGGCATTTGTAATCACTTGAAAATGGATAAGATTATTTAAGTGAGAAATCAAGGAAAATATCAACATAATTAAATGCAATTAAATCAAATCAAGATCAAATCAAAGATAAATTGCAATTGAACATTAATCCAAGATCAATTGAAAATCAAAAGCTATAAAATGAATTTAAATCGAATAAATCATGATAAATCAATAAATTATGTAATTAATCTAATTCATTATATAGTTCAATTTAAATCAAATCAACCCATTCAAGGGGTACACATGGCTAAACAAATTAAATAAAATCAATTGATTAATTCCTATTTTCTCTCAACACCACATGGGAGGAAAAAACCTCAACCAATAGGAATTGAGAACCAAGCTCACATGGATCAAGCCTAAAATGAATCTCAATCACTCAAGTGGAGGATGAATCTTGTCCACTCATTTTGTCCTCTTGTCCCAAGCTTTGAGGACAATCCATTTAAATTGTCTCCAAAGGGTGGAACCAAGGACTTAACCCAACTCAATCATGATCAACTCAACTACACCCCCTACCCTTGCCAAAATCTATAAAAGAAAGGCATAAATCACTCAATTATCATCCAAAAATCTGAGAATAGCATCAAACCTCTTGAAAATTAGAGCTAGAAAGATAATTTAGAGCTAAATAGTTGTATTCAATTTGGAATTAACATTGTTATTTTCTTTATCATATCGATTCTCATTCTAGGACTATCACTAATGGAGGCTTGCTGAGAGCTTATCATTAGCATCCCTAGATAGAGATCCATAGAGCACTTAATTGTCAATTTTTAGCTTAAATAGATTGCTATTTGTGGTAATTTAGTGTTTATTTTGAATTATTGATGATACTAACCCTATGAAGGTACTTTTTCTAGTACACAACAATTGTCTTCAACAACTATCTTCAACGATCACTCCCCCTGAGGAGTAGATCCATACATCAAGTCCAGAATATGATAAGGCTATGAAAACCTTTGGACTGATGCATCCCTACATCATTTAATTCTGACTAGGAGGGGCCTACACCCCAAGCATACCTCTGAGATACTCAAAGGCATCTTTTGGAAATAGATTTGTAAAGATGTCTGCTATCTATTCCTTTGTGCTAATGTATTCCAATCTTATTTCCTTCTCATCTACCTTGTCCCTCAAGAAGTGATACTTAATAGAAATATGCTTAGTTTTAGAGTGCATCACAAGATTCTTTGACATGTTTACTGTACTGGTGTTATCACAATGGATAACCACTGGTTTATGAAAAGTTATTCCAATATCTTTCAGCATTTGTTTCATCCAAAACATTTGAGTGCAGTTAATAGGAGTAGCAACATACTCTGATTTTGCAATAGACTAAGCTATACAATCTTTCTTTTTACTTTTCCATGAAACCAACTTTTTCCCAAGGAAAAATGCACCTCCACTAGTACTCTTCCTGTCATCAATATTTCCTACCCAATCAGCATCAGTATAAGCATGAAATTCAAATTTGTCATTTTTATCATACCAAAAGCCATATTCTATTGTTCCTTTTTCTAAATATCCTTTTCACAGCAACTAGGTGTGTCTCTTTAGGTTCTACCTAATATCTAGCCACAATTCCAATAATATTAGCAATATCTAGTCTAGTGTGAGTCAGATATTATAATCCACCAACCATTGATCTGTACTTGGTCTGAAAAACACACTTTATCTCATCATTATTTTTTAGTTTATGACCAGTCACCATGTTTGTACCAACTGGTTTATAGTCTTCCATTCCAAACTTTTTCAACATTTCTTTAAGATACTTAGTAAGAAATTTCTTTAGAGAATTATCTCTTTAGAAAATTTCTTACACATTTCATCATTGCCTCCAAAGATAATATCATCAACAAAAACTTCTATTATCAGAATTCCATCTTCACTAGTTCTTAAATACAAGTTATTGTCAGCATTACCTTTTTGAACCCAAGGTGAAGTAAGTATTTGTCTAACCTTTCATACCAAGCCCTTGGAGCTTGCTTCAGTCCATATAGTGCCTTGTTCAACTTGCATACCATGTCTTCATCTTCGGATAGAGGAAATCCATTAGCCTGTTCTATATAAACTTCTTCTTCAAGATCCCCATTCAAGAATGTAGATTTCACATTCATCTAATATATCTTGAAGTCCTTATGTGTAGCATAAGCCAAGAATAATCCTATAGCTTATATCCTAGAAACAGGAGCAAATGTATCTTCAAAATCTATGCCTTCTTGTTGGGAATAACCTTTACATACCAATCTTGCTTTGTTTCTTGCAAAAACTCCTTCATTAATTTTGTTTCTAAAAACCCACTTAGTTCTTATTACATTTATGTCTTTAGGTCTAGGAACCAATTCCCAAGTGTTATTTTTCTTTATCTAATCTAACTCTTCCTTCATATCTTTAATCCAAGATTCATCTCTACAAGCTTCATCAATAGTCTTTGGTTCAACTTCAGAAATCAAACAAATTTCTTCCCTTGTCTTTGATCTAGTCATTACTCCTTGACTTGTATTACCAATAATTTTATTTTCAAGATGATTTTTTTTTACATACCTTGGAGTCTTAGGAATCTTAGTAGCCTCATTTGTGTCATCATCACAAGTCTCATTTTCACATTCAGTCTCAACAAGTTCTTCTTCTTCTTCTGTAGTAGCAGCCTCCTTGATCTTTGTATTCTGATTACAATCATACATTCTCTCTTGTATCTAAAACTTTTCATCTATATTCACATTGTTACTTTCAATCATCTTCATTAATCTCAGGTTAAAAAATTTGTAAGCCTTTCTTTTAGTAGAATAACCAAGGAAAATTCCTTCATCACTTCTAGCATCAAATTTCTCTATCTCATCATCTCTTTTGATATAGCATTTACTACCAAATATTTTGAAATATTTTGCAGTAGGAGAATGATTAAACCAAAATTCATAAGGAGTCTTACTTGTACCTTCTCTGATTTGAATTTTGTTCAATGTGTACACTGATGTCCCAACAACTTCTCTCCAATGAACATGAGATATATTACCTTCATGAAACATTTTCCTAACAACATCTAGTATTGTTCTATTCCTTTTCTCTGCTATCCCATTTTGCTATGGAGTCCTAGGAGTAGATGTCTACCTTTTTATTCCATGCTCTTCACAATATGAATTGAATAGATCTAAAGTAAACTCTCCACCTCTGTCTGATCTCAAACATTTTATCTTTAAGCTTGATTCATTCTCTACTTTTTCCTTGAATATCTTAAATTTGTCAAATGCTTCTAATTTTTCTTTCAAGTAAGTGATCCACATCATTCTAGAAAAGTCATCAACAAAAAGTATAAAATAACTTTCACCATAGTATGATCTTGTCCTTGTAGGTCCAAATAGGTTTGTATGTACTAGATCCAACTTTCCTTTTTTTGTATATGATTTTCTTTTATAACTGCTTCTAGTCTATTTTCCCATAACACATTCTCTACATATGGTGTTAAATGGTTTCATAATCTTTGGTAGGTATCTTACTGCATTAGCTAAGATTACCTTCATAATATTATCAAAATTAACATGACAAAATCTTCTGTGCCATAACTAACTATCATCTACCTTTGCAAAAAAATGAGAAGCTTCAGATGTATTTAACTCAAATACATTACCTCTAGATTTAGTACCGGTTGCAATCAAGTTTCCTATCTTACCTCTGATAAAACATTTCCCATCAAAGAAATTTAATTGATATCCATTATCCATCATTTGTCCAACACTCAACAAGTTATGCTTAAGTCCATCAACAAGTAGTGCATTATTAGTATTAGTCCTTCCATCCAAAGTGATAGATCCTACTCCTATGATAGGTTTAGGAACATTGTCCCTGAATCTTACAACACCACCATCATACTTTATCAGTTTAACAAACTTGTTTTTGTCTCTAGTTGTATGATGTGAGAAACCACTATCTATAACCCATTCAGATTTCTTATCAACATGTGATACTAAATATTTTTCCTCATGTACTGGTTTTTCATCTTTAATAGAAATAAATCCAATCGCCTCATAATCACAATCATCATCATCATCAGAAATACCTTCACTAGCATAATAACATTCCTTATCCTTTGAATACTTAGGCTTGAAAAACTTAGGTTTGTGCTTAGGAACTCTTGTAGGACATCTAGATGCAAAGTGAACTATCTTATTGCATGAAAAATATTTCAAAGGTAACTTTCTTTCAAATTTACCCTTACCTCTCTTTTCTCTTCTAGAGACTAGTGCAAAAATTTCATCTAGCTTTCTTTCCTCTTCTTGTATCTATTCCCATTCATCAACATATTCACCAAGATATTATTTTATATTCTCACTACTAGTGCTCAGAAGTGCAGACATTATCTTCCTGTGTGTAGATGCTTTAAATGCTATTTCAACTTTAGGTACAAAATCTCCCATTTCTCCAGCTTCAAAGGTAGTTAGATTTGCAATCAATATTTCTTTGGTAAATTTTGGAGTAAAAGATATAATTTCTTCTATAGCCTCAACTTTGGTCTTGTAGATTGGTGTCAATGATCTAAGGATCTTCACAATGACTTTTTCCTCTTCATAAGTGCCTCCAAATTTTTTGATTCCAATCACAACCTCTATAACTCTTTGTACATAAGCCCTAATGTTTTCAGCATCCTTCATTTGTAGCTTCTCCGTCCTTGTCTTCAAGTTCTATAACTTCACTTTCTTGGTAAACTTATCTCCTTCATATAATGCTTCAAATATTGTCCAAATCTTGTGTGCCAAATCTAGATCTTTAACTTCAGTAAATTCTCCTTCAGAGAGTGCATTGATTAGTGCATCCCTTTCAACCATGTTATATGAAAATATATTCTTTTCATCATCAGTAGCTTTTTCCAATTCATCCTCAGCCTTCATAGCCACCTGATTCTTTTTAATCATCTAGTAGTCAATGCCCAAACATAGAAGATGAGTTTGCATCTCGTTCTTCCAACTATCAAAGTTTTTAGGATCAATTTTTGGACTATCCTTCCTATAGAATGCCATCTTAGAGATCACCTCAAGTTGTTAAGCTTTCTCTCTAAGGACCAGTAGCTATGATACCAATTTTTAGGAATAAAATTCCACCAATACAACTAAGAGGGGGGGTAAATCAGTTTATGATAGATTATTAAACTTTAAACTTTGAATAGCAGCAATATCAAATCAAATGAACACAATGAATGCCAACACAATAACACAATATTTTTTGTCGATGAAACCCTATTAAAGGTAAAACCATGGTGGGAATTAACACCCACTAATGATGTACTGAGATTATAGTATCCTTGTTATAAGATCTAGCCCTGTTAGGAGCTAATTAAAATATTACAATACACAGTCCTTATTAGAGGACATACCTTGTTAGGAGTCAAGAAAAATAAGGTAAAATCACTACCCAAAGAAGGTTACGTCCACCTTTAGAACTCACCATTCGCAACACAATTGTATATGAAGAAATACACAATCTTTGAACTATCTGATAGCAACTGTCTTTGCTTGATTAGTTCCAATGAAGTATTAAGTTTTCCTCTGCTCTACATCCAATAGACTCAATCTCACAACTTCCACAATCCTCTTTTACATCACACCCATTCTACCATATCTTTTGAAAAGAAAAGATCTTATATATATATATATATCCTATTACAAAATAAATAATCAGGTCAGCCAATTAGGCTTTCCTAATATACAACTAATTATATAACTCCTTGAAAAGATAAAAATGGTATCTAAAATAAGTATACAATAATTACAATTCAATAATGAAGGACTAAAATCCATAATTCATGCTCGCCATTCATGATACACACTACAACTCTGAAGTCAGCGTCCAAATAGATCATCTCCAGAACACATACCACAGATGATGGCATCCTAATTTTCATACCTTGCAAAGATAAATGAACATTGTTTAGTACCTCATCTATCATTGCTTAAGCTCGCATACACTAAATCCTCATTGCTTGTAAGATATACCCAAAACTCAGAGACTTACTCTGCCAATTTCCACTGTCACTGTCTAGTAACCAGTTTTCACTAAATCTTTTGTAACTCAGCCAATATGAAATATTACATCATGTGATCTTAGATATAAGATCACAACACCTTCTTGTACACACAACTGACTTCACACATTCTGAAACATCTGTACAGTATTCATACACTATAATAACTAGCCTGTTCTCTTCACAGAAACATATGTTGACATCAGTGACAAAACATGAATGAAAAAAATAATAATTCCAACATCACTCAACGTAGTGATTAAACATATTAAATGTATCCAAAAATCCCCCCAATTCATTAGAATTATTAAAAAAAAACTTTAGAGCTCAAAACTCAAAGAAAACTAATGGGATTTTTTATTTTCCACTCAACCATTAAACCACTTATTGGTTCAAGATTTGAGGAGAATATTGGTTAATAAGATAACTAGGTCATCCTTACCCTATGATGTGGCAAAAAATATGGACTATGGATCCTAATTGAATAAGGGATACCAAATAGAAAGTAGAATTAGGGTTGGAGTACCAAAGATTGATACAAGACCCAATACATGCTAAAATTGGGTCAAGCTAAATTAGGAATTACATAGTGATGCAATTATAGGATGATACAAAAATCACATGTAGAAAGAGTATCTAAAGTCTATATCAAAGAATTCTCTTCATTTCTCTACATAAGAATTTTGTGACTTGTAGTTTTTGTGTTGTCATACATGGTCAATAAATGTTTCACTATCCTAATTTTAGGTCCACAAAGATTTAGAAATTGAATTTGTGTTTTTCTACTTGTTGATAGAGAGGTTGGTTGTCTAGAATAGTGAGGATTGGTCTAGAGAGTGATTCACATTTCTTTGAATTGATTTTTCTAGGTGTGCAGTTTGGTGGACATGTTCCTAACAATTATGTAACATTCTAGTTCAAATATCTTGTGTTGGTTTGCTTTGCAAGTGAGGCTATGTTGTTTTATGTTCAACATTGTTGTCTATGCTCTTCTCTAACCATTTCAATTTATTTTGGTGATGTGTTTTATGATTTATTTGTCCAAATATTATTTGAAATAAGATTTAAAATTTTGATACGGATCTTTTCATAGCATATTTTTCTTTGCATGGAGTTATGTGCATTGGAGAATATTTTTGGGAAAACTAGTTTATATGTCCTTATGTTTTTCTATATGTTACATTTGGCATTGAACTTGGAGGATGTTGTGTTGTGTTGCATTCTCTTTAATTAAATAATTTTAGAAGATGTGGTATGATGTATTTGGAGTCCCCTTTATCTCTTGGAGTAGACTACATTGAAAACAAGTGTTTGTGGTGGTTGACTTTTTGTAAATAATCCTTATCTCTATTGTGGTCAACCTAGTTGTATTTTTAGATGATCAAATTGATGTGTGTGTGTGTGTGTCTAGATGCTTGAGTTAAAGTTTATATTGAATTGGATATTATTTGTGTACCATCCTAAAAATTAATCACTTGGCTTGTGTACATTTTGGGACTATTTTTACCCTACTTTAGTGTGTTCCTTATGGTAGGACCTCACATTATACTTAATGCATATTTAATTTAAATAAAGGTTCTCCTTTCTACTTCAATTTTGTTTCAAATCAAGGTTGGATATAATTTCTATGCATATTTTTAATTTCCCATCCAATCAAATAATTTATCTTCTATCTAGGTCCTTTACATGTATTTTTTGGATCTCAAGATTTACCCTAATCTCCTAGCAGGTTGAGACTTTCAATACCCATTTTAGGACATAAGACATAGGTTGATGAGCTTAAAGGGATTTCTAATGAATGGTTCATAAGGAATAACATTTGGTGAAGGTTTTTCAAATAGGGTTACATGCATAGTGGGTTTAACCATGGATGAAACCTCATAGTTAAGTGTGCTCAAGCTGGAGTGGCACTAGGATGGGTGACCTCCCGAGAAGTCTCGATGATTTACCTCTATGAGAATCACCTAGATATAATGAGTGCTAAGTGTTCCATTCATTCTCATGAGATATTGGTTCACGTGAACCACTACTCATGAAATATGGGTCAATGAGTTTCACTAAAAAAACTACATAGTTGAATCTTGATAGCAATATCACAATTTGACTTACTGCGAAAAATATATCCTACTTATCAATTGATGAGATTAAGGGGATTTATAATGAATGGTTCATAAGTAAAAATACTTGGTGAAGGTTTTTTAAATGAGGTTTCAAGTAGAGTGAGTTTAACCATGGATGAAACTCCTTAGTTAAGCACACTTGAGGTAGAGTAGTACTGGGATAGGTGACCTCCCAAGAAGTCCTGATGATTCACCTCTGTGAGCATTGACTAGATCTAGTGAGTGTTAAGTGTTCCATTCATTCTCATGAGATATGGGTTCATGTGAACTACTTCTCATGAGACATGGGTCAATGAGTTTGATTCAAAAAACTACACAATTAAATCCTAATAGAAATATCACAATTTGACTTGCTGTGGAAAATATCTCCTACTTATCAATTCATGAGCTTAAGGGGATTTATAATGAATGGTTCATAAGACAAAATAAATTGTAAAGGTTTTTCAAATGGTTTTTCAAGTAGATTTGGTCTAACCATGGAGGAAACTTTGTAGTTAAGTGTGCTCAAGTTAGAGTAGTACTGGGATGGGTGACCTCCCAGAAAGTCTTAGTGCTTCACCTCTATGAGAATCACCTAGATATAATGAGTAATAAGTGTTCCATTCATTCTCATGATATATGGGTTCATGTGAATCACTATTTGTGAAACATGGCTCAATGAGTTTGACTCAAAAAACTACATAGTTGAATCCTGATAGTAATATCACAATTTGAATTATTGTGGAAAATATCTCCTACTTATCAATTGATGAGCTTAAGAGGATTTCTAATGAATGGTTCATAAGTCACAATACTTGGTGAAGGCTTTGAAAATTGGGTTGCAAGAAGAGTGGGTTTAACCATGGAGGAAACTTTGTAGTTATGCATGATCAAGATGGAGTAGTGCTAGGAGGGGTGACCTCTTGGGAAGTCCCAGTGCTTCACCTCTATGAGAATCACCTAGAGCCAATGAGTTCTAAGTGTTCCATTCATTTTCATGAGATATGGGTTCATGTTAACCACTACTCATGAAACATGGGTCAATGAGTTTGACTGAAAAAACTACACAATGGAACCTTGATAGCAATATCACAATTTGACTTGTTGTGGAAAATATCTTCTACTTATCAATTGATGAGATTAAGGGGATTTATAATGTATGGATAATAAGGCACAACACTTTGTGAAGGTTTTTCAAATGGATTTTCAAGTAGAGTGGGTTTAACAATGGAGGAAACTCCATAGTTAAGCACTCTCGAGATGGCGTAGTACTGGGATGGGTGACCTCTCAGGAAGTCTTGGTGATTCACCTTTGTAAGCATCACCTAGATACAATGAGTGATAAGTGTTCCATTAATTATCATGAGGTATATATTCATGTGAGAAACTACTCATGAAACATGGGTCAATGATTTTAACTCAAAAAACTACATAGTTGAATCCTGATAGCAATATCACCATTTGACTTGCTCTGGAAATTATCTCCTACTTATCAATTGATGAGATTAAGAGGCTTTCTAATTAATGGTTCATAAGTCACAAAACTTGGGGAAGGTTTTTAAAATGGGGTTTCAAGAATAGTGGATTTAACCATGAAGTAAACTATGTAGTTAAGCGCACTTGAGTTGGAGTAGTACTGGGATGGGTGACCTCCTGAGAAGTCCCAGTGCTTCACCTCTGTGAGAATAACCTAGATCCAATCAGTGATAAGTGTCCCATTAATTCTCATTAGATATGGGTTCATGTGAACTACTACTCATTTAAAAATGGGTCAACGAGTCTGACTCAAAATACTACATAGTTGAATCCTGGTAGCAATATTACAATTTGATTTTTTGTGGAGAATATCTCCTACTTATCAATTGATGATCTTAAGGGGATTTATAATGAACATTTCACAAGGAACAACACTTGGTTAAAATTTTTCAAATGGGGTTGCAAAAAGAGTGGGTTTAACCATGGAGGAAACTTTATAGTTAAGCACAGTCAAGCTGGACTAGTACTGGGATTAGTGATCTCCCGAGAAGTCTTGGTGCTTCACCTTTGTGAGCATCACCTAGATCCAATGAGTGCTAAATGTTATATTAATTATCATGAGATATGGGTTCATGCAAACCACTACTCATGAAACATGGTTCAATGAGTTTGACTCAAAAAACTACACATATTTTTTATAGACAATTTAAGATCGAAAGTTCACTTTTCCTCTCCTACCGCTGAAGGTGGGTACACAATTCTTATTTTTCTTTATAATTTACTTTGATACATTAGATATAATATCCTATCTTTCTAATTATCATTTCCTTTATCATTTCATCTTTTCTTTAATAATATCCTAAGTGTCTATCATACTATTATCATAATTATACATTTCTATCCGTATAGGTAATCCACAAAATCCCCCTTTATCTAGATTGTGCATTAGTACCCCTTCATCCTTTTGGGTTGCACTGATTAGATTTTGTCTAAGGGTGGCCGGTTTGGTATTCCAATGTATATGGAATTTTTTTTTCTATCATTGATCACCATTTTCTACATTACATTTTGGTGAACCCAACTCTTTCATGCATTATACTTTTTGATTTGATAGTTAGATCTCTTTTGAATTGCGTTTACATATCTAGATCTACTTTGTATGCATTATGTTGACCACTATTTTTTTACATTGTATGCATATATATCTCTAGCTTCCACCTTTCATTTGGTGCTTAGATCTCCTTTACATCAATTGTTTAATTCAATATATTTTCATTGTGAAAAAGATATAAAAAATTGCATATTGTTTCATAGATTTAGTTTATTCTTAGATTACATTGCATTTCATTTTGTCCAACAATACAAAAATATTTCATCTATATTTATTGCATTTTATTTTTAATGGAACTTTTTTCTTCATTTTCTTTTTCAATTTGAAGTTTTCCTCAAGACCTTGAGGATGAATTAGTTCTTCCTTTCCTTGATTACCATAAAGTTCACCCTCCCAAAATTGATGATGATCTCCCTCTTCCCGAAGAGGTCTTCAATAATAATAATGATCTATCTTCTATAATGTATCTTCCTTGTAAGGATATTTTGATACAAGATAATGATCACATGGCTACTTCTCCCATTAATAAACCGCTTCCTATGAGTTTCATTGACATTCCTTCTATAGATGAGGCCTTGATGAGCTATGTATTTATTTCTCCTAAGAATAAAATATAAGTAGAGGATAACATCCTTCATGTTCTTTATCTTCCTAAAGAATCCTTTGAGCTTAATCAAGTCAATATTATTCAAACCAAATTAGGGATTCTTGTAAATGGTGTTCTTGAAGGACTATACATTGATGACATTATTTTAAAAAATCCAACCTTATAACATAAGGATCCTAAAAAAATTGATTCTATTAAATCTCCATTTCCTTATTCAATTATTTCTCCAATAAAAATATGTGGATGATCAAATCTTCAAGATGGTGATTGGGGAACCTAGACTTGACACCAATATTTTTTAACAAGGACAAGACCTCTGACTTTGATAATAAAACAACTCTATCTAGAGAATGTGTGGATATTGATTGGTCCTGTTTATATTTCAATCTCATCCCACCTAGAGGAGCCTCTTATCTTATTGTTACATAAAACCTTCCTAATGAGAAATGTTTTTCAAAAGAAACTTTAGGTTTCCAACCTTCTCATTTTCCCAATCAATCTATACATTCTCATCCCAATTTATCCATACAACAAGAGACTATTTTGTTTGAGCTTATTAAGGCCAACTTAATTACTCTTCCTTTGAAAAATAAATGAAAAAATATAAAACATAAACAAAAACAATTCTTCCATTCGTATGTTTCATCAAAATCATGCCCATAAGACTAGTAAATGTTATGATTTGAAGTGTAAAAATCAAGAATTCATTGATTCTACTATATAATTAAAATTACTTGCAACAATGAATGACACCTTTTTCATGATCATTATACCTAATATATCTACATCCCTATTATGTTTCTCCTCACTATATGATGTTGGTTTCCTATTTCTTATAGGCTCATTATCATACTTTGTGAGAAACATAATAGTCATTTTTCCTTGTCTCCTCACTTGGGAGGCAAGGGTCCTATTTCACTTTCCTATTTATTTTAAAGGATCTATTTTATCTCTTTTTTGACTTGTTTATTTTATAAGATGACATCATTTCTTGCATGTATTTGTTGTTTTACATAAGGATATTCTCTTTTTCAAGAGATTGACATCCTGAGTTGCAACTTTATGCTTGCTTGTAAGTACATGTCTATTATAAATAGAAACTACTTAGGGAGCATAATGTGTCCTTCCACTTTTTCTCTTCCTTCCCAATACATCCAATATCCCTTATGGACTTGAATATTTTATAGTATGATGTTCTATCTTGCATGTATTTGTTGTTTTACACAAGTATCTTCTCTTTTTCAGGAGATTTACATCCCAAGTTGCAACCTTATTCTTGCTTGAAAGTGCATGTTTATTATAAAAGATCTAACACTTATGGCATATATTGGGTTTTCCTTCATTCAAGGATTCCTTATCTCTTGCCTACTCATATCTTTTACACTGTGATGTCCTCCCCTGTACAAACATTTTCTTTAGGACCTTTCTCCTTTATGATATTAGTATCCTCCTTAAAATTTCTTCCTTACTTGGAAGCGAATATCTTGTATAAATGGGTTAACCACTAAATAGACATGATATGACATCCTTCTTTATTTTTCCTCCTCATTTTCATGGATTTTCTATTATTTCATGATTGTACATTATTTTTTGGCATGAGATAATTAATTTCATGCAAGATCCTAACATATTTTCTTAACAATACTTTTCATGTCTCAAAGGGCATGTCTATCATTTAATAATCATTCATATCATCATTTAATTTATTTCCTTGGTGACTTTCTTACTTTATATGTGATGTCTTTTCTAGCATATATAGGTTTGTTTTAAATTACAAGTCCTCTCTAATGTGCTTCTTAATTTTCTTGAAATTATGTATCTATTATAAAGTGACTTTCATTAAGGGTGTATTAAATATTTTATCTTTCCTTCACACTTGGGGGACAAGGTTTCATGTACATTCTTTTCTATCTCTTTGTCTAAGGATCTACTTTCATTAGTACAATGGAAATTGTTTATCATGTGACATTCTTTTCCTTTAAAGAATTCTTTTTTTGATTTGGATTCTCTCTTATACAAGAGGTGTGCATCCTTGATCACAACCTCTTCTTTATTTGTAAAACTATGTTCATTATATACAACTTCCTTACTATGCGATTCAAAGTTTGTCATCCTTCATCAAGAATTCCTATTTTACCTACTAATAGGGGGTTCAATGGGTTCATTTGTGTTCTCATTTCCCTCTTTGTCTTGAAGATGTTACCATTGTTCAATAAATCCTCTTGAAGGTAGATGTCTTGTAGACAAGATCTCTTCCTGTCAAGGGTCTCTTCTCACAAGAAGAATATCCTTTCATGATTATCTATTTTCTTAGCTCATAAGAGTCAACACTCTTATCTAAGTTTATAGCATACATTTATTGACTTAAGGATATCCTTTTTATTGGAAGCAGGTATCCTTGATTCTCTTCCTTATAATGTCTCCTACGTATCCATCATAAGGAGGAGGCCATACATACAACATCCCTTGTACATTATACACCATTATTTCCAAAGTTTCACAACACACACACACATAGAGACAAATTCATTGATAGACACACCATAGAAAAATCTTCTAGTAGGAGCATAGATAGACAAAGCCACCATTAGGTGCAAAGAAATTTTCAAGTTGCCAGTAGGTATAATTTTTCAAGACAAAATTGACTAGCATGGCACACAAACTTGCTAGAACTTTCAATCATATATTTTGTGTAAGACATAAAATCTTATTGGACATGGTGGTCACACTTTGTGTGGTTCACAACAAGATATAAAATTGTAAGTGCTAAGGTAATCATCTATGTGTGTGTGTGTGTGTGTCTGTCTATCTCTGTCTCTCTATCTCTCTCTCTGTCTCTTTGTCTCTGTCTCTGTCTCTGTCTCAGTCTCAGTCTCTATCTCTATCTATGTCTCTCTCTGTCTCTCTGTCTCTTTGTCTTTGTCTCTTTGTCTCTCTCTCTCTCTCTCTTTCTCTGTCTCTATCTCTATCCTCTCTGTCTCTCTTTGTCTCTCTCTGTCTCTGTCTCTGTCTCTCTCTGTCTGTTTGTCTATCTGTCTGTCTATCTATCTGTCTGTCTGTCTCTATCTATCTATCTATCTATCTATCTATCTCCCCCCCCTCATTTTCATGGTTGTGTTAGTAGGTTAGACCATAGAGTTGATATTATCTTTAGAAATTCTCTTGTTCTTCCTATGTGATCACTTGTGCTCTTGAAATAGCTTTCCATAAATGATATTAGTGGGTGAGGCATTTTTGGCTGAGGTCTCTTTCACTAGTTGATTTGGAGTTTATTTTAGTACTAACCCTTTTTGTTGTTTTTGTGTCTTTGCTTTTCCTTTTACTTTTTTTTTTGTGACCTTGTGCATGGATATGGAGTTAAGATTCTTGGTTTGGGGGATTTCTTCCTTAAACTCAGTGGTATCTTATCTCTTTGCAATTCACCATGATCATCTCTCTCTCATCATTATCTCTTTCTTATTTCTCTTCCTTTAGTGTGAGCATTATCTTGTCTCATACTCCTAAAGTGGGGGCTAAAGTAACATCCTAAAAAGTAATCACTTGACTTGTGTACATCTTGAGACCATTTTTATCCTACTTTAGTGTGTTCCTTATGGTAGGATGTACATTAAATTTAATGCATATTTAATTTAAATAAAGTTACTCCTTTCTCCTTCAATCTTGTTTAAACTTTAGGTTGGCTCTAATTTCTATGCATATTTTCTATTTCCCATCTAGTCACATAATTTATCTTTCATCTAGGTCCTTTACATGCATTTTTAAATCTTGATATTTACCCTAATGTCCTAGCGAGTTGTGACTTCTAATAACCATTTTAGCACATAACCCTAAGACCACTTCAAAATTAGCCTCTCTGGGACAATGTCGAAATTGGTCTAGTCTTAGATAAGGATGAACCAAGTTGGCCTTGTCCTAGGAATTTAAATTTTAGTGTACTTTAGGCCCAATACAGGGTTATTTATCTTCGGTGATTAATCAAGGTCGACCTCATGAAATATGGGCCCTAAAATGTGCATAAAAGGAGACATCTTCTCCTCATTTTTACATCCATTACATACCTACATATCATATCCACAAGCTATAAAGAATTCATGCAAGCATTATCAAGCAAGATATTGTGCATTCAAGATTGAAGAAAACAAACATCCATTGAAGGCATCCATCAAGCATTAAAGTCTATCAAGCTATCAAATGCAAGGAATCCCTTCAATAATTTCAATTCTTGATTCCATCATTTCCATCATGCATGCAAGTAATTTCCTACCATAGATCTAGCATTTTTCCTCCATTAGAGGCCAAGCCAAGAAGTTTGACATCAAGGAAGGAGATCTACATTCATTCATCAACTCTTCTTCTTCTCTCTCTTCTTCAATTCAACATTGAGGTGAATTTCAACATCTACTACATGATGTTTTTCATGATTTTCTTTTGGTTTTTGTTTTGAGTCAAAGCTATTGTATCAACATTCTTGATCACATTCTAAGTACAATTGCATCTACATGGTATGATATACTCTATTGCATAGATCTAATCTCTACTAAATGTTAGCATTCATTCATTTACATCTATTTCATTTCAAGGTTAATTCTTATATAGGGGCTTGACCAAGGAAAGCCCCTCCCCACAATAATCTACCCTTAGTTATTATGTGTAGGAATAGGTGGCACAGTTGCAGATCCATATTTTCAAGGTTTCAAAACTAGTGGTTGACCCCTTATATATTTTATCAGTTTTTAACCTTCTACAACTAGGCCGACTTGGGCCGGCATTGTCCTGAGGGTTTGCAAATTTAACAGACAAGAGTTGTAGGTCTCAGAGTTTTTGATCCATAACTATTCCCAATTTTGATAAGTTTTTTATAGTCAATTCCAGATCTAAAGTTCACATGTCCTCTCCTAGCCCTCAAGATGAGTAAATCATTGTTATTTTTCTTTAGTATTTACTTTTATACATTATATTTGATATCCTATCTTGTTGGTTATCATTTCCTTTATAATTTCATATTTTATTTAATCATATCTTAAGTTTCTAGCATAATTTTATCATAATCATATATTTCTATCTATATAGGGAATCCAAAAAGTCCCCCTTTATCTAGATCATGCATTAGTACTCTTTCATCCTTTTGGGATGTGTTGATCATATTTCTTCTAAGTGTGGGTTTTGTATTCTAGTGTATATTAAATTTGGTGTTCTACCATTGATCACCATTTTCTACATTACAATTTGGATCAAATGTGAAGTTAGTGTAATGTGAATGTGGAATAGAAGAGGTATGAGTGTTTGAGTTTTATATAGTTGTTACACTAGTTGATCAAAAAATCATACATCTTTTTAGTTCATCTTATTCTTATGCCCACTAGAGGATAATGTCTCTTTTGGTAGATTTTGAAGAACTATATATTGTCTTGAAAAGGTTGAGTCCTTTATATCTTTCCCTAAGCTTGGTGCCTTATCTTGCAAGTTCTTTTCAAGTTTAATGTTCTCTTTGGTTTGTGGCCTAAAATATTTGTGATCAATTATTAATATTGTGAGTGTGATTCTCATTATGGGTTTTTCCACTTTGGGATTTCATGTAAAAATTTGGTGTTCATGTGTTTGTATTGTCATTGAAATTTATTTCATTTTTGGTCAGTTGGATAAAGATAATTGACAAGTCTTTGTGACTCAAAAGTTCTAAAATCTGGTCAAGGCTCATTAACCCCTCCCTCTCAATCTTGAGTTGCGTTCAACATTAATGACCTAAAATGGATGATATCTTATAATACTTGATTAATAATAATATTTTCTATATTATTTATTTGGGAAACGGATATCATTAGATAGATATTCAAGGATGTTGAACACTTTTGGATGCTGAGAGGAGGCAGTGAATTAATTTGTTAAAACTTAATCAATTTTAACCATTCATTCTATTTATCTTATGTACAAAATAAATTAATAAAAATAATAAAGATAAATACACATGACACCAATAGTTTTACATGGAAAACCCAACGTAGTAAAAACCATGGTGAGAATTAAAATCACTATATGAAGAATTGATTATAATGTTTTAGGCTAGAGGCCAAGGATCTCATTGCTCCTAATTAGGAATTTAAAATTAAGGCACAAAACCTTAGGGAAAGATATAAAGGACTTGAAAACCATTAAATATTACTTTCTTCATGGAAAGGTGTAATATTGTTGACCAAAAGACAACATGTTGATTGAACTAAATAAATGTGCGTGTAACTGCACAAACAATGGGCGACCAAAAAGTTTCCACTCACTTTTTGGGTCCCCCAAATAGAGTATAGCACACACCATATCATATATGGTGTAAGCCATATGGTTTGGCATGTTGATCCTTAGATTTGGGTATGCCAAGCCTATATGGATTGCACCATATGATATACCCCAAATATGGTGTACACCAAATGTAGCATTGAAAACATGCCTTTCCATCTCTCTCTCTCTCTCTCTCTCCTCCCTCCCTCTCTCCTAATTTGATCAAGTTATTCAAAATCAAGTCAAATAAAATGTCAAAGTAAGAATATATACATGAAATATAAATTTATGTATAATTAACATTTCAATATGTGTTTAATATTTCTTATACTTTAAGTTATATTTCACATGTATATTATCTGAATGTTAGGGAGTTGTTTCAGATCTCTAGGTGTGATAATTTAGATTCTATATTTTTTAATATTATATCAAATTTTACACTTATTTAAATTTCACTAAGCATCATGATCATATCTTTATTCTCTTACACTCTTTATCTCACTCTCTTTATCTCCACAAACATCTAGAGTTCTATCTCTCTCTCTCTCTCTCTCTCTCTCTCTCTCTCTCTCTCTCTCTCTCTCTCTCTCTCTCTCTCTCTCTCTCTCCATTTCCTTCCATCCTTACCCCCATCTCTATGTTTTCCTCTCTCCATATCTCTTCCTCTCTTTCCCTGTTGTATGATTTCTCTCCTCTCTCTATCCCTTATCTCGATTACTAAGTCTCACTCTTACTCTCTCTCTATCTACCCTAGGTCTCTCCCTCCCTCTATCTCTACCTATCTACCCCTCCCTTCCTATCACATTAGCCTAGCCATATCTCACACACACACACACACACCTCTTTACCTTTCCCCTCCCTAGCTCTCTCAATCACTCCTCATCTACATCTCACTCTCCCTCCTAGCCATCTATTTCTCTATGTTCTTCTTTGTCTTCTCTTCTCTCTCACTCACATCTATTAGGGAGAGAGGGAGAGAGGTGGTTGTAGGGTAAAACTGTGGTTTAATTTAATTAGAAATGTGGCCTTGTTTGGGTGTTAAGTTTACTCCTATCAATGTCAATCTGGGGCCTAAACTTATGAAAGATATTGGGGAAATTTTCCAAAGAGATGAAGATAAGTGGGGATGAAATGCAAATTGTGAAAATAATAAATTTAACTTATTTAACCTAAGATTTCTTCCTAAATCTATTATGATCAATAGGATTTTTAATCAATCCAATCCAATCCAATCCAATTTAATCTAATGATTTAATGCCATCAATCATTAATCTATATTTGAAAATTTTAGTCTATTTAATGAACATATATCTTAATTAATTATAAATGAAATCCAAACTTCAATCTTTGTTGGTGAAAACATTCCTAAATGATAGATGCAAACTTTGATTCAAATCACATAATACATTGATCCACTTTTTAGTTTAGTTATGCTAAATTGGTACCCATAATTCCTTTGGAAGAAGTTATCAAATGATAATGAAGGAAAAAAGGACTTCAGCTATAGAGATCACAAGATGAAGGTGATAGGAAGCAATTTGCGACATGAGACCTATGGGTTATGAAGAGAATAGGGATTTGTGATAGGAGACCTATGGGTTATGAAGGGAATAGTGATTTGTGACAGGAGACTTGTGAATTATGAAGAGAATAGGGATTTACGATAGGAGGTTCACTATTCTATTGTGATAAATATGAAATTGGCAACATGAGTTTTACTGATCTGTAACAAAGTATATAAATTTATAATAGAAGATGTAAATCTGCAATAGATGATAATTAATTATAATCAAATATGGATGAAGATGACCATGAATTTAAACAAAATGAACGAGAATGAAATATGAAGTCTAGGCACATAGGCACACATTAATTGAAATACTTTAGGATTGTTCTATTTTTAAGTTGTAGAATAATAAATCTGCACAAAACTACTATTCTGATTACCAGCAAACCAACTAATGTTCAAAGTCAAATAGTTTCACATTGAATGCATATTATTTAGAAACACGTATTCAAATAAAAATTGCACAACACAAATTCAAAATTAATTAAAATGATCTCACCCGAGTTCCAAGAGGGGGCCCTTCCTCTAGTTTCTCGAGGTGAGTGGAAACTTAAACAAACGTGCTACTTTAGCTACACATAAACTGATTTCATAATGAGACCAAAAATCCAGATAAAAAACAATCTTCACAATATATAGCTTTTGATCATCCTGCCCTATAGCCTTGCTATGATATTTTCCTATAGTAATTAACACATTTTATCATATAAAAACCCAAAACACAAGGAAGAAAACTCTTTCCAATTAATAATAAATCAAGCATATTTCTTGCATTTCCCACTGGTTAATTGGTAACTTAGGAGCTAAAGGTGTATACAAAATAAAGGATATTTGATCACAAATTAAGACACTTTAAACCCCTATCATTTCCCCCCAAATGAAGACTTTTCATTCCCTCATACAAAGAAACTAAACAAACTAGGTGGAGATGCAAATTCAATCAACCCTTTGTTCTGTTGCTTGCAGCTTATCCTGCAACTCCTAGTTCTCTTGGTGTAACTGGACCATCATCTATAATAGCTGATCAATAGGGAGAAAGGGAAAGGACATAAATTGCTGAGGAACTACTTCTTTATATATCACCATTGCTTTTGAGACATCCTCAATGGAACTTATAAAAAATTCTTTATCCAATTTTTGCAGAGACACACCCTCTAAAGGCTGCATGAATTTCTCAAGGGTTTCATCCTGATGCTTTTCCCATTCTTCCATTGTTCCTACCTATTCTTGTGGAGGATCAATAGTTATGGAGACATTCCCATCATTAGTTGTAATACAATATCCTGCTTCTTCTAACAATATTTTCCTTTGAAGAATAGTGTTAGTATTCTTTTCATAAGCTTGATAGATCACTAAATCAAGAGATCCCATTTCTATATATGGTGGATTTTCATGGCCTCTAGGGGACTTTTGAGCTTCAAGGAAGTTTGGTCTTTCATATTTCTTAGGAGACTTGTGTGCCATAGAGATTCCTATGTCCTGAGGTAGCTCTCAGGTCACAAGGGATTCATACGGAGTAGGGATCTCTGTATTTGTAGATGACCCAGGTAGTTTAATGGATTCATCTAGGTTAGGTTTTTGGAATAGGATTTGTGTAAGGTGTGAAGGACTTGATCAACTTTCTACCTTTTTCCTTTATTATGGGATTTAGTAGCTACAACTTCCACAACACTAAGGGTTTCCTCTTTAGTGGTAGTTTGGGATCCATGGGCGACATTAGCCAACTCATCAAGGTGGATAGAGGGGATCAAGGATGAAGTGACAAGGTTAACTTTTGTATTTTTAGCTATTGTAATAATATAGGATTTTGTAGCTTTTTTTTGTGAGTACTTCAGGATTTTTCAATGGGTTTTTTCACAAAAGGGGATGTAATATTTACAAGTGAGTTATCCTCTTCATCAGGATGAAGAGAAGGATTTTTTTCCTCAGCAGATATCCCTTCAACAAAAAATTCCTAACTAATTGTAGGTTGGACAAAACTAAGGCCATGAAGAACAAGTAGTTTAATCAAACCATGGTGGGCTAAAGATTGAATATGGCCTTCCCTAAAATCTCTTCAAGAACATTTTAGGGAATTATACTGATAATAAAGTACATTGCCTAATTTATGCTATCAAAGATGCAACAATAAATAGAATAGATAGCTAAAGATACATGCATACCATCCTTCACAGGTGACATATTGAATCGGGAATTTGGCTACCTCATTATACGGTGAAGGAAGGGATTTAAAATCTATCCCCTATCCTTCAATCATGGTGACTTGTTATCCTCTCTGTAGGAATTGGTTTTTATAGGTTTGGAGATCAGAAACACAAGGGTTTGCAACAAGAAAGAAGTTGTCTCCGACCTACGATAGTTTAGAAACATTCACCACAGTTTGCATTGTAACAAGAAATGCCACCCCTTGGATTTTCACCTTGTTTTTATGAAACCCCTATGCAAAAATTATGGAAACTTGCTCATCAAACCTTTGCAATTTCTTGAAGTATTTTATCCATCCAGCATAATTAAAGATTTTAAAAGCCTTTGGACATTCATGCAACTTAGTCATTTGCAAGGGTTCATGTCATTTATGAGCTCCTCCCATGGCAATAGAATGTTAGAGACCCAAAAACCACTTATGTTTAATCAAAATAGTGATAAACAGTAGAAGAAAATGACTTGTAAAGGTTTTAAAAGAAAATAAAAACAAGGAAAATTTTAAATGATAACGGGATGGCTTGTAGCATGAAAAATTAATGATGACAAGATTAAACACATCCCTTCCCCCCAAATAAATAGTGACACGTCTTGGGTTGCCAATATAAATAGTAGAAAGAACAATAAAAAATGCCTAATTAATCATTAATGGGAAGAGAGTACTTCTTGTATTAAAGGGAAATGACAGCTAGATGTTGTAAGCATGAGAAGATGGTAGGAGGTGGACATCATCAAATCTTTGTCATCAAGCAGGAGATCTGTACGTAGTAGGGATACCGATGTGCGTAACAAAGGAAAGCACAATTATAGTGCAACAAAGGAGTCCATGTGGAGGTACAAAGAAAAATATGTAGAGCTAAGAATGATTTTAGTATAAAAGGAATGGGTCCCACCAACTACCGAGAAATGTGCAAGTAGGATAGTGTGTGGCAACAGGATAGAGAAAACATCCTATCGCTAAGAACAACAATGTGAGATGTGGAAAGTGGGAGAGAGGAGGGAGCGATAGGAGGGGTAGAATGTCCTATCACAAAATACAAGAGTTTCATAAACAGAGAGTGTGATGTGTGTGTGTGTGTGTTTTTAACAACATTAGATCACAAAAAGATTTGGTTTTCAATATAATGTCACATGATTGTGCTGGAAACCCCAATTTTGACAATCAAGACTTATTGCAACTAGGAGACGCTGGAGAACCATTTTTCAACTCATAGTTGGCCAGCAATGCTAGAAGCCCAGTTTTCATTATTGGATCTTGTTATTGCATTATTATTATTATTTTATCTTATTTTTATTTTTAATTTTTTTTCAATAATTTTGATGTCAATGTTGAAGAAGGCCAAAGGGAATGATGGTTAGTTCCTTAGCCATATCCACAAGGAAATATTCCTTTGAAAGGGGCTTTTGGTACATCTTTACGTGATGACCATTGATGAGGAGCATGCGGTGTTCAAAATCCATAGTGCAGAGTTGTAACACACCATCATCATATACATATTCAACTTTGTAAGGCTCGAGCTAGCGCGTATGAAACTTTCCCTTACAATCCTAGAACTAGGAGTCATATAGAAGTGCCCAATCCTTAGGCTGAAAATAACATTGGTGAATATGTTTTTCATTCCATAATGCACACTACTTCTGGACAATTTTAGTGTGGAGAAATGCATCTTAATGAAGTTCATCTAGAGAGTGTAATTGAGCAAGGCGCTCCTACTGAGCATCATAGAGACTCAAACCAAGTTAATGTGGTTCATAGAGTCTTGATCTTGAACTCAATGGTAAGAACAACCTTCTTACCATATATCATCTCATAATGGGTTATACCAGTATTAGTCTTCCACATGGTGTGATAGGCCCATACGGCTTCAGGAAGCTATATGGCCCAATCATTCTTATGTAGTGTAACGGTCTAGTAAGAATGTTTTCAAGCTCTCGATTCATTACCTCAACTTTTTTGTTGGCTTGGGGGTGGTAGGGAGTATACTTATAGTGGTGAATCTCATATTCTTTGACTAAAGCAACAATGAAATCTGAAGTGAATTGAGGTCCTTGTGTTGGGGCTCAAAAATGCTGACTATTTTGACGCCAACTAACAAGCATAATAAATGCCTCTGCAATTCTAGTTCGATCGAACCAAGGCTGGTAGGCCTAAATTGAATATGTTGTCTAACTGCAAAAATATGTGCATAAACAACAGAAATTCCCTCCAAAGGGGTTACTGATCCTTGGAGGAAAAAGCAATTTAATATCCTAAATGTTAGATAGTTAGATATTTAGACTAATGCTATGAATTAATACTAAACCTAATTTAATGTTTTGTAAATAAGATAGCAGATTAGAAATGAACTTCACAGAAAGGAATAAATGACAAACTCAAATGAACGAATAGACTAGTGCCTGATACCAAAATGGGAATAGAGTCAGATACATTCAATGATGTGTATAACCAGAGATGGTTTTAAGATAACTCGCTTCTGTAGAAATGAGACCATCAACCTACAAGCTTCTATTTGAACCAAGATTTACAAGAATTTATACAATAGGTCCTATGCTTTTTAGCTCAACTAAAGAGCTCGAAAGGAAACAATAACAGGTTCTCATACCATGCTATCATTATTCAAATTGTACATATTAATTATAAATAATTTCTTGAAATGGAAAAGATAGTAGGATACCCTGGCTAAAGAGTAATCTGAGAAAACAATTGAACATACAAACTATATTAACAGTAAGGTACCAAAACTTATCTAATATTCACACATCGGATTTTGGCATTAGTTTCCAATCTGTAAGAGATAGATTTTTGCCATGATTTATTGTGTCTTTTTTATTGTTTACAATTGATTGATTATAAATATGAATCCCAATAGTTTCCTGTGAAAGGACATGCCCTTTCATAGGACCTAATTATTCAACTACCCTAAAAACAAACCATAACAATGGTTGTTAAGACAAATATTTCCCATACAAATTGATTTGGTGGTCTTTGGTGTTCCATGTATAATAATATTGATATTCAATTACTTGCACGAAAACACCAAAGATTAGATAATCAAGATAAAATTTATTATTTTTATACCATCTAAAGGTTTTCAAAAAACTATAATTATTTATTTATCAATTAAGAATTAATAATTTCATGCCAAATGTTAATACATGCATTTGATAATCAATGTGAAAAAATTTAATATTATGCTCTATGTCATCCTCAAAAGTTATCAAAAAGATAAGGAATCTCTTTAATTATAAATCATAAAAGATTTCAGTAATGAGAAAAAGTAAAAACATTACGTTTAGAATTATTTCTTTATTTTATAATAAAACATAATGTATTTATTTAAGGAGATAATTCATTTGTAAACATAGAGCAATGTAAAATTTAATATAAACATATTTTAAAAGCATTAGGGAAGAAAATTTATAATCCATCCTAAGAGGAATGCATCTACCCTAAAAATCAAAACAATTCACTCAAGGTAAATATATTCATTTTATAAAACTTTCACCCTAATGTTTTAAAATGTGTCTAATATAAAATAATATTACAACTATACAAATACATATAATTAAAAAACCTAAAAATATAACTCTCTAAAAAGTAACCCTAAAACTTACATATAAAAAGGATTAACTAATTCATAAAAAATAATAAATTGAAATTATCTATACCCTAAGATCAAAGTAAATGGGTAAGGAGAAAATCACTCTTAGGGATTTGCCACAAAAGAATAAATGGCAAACCCTAAAAAACATATACATCATAAATTATTAAAAATTTAAAAACCTTATCACCTAGTTTGGTAAAATATTAATATTAAAAATACACTAGGTAAAAATGCCAAATTGCATTTAAGGATATGAAAAAGAAAAAGAATTAACATTACAATAAAAACCCTAAACAAGTTAATATTTATCAAATTTAACCTTTATTTCATCACATGATTTGATGAAATGCATATTACATATATACTGATTTGCCAGGCTATTTTGTGCAAGATTATTTTGTTTATTATCATATTTTTTATTTAGAACATTCCCTTTCCTATATTCATCCTCTTGCGTAAGTGGATAAATAACATTTGGTTGTTCATTGCTACTTTTTTCAGTCTACACATATAAATCATAATGACTCTGGTTTTGTGCAAAATAATAGGTGTCTTTTGGCTTACGTAGGAGGATACTTGGCTGCTTAAGTGGATTTTCAAATTGTGTATCATGCTTTGAAAATCTCCAGTCTCCTCCTTGATCTCCCAATGCATGCACATAGTGTTGCATTTTATCTTCATTCTACACAAATTTGGGATCATGCATTTGCTTTTGTAACTCTTGGTTTTGATAATATAGATTATCATTTTGACATTTTGAGGGAACATTTAATACATCCGTCTTTTGCACAAACCTGGAATGATATAGTTGCTCACGTGTGCTTCTAAGTTGCTCGATCTAGTTTTCCTTTTGTATTTCACTTTGTTCATGACACATATTATGTGCACCATACTTCTATTCATGTGGGTGATGTGTGCCATGAGATTGAAAAGTATTATTAATCTAGTGAGGTTTATCACACAAATCATATTGTTTATGACTAGGAAAATCAACGTGACTAGATTGTTGCGTATGATACTTTGAAAGCCTCTCATCATTTCCCTGCCAACCTAGTGTATTTTTATGCTGCCCCGTGATCTTGTCTTCATTGCCATAAAGTTGTGATCTATCATCTTGCATGTTCTGTGTGAATACATCTTCATACTGTGCGCTATATCTTTGATATTGCCATACCTTATGTAAATATTCATTTTGTATATTCTCTTGCACAGGTTTGAATCTATGCAGCTGCTCACGTGGGTCTTCGTATTGTGCACAGTAATTTGAATGATACCAACCTTGTTCTTGATCACCCAATGTGTGAACACAATGTTGTGTTTCAGCATCATTATTTTCTTGCGCAATTTTATAGGGTTGTATATTATGACTTAGGTTTTGATTATTATCTTTCGTAACACCCCTTTGTTCTCCATGCTTTTGTGCAACATGATTATTGTTTGGATTCCCTCATAAACCTCTAGGTTGGTGCATTTGCTGGTGATAATTATTTTCTTGCTGATGTGCATGAGTATATTTCTCATAATCCACACCTTGAAGCTGCTTGTGGACCCCAACATGGTATTGTATATCTTCTTTCAAGTATTCCTCATGTGCATACATATTAAGGTATTGCATATCATCTTTTTGCTGATGTTCTTGCACAAATTTATGATTATTGTTTGGATGCTCACTTATATTATTTCCATCCATCTCATGCAAATTTGTATGGTTCATTTGTTGACATTCTTGAGTGGCTTGCGCAAAGAGATATTGGGGTTTCGTGGAAAATTTTTGCTGCATTTTTCTTTTCAAATGATACACGTTATGTGTATTATATTGTTTTTGTCGCCAATGATATGCATCTTGAGGCTACACAAGAACCTTAACACAATGCAATGTATCCTCCCCATGCAAGCTATCATATTGCTTGCAGTTACTTTGATGATAATGCTTATTGTGACCGGGTATTTCCTCCTCGTATTGTGTATTATCATTTTCATTACCCCAACCATCAATACATTTATTTTTCTGATGTTGTACATGATCTTTAATTTGTGCATAATGTTCATCATCTCCCAGTACTTTTCCACCATTAATGTGCTGACCGAATGTGAATTCTCTTGGCTGGAAACAAGGTTTTTCTTTGCCTTGTGCATTATAAATGCTATATTTAACCCCATGCGGCTGCATATTATTACTAATATGCTGTAAATCTTTACACATATTGATTTCCTGCATACTCTCATCACCTTGGACATGTAAATTTGGGTACATACTATTATGCATTTTTAATTCCTTATATTTATATTGATCTCCCCTATCATGCCCAAGGAAACTAGCATGCTAGTTATTTAATTCTTGGCCATGCTTTTCTTTATCCGGCAGGACAATAATCTCTCCAAATCTTGGCATATTAACATACTATCCATGTCCATTATTATTTGGTGACAAGTGACAATTACTCCCATCCTGCATGTAAATCTTAGGATGCAGATCATGATTCCATTTATTATAATTTCCTTGTATATTCCCATAATGCCTCACATTGTGATTTGGCTCAAGATTATTATAATTATTACCAAAATGAATTAAATCATCATCTCTATGCTCTTGTCCTCTACCATACTAGGAGTGACTGTGTTCATCATCATTGTTATTCCTTCTTCCCTAACTATTTTGATTGTCACAGTGATCATAAATGTCCTCTCGCTCGTTATCCATGTTATACATTGGATTAGGAAAAATTTAAATGATCATTGTCACTTGTAATCCTTCCTTCATAGTTTGGTTCCAATTCAGTGAATCGCTTGTTCTTTAGAGATCTTCTCCCTAACATAGGCTTTTCCTGAAATTGAGTTTTAGAGTCACCATCTCACCTTCTGTGAGGAAAAGTATAATTGCTCTAAGTCCTATATCCCAGTAGAGTCTTTGCAACATTAACCAGAGATCCTGAAACTACCCTTCACTGATAGGTCCCTAGTAGAGTCACCAATTTGTTGGTGCCCAAAAATGATGGATCACTTTTGGCCAACTGATAGGTACACACTAATACCTCTGCAATTTTGGCTTAATCAAGCCAAGGCTGATAGGCCTAAATTCACTTTAAACTATCAAATTCTCTATGTTGCACAACTACGTACATAAATAAACAAAGTTCCTCCCAAGGTGGTGAATGATCCTTGGAGGAAAGAAAAAAATCCTCTAATAATCTCTATTCTATAAATCTTGACTAAAGTGGATTAAACTAAGGACTCAAAAGTAATATTTTTGAAATAATGATTATATAATCTACAAACCACAAAGTATGAACCAAATGACAATTTCCAAATTATAGTTAGATCGGTGCCTTCTAAATACTTGGGCTATAGAGTCATAAAAATTTCAATCCTATGTACAATCAGAGATGGTTTTAAGGTAACTCACTCCTGTAAAGCGAGACCATCACCCTACAAGCTTCTATTGAAACAAAATTTAAAACAACTTATACAATAGGTCCTATGGTTTTTAACCCAACTTAAGAGCCCGAAAGGAAACAGTAACAGGTTCTCAGATCATGCTACCATTATTCAAATTGTACAAATTAGTCATAAATGAATGCATCAAATAGAAAAACACTGTAGGATACCCTAGTTCATAGAGTAATTTGAAAGACTAATTGAAAACATATAACTTATAACCACAAATAAAAAAGAAGAGCACTTATCTTTATTAATGTTGAAAAAAATAGTACATTAGAGTTCATATTGTAGTTTTGATTGAATTATATCCTATGAAAATATATCTTGTATTGTTTGTATTGTCTTCTCTCTAAATTTTACATTATGTATATATATGTGTTTGAGTGGCTTTCACACCTCTTTAGGGTGAAAAGACACAACCCTTATTACAAATTATTTTGAAAAAATAATAAACTAACTAAAAAATAACTAGCTAACTTTTGGATTTGGGCTTGGTTGAAAAACCAAAACACCTTGTGGAAAGCTAAGATTTTTAATGGAAATAGGAAATTTGATTTCCCGAACTGGGTCTTTTTTATATATTTATAAAATTTGACCATCTTTTGCCTCTGTCGGCATCATCTTTGTAGCAGGTTGAAATTCCAGCATTTTCTGAAGGCTTTGATCATAGAATTTTGATTGTTCTTGTCACATAGCTTCCTTCCATAATCTCTCAACTTGTTAATTGAAAATTAATATAATTTCTTATCCCATTTCATGTACTCCACCATTAATTATTTGGCATGGAAATTAAGAGGCCATTTTGTAGGGTTTTATCACTATATAGGACTCCAAATTTTGCCCAAAATTTAGAGCTCCAACAACTTGATCGGTGGTGATCTCCTGAGGCACACCAAAGAGAGTGAAAATATTTGAATATAAAAATTCAGCTACCTTAGTGTCTCATGCATGTTTAAGGGCCACCACTTCAACCCACTTGGTGACATAATCGGTACACACAAGAATGTACTCCTTGTTCTTATATAGAAGGTGGATTAATGAGTAAAATGAAGACCCCATTTTTCAAAGGGTTCAATGGAAAGCTAAGGGTGTAGTGGCATCTCATCAGAGTGTGTTGGATGACCCACTCACTGGCATTGATCACAATGTTTAACATGTCACTTATAATCTTTATGGATTGTAGGCCAATAATATCTAGTAGCTAGAATCTTTTGAGCAGACCTCTGAGCAAAAAAGTGTCCACCACATGGTTCGGTATGGCATGCATGAAGAATATCAAAGACATCCTCCTCAAGAACACACCTACACATAATGTTGTCAATTCCAGCATAGAAGAGGAGACCATGTATCTAGGTGTATTGTCCACAGAGGCCTACCATCTTACAACGTTCTCACAAAGAGAAATGTAGAGGGAATTTTCATGCACCTAAATAGTTGTCAATATCAACATACAATGGAATCTTTGTGGAAATGTAAAAGAGATGCTCATCAGGGAATGTATCATCAACATGAATAGGTTCATTGTCTGGTTGTTGCAACTTGGATAAGAAATCTACAACCACATTTTCTCGAGCAGGCTTATCAAGTATAGTAACATCAAATTCTTGTAATAAGAGTAACCATCTAATGACTCTACCAGTTACTATAGGTTTATTCATTAAAAAGTGAATTTTGAATGATCTGTATGAATAAATACTTTATAACCGGTAATATAATGCCAAAATTTATTAATAGCATAAACAAAAGCCAAAAAATCCTTCTCAGTTACTGTATAATCTACCTTCACTCTTGTAAATTTCTTGTTGATGTAGTAAATAGAATAAAAGAGGTCATCTTCTTTCTGTCGAAGCACTGCACCCATAGAAGAGTTAGAGGCATCAATATGGATGTGAAAGGGGAATTCCCAATTTGGTCCTCCAAGAACTGAAGTGGTCTCAAGCTTGGTCTTAATAGTTTTAAAGGCATCTTGACACTTAGGTGTCCAAGAAAAGATAACATCTTTAGTTAGAAGGGAAAATAATAGAGAGGGAATTTTATTGAAGTTTTGAATACATCTCTGATAATATCCAACATGACCAAGGAAACTCCTAACATCCTTTTGGGTGGAAGGTGTACATAATTCTTGTATTATCTAAATCTTCTTAGCATCAACCTATATTCCTTTTGAAGAAATCAAATGTCCTAACACAATCCCCGTAGTCATTAACATGTGACACTTTTCATGGATTAAAGACAAATTAGTGTCTATACACCTTTTAAGCACTTTCTCTAACTTATCCTTAGCCTCTTCAATAGTGTTAACATGGATGGTAAAATCATCCATATAAACCTCGACACAATCATTAATTAGATCAACAAAAATAATCAATACCACTCTTTGAAATGTAGTTGGGGCATTACATAACCCAAAAGGAAGAACATTGTATGCAAAACTACCCCATGGACACATGAAGGTGGTCTTATCTTGATCTTCCAGTGTGATGAGGATTTGGTTATACCCACTAAACCCATCCAGGAAAGAGAAGAAACATTTTCCTACAAGAGTATCCAACACTTGATCAATAAATGGCAATGGAAATTGATCCTTTTTAGTTTCCTTATTTAATGTTCTATAGTCTGTACAAATACACCACTTACTATTTTTATTTGGAACCACTACTAAAGGAGATACCCACCTGCTATCCAAGATAGGATAGATGAACCAAACACTCAACAATTTTTGTAGCTCTTCTTTGACCATATCTCGCAAAGCAGGATTAAGTCTTCGTTGTGGTTTCTAAATAGGGAGACTCCCTTCTTCTATGTAGATGTGATGGGTACAAGTATCTAGATGAATACGGTGCATATCTTGATATTCCCAAAAAAATGTGGCTTTATGTTCCTTAAACATGGAAATAAGGTCCTTTATTTGAGTGGGTGTTAATCATGGGTTAATATTAAGGGTACGTCCCAGTAGAATCTTCATGGGTTTTGATGGTGTAGGAACATCAAGTGTGACCCCTAGTGTGAAATCTGACTTATCTAAGGATAAAAGGGGACTATATAAACATTGATGTGGCAATAAATGATGTAATATGAGAAAATGTTGGATATATGCAGAACCAACTACCAAAGGAAAATTCCCAAAAGGACAATTAATAGTTACATGTAAAGGAAAAACCATGGATTCTAAGACATCATTAGACTCATACCCATTTTGAAGAAAATCAACAAGGATATTATCCTTAGTAGGTTCTTCAAAGTTTTTTTCTTTCTCAATGGTAAGGACTGACAAAGAATCTTTTAGATCACTATCAACCCAAAAGGGATCTTTTGTATCTAATAAAGGTTGAGCAGGGGGATATAATGTCAACTGTTTGGTTTGGTCTCCATTAGAAATAACCATGTTTCCTGGTCAAAAATGGATGAAAGCATTGGCAACATCTAACCAAGGTATCCCTAGGATTAAAGGATACCTCCCCCAACTTAACTTTTGGTTGCAATATCATAAAGTGAGTTGGGTAATCCCAAGTATGTATGGAGAGAACAACATCTTTTATAACCCCCTCAGCTTTAACGAGGGACCGGTCAACCATATGGAGTACAGTAGGGGTAGGTCTAAGTCCTTTAAGAGATAACTTGATCTTTGTCTCATTGGTCATTACATTAATGGAAATGCCCAAATCTACAAGATTATTTAGAATAACAACCTTACCTATGCTTACCTAGATGATCGGGCTGCCAAGATCTACATATTTTGGAATAGTTAAATTCCCCAACATCAAGTGACAAGTCTTCCTACTATCCAATAACTTGAACTATCTTTGGGTCCTCCTTTTTCTCTCACCGAGTGCATAATTCTCAAACTATTTTATTATACACCTTAATGTCCTTGATAGCTTAAAAAAGAGGAATCTTAATATTAACATTATCTAATTCATTCAAAAGATCAAACTCTATACGCGTGGTATCCTTTGGCTTTGGTATAGGAATGAAATGATCAGTAAATGGTGGTTCCTTTTCAAGCTCCTCTTTAGGTTCATCATTGACCTTTGTGATGGTAGGTCCTTGGAGAGATTTTCCTGATCTCAGTTAAAATCCATCCAATTCTACTATATTTATAGGATAAGTAGGATAGTTTTCCACCTCATTATTGTATATGGGTTGAGACAACTTATTATTGGGGTTCAAATTTGGTTGTGTGGGCATAGTGATAGGCTTAGGTGGTTGCGGTGGATTTTGAGGTGAATTAGATGAAGATGGAGGTATTGGGGGAAGAAATTGTTGTGTTTGTTGATAAGGGCTTATTATAGGTGGTGGTGGAAATGGATGTTGCAGAGGATATGATTGTAGGTATGGTTGTGGAGGTGGATATGAAGAAGGTTGTGGTGCATGTGGCCTCCATGCCTGATGCCATGGTTGTACACCAAAATGATAATTTTGGGGCCATTTTGAATAAGGATGAGGTTATTGCCAACCCCCATACCATGGACCTTGATTGGGAAAATTATGAGTTGGTCCTATGAAATGTTCACTTGGGAAACTTCATGGTTGGAATGGGCATCTAGGAGCCATAAAGTAAATTGGTTCCTCCATAGGAGCCATAGGAGCCATCTCACTAAGTAAAGTTCTCAATGTAGAAATTTTGTTGGCCTCTTTGAGGGATGCCACCTTAGTCCTATTATAAGGAGAATCTTATGGTCGATGCTTTTTATGACAGGTTGGACACTATACTGCTAGAGATTTTTCAGCCTCCTCTTGTTTCCTATGAGTATACATTTAGTTATACCTATGGTACTCCCCATAGAACAAAAATTAATAGGATTTCTTTGTACTGATCACTGAGACTGAGATTAGTTCTTGCAAATTTCACTAATATCTTAAAAGGTTAATTTTGAAATATCATCTCTCCCATTAAATTTAGAGTGTCTATAGTCTCATCCTTGATCCCTCTAAGAAACAACATTTTAATGGTGTCAGGGGTCAAGTCAGGATGTCGAGACCGCTGAAAGCTAAAATAAAATTGTTCCAAGAATTCTTCTAGTGCTTCATCTTCCTTTTGTACCATATGAAAGATCTTATCCCAAACTTTCTTTATTTTATAATATTCCTGATATTTTTCCAAAAATACTTCTTTCATTTGTTCCCAAGTTCAAATATCCTGAAGGCTCGTAAACCACCAGAGTGTTGCATCTTTAAACATTGCTAGAAACAACTTGAGATTTTGAGCATCATTTTGGTAGTCATAACTATGGAAAATAACATCAAATTGAAATAGAAACATATCAGGATCCTCAACAGTTAATCCTCTAGAAAATAGGTAAGGCATAGTGGGGTATATTTTTCATTGGTGCATTATCTTCAGGATGGTAAACAGGGAATTAAAAAGTTGTGGGATTATGTGGCACCATGGCTCTTTCTTGCCTAGGTTGTCCTCCATTACATTGATTACCCCTACCCAAGTTTACTACATTATTATCACCCATGATTTCCTGAAGAACTTTGAATGCCCAAGAAGTATAAGAAGTTTGGAAAGGATTCTTATGAGGTATGATACTTCAGGCTTCAAAGGACTCTTTAAACTATTTGGAAAGCTCTGGAGAAATTGCAAATGGGAGTGAATCAGATGGATTTGCACTTGTAGTAACTATATTCTAGTTTATCTTAGGTTTTGTTTCCTCAAGAAATGGGTCTTTTTGTTTTTGTGTTTTTTGGGTTTTTGAACTACCTACTAAATCCTTTTTAACAAAGCTTCCTTGACTATCTCTAATCCTATTCATGCACTTAAATAATTTACTGTAACACAAACCTAAGGTACTGACTTGAATAAGGTTGAAAATTACTTAGGCTTTCTCGAAGGTGCACTGTTCCTAACTTAATTTATACAATTTCACACCTTTAATACATTTCCTTGACAATGGCACCAAAAATGTAGGGTAAAATTGTGGTTTAATTTAATTAGAAATGTGGCCTTGTTTGGGTGTTCATTTTACTCCTATCAATGTCAATTCGAGGCGTAAAATTATGAAAGATATTGGGGCAATTTGCCGAAGGGATGAAGATGGCAGTTAAGTGGGGATGAAATGCAAATTGTGAAAATAATAAATTTGACTTATTTAACCTAAGATGTCTTCCTAAAGATATTATGATCAATAGGAGTTTTAATCAATCCAATCCAATCCAATTTAATCTAATTATTTAATACCAACAATCATTAATCTATATTTAAAAAATTTAAGTCTATTTAATGAACATACATGTTAATTAATTATAAATGAAATCCAAACTTCAAGCTTTGTTGGTGAAAATATTCCTAAATGATAGATGAAAACTTAGATTCAAATCACATAATACATTGATCCACTCTTTAATTTAGCTATGCTAAATTGGTACCTGTAATTCCTTTGGAAGAAGTTATCAAATGATAATGACAGGAAAAGGACTTTAGTTGTAGAGATCACAAGATGAAGGTGACAAGAAGTGATTTGCGAGAGGAGACTTGTGGGTTATGAAGAGAATAGGTATTTGTGATGGGAGACCTATGGTTTATGAAGGGAATAGTGATTTGTGATAGGAGACCTGTGGGTTATGAAGAGAATAGGGATTTATGACAGGAGGTTCATTGTTTTATTATGATGAATAGGAAATTGGCGACAAGATTTTTATTGATCTGCAACAGAGTATATAAATTTATAATAGAGGATATAAATATACAATAGAGGATAATGAATTATAATCAAATATGGATGAGGATGATAATGAATTTAAATAGAATAAATGAGAATTAAATTTGAAGTCCAGACACACATCAATCGAAATACTTTAGGACTGATATGTTTTTAAGTTGTAGAATAATAAATCTGCACAGAACTACTATTTTGATTACCAGCAAACCAACTAACGTTCAAAGTCAAATAGTTTCACACTAAATGCAAATTATTTAGAAACACACATTCAAAAAAAAATTACACAACACAAATTCAAAACCAATTAAAATCATTTCACTCGGGTTCCAAGAGGGGGCCCTTCCTCTGGTTCTCTAGGTGAGTGGAAACTTAAACAACATACTAATTCAGCTATGCATAAACAATTGCATCCACATGAATCATAGAACTTGATTGATTTCAATATTGCATATCTAAATTATTATTTATCTTCAGGTTTTACACACACATATATAAATAATCAAGAGTCTTTTATTCACAAAACATAGGTTCTAAACATAGAATTGATTTTATCTGATCAAAACTAAACTTAGCAAACTAGGAATATTTTTTTGGCCATAGGCCATAAACCATATTTAGTATAAATAGACTAGGCTACAACCCTAGAATGTAAATTGATTTCATAATGAGATAAAAAATCCAAATCAACAACAATCTTCACAATCTATATCTTTTGATCATCCTTCCCTATAGCCTCACTATGATATTTTCCTACAATAATTAACACTTTTTATCATATAAAACCAAAAACACAAGAAAGAAAACTATTTCCAATTAATAATAAATCAAACATATTTCTTGCATTTCTCACTAGTTAATTGGTAACTTAGGAGCTAAAGGTGTATAGAAAATAAAGGATATTTGATCACAAATCAAGACACTTTAATGAACCCCTCTCAGTGGGGAAGGGAGAGAGAGAGAAGGGAAAGATGGAGAGAATGAGGGAGGTAGAAAGAGAAAGGGAAGGAAGAAATTATTTATGGCTTATGGTTATAGGGTTTAGGGCTTACAGCTTATGACAATAAATTTTAGGGTTTAAGGCATAGGGTTCAGGGTTTAGTGATAGAGGTAGAAAATAGGGAGATAAGAGAAAGATGGAGAGAGTTGGAGATGAGGAAAGAGAGATGGAGAAGGGAGAAATAGAGAAAGGATTTAGATTTTAGGACTTGTGGTTATAGGGTTTAAGGTTTAGGGTTTAGGGAGTAGTATAAGGTTTAGGGTTGAGGTAGGGTTTAGAGTTTAGGAGGGAGAGGTAGGGGAGAGATGGGGTAGAGGTAGGGGATATGGAGATAAGGGAAAGAGGGAGGGAGGTGGAAAGGGAAGAGGGGGAAAGATAGAGAGAGATAGAGAGTGAAGGATGTTGGAAACAATAGGTACTAAGAGGTGGGTGAATCCGTACTTATAAAACTTTTTAAACTCTTTATGATTCCTTTAAACATCAATGAAATAAACTTCCATAACATCAAGCATATAACTGAAAGAATAAAATAGAAATGTAAAAAATCCAATGAAATCACATGTACACACATAATACTTCAATTTTGGTATTACAGAAGCCCTTGGTTAGAGGGAAAAACTATGGTGGGGATGACACCCACAACTCTTCACTGTAGTAGAAAAGGTTTGCCTGGTTAAGAGCTACAAATGTCACTTTCTGGCTGACTCACCCTATTAGGAGTGACTGATACATAGTTATATTTATCTAGAAGTCCTATTAAAAACTACCCTATTAAAGGATCTTATCCCACTATTACAGTGCTCACTCGATTAAGGAATTTACAATAAATTCTTGTCAAAGACTACCTTGCTTAAAGGATTAAAAACTTGGTGAAACTATTATGAATACAACAAGAATAAAATGATATATTATTTGTACTTTGTTATGCTGATCAGATCCCTTATGCTATGTCCTTAATCTATCCTTTCTTCTATAGCATCTCTATATAGTGCTCTTGTAATCAGACCTTCAACTTGTCATTAACTTCAGCTTCCTTTTTTTTATCATCTCTCATCAACTCTATCTTCTTATACACTGTCCACCGCTAGATGAACAAACATTTTAGGTTTTCCAATCCATCCAAACATGTTACTACAGTCTCAATACATTTTTAAGAAACATAACTCTTTCACTGTGTCGACTAGATCAACACCGGTGTTGTCATTTCTAATGTCCAATATTATTTTATTGTTATTTGTCAAACATACCTTGGAATCATAATCAAATCTATGCACAAGTTCCAATAAATTGCTTCAATCATCACCTTGAAATTTGTACTATGTTTTACCTTTTATCCAGGTTCAATGAATCTACTGCTAACATGACCGATTTGATCAAATAAATAAAACTGTGTATTGTCCTCTATCTTTTACCTATTTATCTTATTGACTGATTAATATTTTACCTATTTACATGTTTACCTATCTACCCATAGTCTTTCTTGTTCAGTGATAATAGACCTCTTTCTTCTTACCGCTTGTCTTCACCTATTGACTTATCCTATTTTTTGATAATGCTTTACTTGTTCCTTTATATGTTTGTCCATTAGAAATAGTGTAGTTCACCTATTTCCTTTCCGTGTACCGATTATCTACTTTTTTTACCTATTGGATATCTATGTTTAGTGATTATTGTAACTTCTCATACTTTGCACAAATACTTTCACAAATGGGATGGATTACCAACAATGATAACCATAAATTCCAAAATCATTAGCAATGACCTTATTATGATTTTCCAGTCAACATTCTCCCCCTTTGGCATTGATGGAAAAAACTTGAAATTTTCAAAATTTGAGTAACACTTACTTCCCCTACATCAATTCTCCTTCAATTTTATACAATTGTACATATCTAATCTTATCACTTACTGCCTCATTTTCTATACTCTGACTTGTTGGTTTTCCCCACATTTACTCCCCCTTTTTGGCAACAATGCCAAAGATTGTAACAAAAAATGTTATACAATGATACTTACCTTTCACAATTTGTCAAATATAAATTTGAACTTTCCTTTTGCACTTTCTAATAAATGTTCCCATGATTCATTCAAATCTTTCAGTGAAATGTAGTGACCATGTAAGTTAGATGCTATCTCCTACATGTTTTCAATAGTGCTCATCTCCGGTGTGGAAATCAATTATTCATCCTTCTTAAGATATTCTTGCATTATGTCCATATGAGGGGTTAGTATACCTTGTAACTCAAGTAATGCCATTTTGATTCTATCTTCTTCTACCTTAAGTTCACTTTCTCTAAATGATATTTCCCTCATTTTGGCCATATGCTCCAACATTGATGAGTTCAATGGGTCCATATTGCTCTCATGTGTGGCCAATCCACTCTCAAGTTGTCCTAACCTGACCTTTATTTCTACAATGAAATGTGTAGAAGTACATATCTTGCCAAGTAACTTACCAGATTCTATTAGTGCATCCAACATCTCTTTGACAATCTCAAATAGTGAAACTTTGATTAGAATAATCTTTTGTAACATTTTGTATATCATTTCTTGACCTAACCCCTTCTCTACTATGTTCCCAATTTCAGCTTCTAGATAATGATCTAAACTATTGATAGCATCAACTAGTATCTTGACATGATCAATGAATGGATCATCCTTGTCAATTTGCACTTTAGGTAATAAATCAAAAATTAAATTGACAATTTTCCTTAATATTCTTTTCTTTTGTTTCTTTCTTTTGATTATGTCTCTCTTAGCTTTCTCGGCAAACTTTTGTGAATACAATAACTTCTTATACTTTAGTTTCTTAGGATCTTTTTTTAGTATCTCAAATTCAAGGTCATCTTCCTCTTCATCATCTTCTTCATCTTCATTTCTTTTATATTTCTTCTTGTCCTCTATTATTGCTTGCGAGCTGCTAGGGATGTTTTCCATAATGGTTTCTTCTCCCCCATTGGATGTTCCATGTTTATCATCTGATTTCTTTTCACCTCAACTCTAACTTTGTTCATCTACTTCTACATTTCTTGTGTCCTTTTCTTCTCCTATCTCTTTTTATTTATCTACCTCTTGAGCTCCTTCATGATCTTTCTATCATTCATCCTATTTATCTTGCTTATCCTCTTGATCTATATCTTTCACTTAATCTGTGGTCTCAGTTACCTATTCAAACACTTCACTCTTTTCATTTTATTCAACCTTTTTTACTTCAGTATAAACCACATCATCATTAATAAAAATAGGATTTACTTCAAATGGTGACTGGAGTGGTGATTCATCATTAGTATTTCCTCCCAATGAGGAATAATGAGTCTCTATTATGTCATATTTTGTATAAGGTGTGTCTCTGATGTATTCAATTATAATAGTCTTAATTTCTGTGACTAGTGGTTGAGGTTGGTCAATGTTGAATATCCTTTTCCAAGTTATTACTGCTTCCTCTTCAACCTCTTGTTCTCTATGAGCTATAATAAGTCCAGTACCATGACTAATTTTAAATCTTCCTTTATATGTTTCAAGTTCATTATCCATTTATTTTGTCGAAAAAGTGTCGCATGGTGAGTATGAGTGTCCTTTCTCTTACATCTTTCTCTATTTTTAGTACTGCCTCCCATTTTATATTTATTGCATCAAGTAATTTATCAGGCACATGTCCTTTGAGATGATTTGGAACTCTAACATGTTTATGAAAATGAAATACAAGTGCATCCTCAATTTCCTTTTTCTCTTCATCAGAGAACATTTGAAACTTGAAATTGCTTATGTAACCGATTGCTCCATGTTCACTTATTCCTTTTGTAATATTTGTAGTAGTTAATGTTTTTCCAAACTTACCTAAGTCTGTGGTCTCCTTATTAGAATTAGTCTTTTTTTCCCTTTCTTCCTCCTTTTTATGCTTCTTTCTTTTTCTCGGAGAGGCCTTGGTTTGACCTATAGTCTTTCTCTTCTCATAGGTTTTTATATTCTTATGGTTAGAGGATTGACCTCCATGAAATTATGTTAGATAACTGAGGGGGGTGAATCAGTTAAGTCAAGTTATCCTACATTCCCAAATACTATCCAATGTATAAAAAAAATCCAACATAAAAACTTAAATAGATCAGTAACACTTGACTGTGTCTTTATGATTCATTTACCAGATGCAAGTTAAATCATCTAGTATATACTGATCAAACTAGTAATTGTAATGTGTGAATTAAAATAAAAAATCATCACATCCATACACATATAAAACTTTATTTTTAATGTAGAAACCCTATTAGGGGAAAAACCACCTAGGACTGGTACCTGAAATGATTTCACTCTTTTGAAGTGAGCTCGGTTAAGAACCAACCCTGTTAAAGGTTACAAAACAAATTGTAAGGTGTGACCTTGTTAGAGTCTTTATTACTAACATTTCTCCATGACCATACATTCACTTGGGTCAACAAGAAAATAATCAACACTCATTGAATGCCATAAAGAAATAAATAAAGATTGTTAAGTCCCACTCAGTTTAGATATTTGTCTATAGCAATGGTTAGAATGCAACAATAAATGATCTGATTCAAATACAACTTCTTTTGAAGATATTAAGATCTATGCTAAGCCCATATACCTATGGCCATCATAATCTCTTCAATTTCTTTATTTCTTCTAACTCTATTCTACTCGGTTATCTCCTTTCTGATGCTCAGTGTAGTCTGCAGAATTGCTTAGTTCTCACTTCAACCTGTCTGACCAGCTTCATATGAATACAATCTTCTCCTCATTGGCATAACTCATTATGAATCTCTTATCTCCTTTTATAGACTCATCCTTAGAACATATTGTATCAACTCCTCAAATATTTTAGGCAAGTCCAGTAGATGGGTCAAACCATTTGTCTGAAGGTGTTTGAACTCATCTTTCAATTCTCCATCATCGCACATAGCCATGCATTTCTCTTGAATCTGTTCATCTCCAAGATAAAAAAAATGTTGCAATGTATAAATTATATTACATCTTCAATAAAAAATACCCTAGGTGAAATTAGGGATAGGGAACCTATTTTATCAATTTCATCATCCTTCAATAGACATAGTTTGTGTTTAGGTTTGGGTTCCTTGGTGATTTTGATCAACTTTGGTGTTACAATTTTTGATGCCATGATAGATCTTTAAATTTCTTCTCTTAAATCAAAAACTACTTCTGATATCTTCTCAACTGACCTCCTCTCTACTCAACCCCTTAGCTAGGGTTCTCAAATCCGTTAATCAATTTTTTGCATGAATTTTTCTCACACAAATCTCATAATCAATCGTACTAGATGCTCACTTTCTATTCTGATAACCATTCTTCAAAATGAAATGTGAGTAATGAATAGGTTATCTTCAACATTTATTTACCCATAACCTTTCCAATGGTAACATTAGGTACAATGCAATAAATTTAGTTTACCAATATCACTTTCTTTATCGATTACACTTACCACCAATTGCAACCTCCATCAGTTAGTACTAACAGTAAAATTAGCACATAAAATTTACAAATGATAATGTCGATGATGACCAAGTACATTTCATATCCCAACTCTATATAATACAATAGAATCAACATCAATGCATCTCATTATGCCAATATATATTATTGCTCATCATTATAAGGGACTGGCAAGTTATAACAATGTAATTCAGTCCCTAAGAAATACTTACTTGCGTAGGTTGAGGGTGAATCCCTTGAGCCAAAGGATAATGGGTTACATGTTGATGCACTAACATCTTCTTTTCTTTTTTCCTTCTTTACCTGGATATATTATTCATCTCTTTCCTTGTTTCTTCAACATTAACAATGCTTTTATCTTTTCTTCCTTTGTTTCTTGGTGATTGGTTCCTATACCAACAATCTCTTACTAGATCTCTGATTTTTTGACAATGAAAACATGCCATACATGTTTTCCTCCAGGGTCCAAAATTACTTCTAGGATTCCTTAATTGAAAATTCACCACCATATGTCCATAGTTCCCACAAATAGAATATGAAACATTCATGTTTCATTCTCTTCTTAGAACACTCACCAGTTTGTTAGGAAATCTTGGTGATGGTACCCTTGATCTATAATGTTCTACCTTGTGTCCAAATTTTTTGAATGTGTAGCAGTAGCCATTGAAATTTACTTTAGATGATCTACTATTAGGTCTTGATCTGCACTCATAAGCTTGATGTCTATACTTATTGCAATTATAATAATATCAATCAAAGTACTTTATTCTTGGAATATTTACCAATTTTCTTCTACATACATTAGTTGTGTGTCCAATATTTCCACAATTGTAGCAAGTGGTTTTAGCATGTTTCTTACCTTGTGGATTAGTTTTTCCCTTTGGAATATGTGATTTTTGCTCAACATTAGTCTTGGATGATTCTCCTTTTTCAAATTTGTTGTTACCGATGTATCCTAGGCCCAAAGTATCCTTGTGTTGCCATTGATTACTCATTTGTTCATCAATATTTTGTGTGCTTTGTTCATACCTCTTGATTTTTTCATTTTTATCTCTTTCATTCTTCAAGTCCTATTTCAATTGTTCATTTTCTTGTATCCTCAGTGATAGCATTGCTTTCAGATAATTCATCAATACTATCTAGAGTATCTATTAGTTGTTTAAACAATTCTTTCATTTTCCAATGAATCCTTTAGCTTATGTTTCAATTCTTCAATCATCTCATTTGTTTCATCCAACTCCCTTTCATACCTATAGCTTTCCATCTTCTCGTATCTTCTCTCCAAGTTGTTAAAATTTCCTTCTAGAGAGCCTTTTCTCTAATACAAATTGTTGGAAACAATAGGTACTGAGAGGGGGATGAATCAGTACTTATAAAACTTTTAAACTCTTTTTGATTCCTTTAAACATCAATGAAATAAATTTCCATGACATCAATCATATAATTGAAAGAATAAAATATAAATATAACAACTCCAATGAAATCACATGTACACAAATTATTCTTCAATTTTGGTATCATAGAAACCCTTGGTTAGAGGAAAAAACTATGGTGGTGATGACACCCGCAACTCTTCACTATAGTACAAAAGGTTTTCCTAGTTAAGAGCTATAAATTTCACTTTCTAGGTGAATCACTCTATTAGGATTGACTAATACATTGTTAGATGTATCTAGAAGTCCTATTACAAACTACCCTATTAAAGTATCTCATCGCACTATTATAGTGTTCACCTGATTAAGGGATTTACAATAAAGTCTTGTCAAAGACTACCTTGCTTACAACATTTAAAAATTTATAAAACTGTTAGGAATACAACAAGAATAAAATGATCTTTCATTTGCACCATGTTATGGTGATCAAAACCCTTATGCTTTGTCCTTGATCTGTCCTTGATTTTGTAGCATCTCTATATACTACTCTTGTAATTGCACCTTCAATTGGTCATTAACTTCATCTTTTTTTCCTCATCTCTCATCAATTCTATCTTCTTATATATTGTCCACTACTAGATGAAAAAATGTTTTAGGATTTACAATCCATCCAAACATGTTACTACAATCTCAATACATTTTGTAGAAACATAAATCTTTCACCACGTCGGCTACATCAACAACTGTTGTCATTTCCAATGTCCAATATTCCTTTATTCCTATTTGTCAAACATACCTTGGAATCATAATCAAATATTTGCACAAGTTCCAATAAATTACTTCAATCATCTCCTTGAACTTTGTACTACATTTTACCTTTTGTCCAGCTTCAATGAATCTGACACTAACATGACCAATTTGATCAAATAAGTAAAACTATGTATTGTCCTTTGTCTTTTACCTATTTATCTTATTGACTAGTTAATAGTTTACCTATTTTCTTATTTACCTATCCACTAATAGTCTTTCATGTTCACCGATAATAGACTTCTTTCTTCTTACCTCTTGTCTTCACATGTTGACTTATCCTATTTGTCGATAAGGCTTTACCTATTCCTTTCCATGTTTTTCCCTTAGCAATAGTATAGTTCACCGGTTGTATTTTCATGTACTGATTATCTATTATGTTTACCTATTGAATATCTTTAATTACCGATTATTGTAACTTCTCATACTTTTCACAAATATTTTCACTGATGGGATGGATTACCAACAATGACAACCATAACTTCCAAAATCATCATCAATGATCTTATTATGATTTTCCAATCAATAAGGGAGATGGGGGAGAGAGGAAAAGAATGAGAAAGTGGGAAAGAGTGAGGGAGAAGAGAGAAAGGGAGAAAGGATATAGGATTTAGGTTCCGAGTTATTAGGTTTCAGGACTAGTATATAGTTTATAGCTTATGGATATAAGGTTTATGGTTTATGGTCTAGGAGAGAGAGAGAGAGAGAGAGAGAGAGAGAGAGAGAGAGAGAGAGAGATGTAATAATATGTGCATGGAGAGGGATAGATGGAGAAACCTAGAGAGAGGAGAGAGGGGGTGGGGGAGAGAGGTGATAACCTAGAGAATAAAGATATAAAATAAGAGAGAATGGGAAAGGGAGAAAGATATGGAGGTAAAAAGGGAGGGGAGATAGAGAGGGAGAAAGGAAGAAAAGGTGGAAGGGACCTAGGGAGGGAGAGATTAATAAGAGAGATAAGAGAGGAAGAGGGAGAGAGAGAAAATATCAATACAGGAAATGCACCCTCAAAAAGGAAGATGGGATATATAGAGTGAGAGGGTGGTAGAGACCTATAGATTATAGAAAGAGGTGAGAGAAGGAGAAGGGAGGGAGAGAAAAAGATCTATATTTTGGGGAAGGTAAAGAGAGTGAGATATTGAAAATGGGAGAATATTAATAGGAGCATGGTAATTATTGAAATTTGATTGTATGAAATTTTATATGATCATCAAAAACCTAGAATCCACATTATAAATCCTACAAATATGAAACCACTCTCTAACATCATGACAATATATATAGAAAATATAACTTAAAGTATAAGAAAGGAAAAACACATATTGAAATGTGACTTATACTTAAATGTTTTTGAATAAGGTAAAAATAGGTTTTGAATGGAATCTGAAACCATTTACATCATAGCAAAATGATAAAATGTGAAAGTTTTCCAAAATGAGATGCCTGCTGGAAAGAATAGAGCAGGACCCAAAAAAACACTAGAAACAACAACTAAAGTAAAGAAAAACAAATCTAGCAACACTACTAGCAACACCCAGCAACCAACCAGACAAAACTAATTGCTTATCATTTTGTCCACCTTCATCTTCAGCTCCTCCATCTTTTGGATTGCTTTTTTTAGGTCCTTCAGCTCCTTTGGCTTCTCAGGGATCTTCCTCTGAGTACACCCTTTGGTTCTAGTACCTAGACCTGCATTCCCAACATTGTCTTCAATAGTAATGGTTGTATTTTCTAGCTGGTTTTTCTCTAAGTAGTTGTGAAGCATGTTTAGGTTGATGACAAATGCGTTGAGTCCTTCATTGCTATGGCTCAGGACTTCATTAATTATTTTCCCATTGTTGCTAAATTTGACCTTAATTTCTTTAACCTTGTTGTCAATGATTTTGTTGATTTCAGCAGTTATCTCCTCCTTCTAATTTTTATTGTTTACCTTATCTAGAATCTTGTTCTCCATCTTTTCCAGCTTTGTGTTTAGGGTTTTCGTAGTTTTCCCTAGAGTAGGAAGGTGAAGCTTAATCTCCTACATCTCTTTCTTGATCTAGTCCCGAGGAATACTCTGACCTTCATCATTGTTAGCCTTGTCTAGATTCATATCATCCAATAGGGGAGCGATGGTATCCTCCTTATGACTTTTTTCCTCCTCAATGGCATTCTGATCAATACTAGCATCAGTTTCTTTTTGTTCCTCCTCTTTTTCATCAATGACGGGGGAGTTCTGACTAGTTTCTATTTCCTCTTCATCCTACCCCTCCAGGAGGTCCAAAGAATCATCTTTTTGGATTTCTCCATCCTCTTTACTAGCCAAATCCAAACCTTCCTCATTATCCAAGTGGGTGTCAACTTTTTCTTCTTCAGTAGGGAAATTTGGAGCATCATTCTTATCAACCTTGGTAGGGGAGACCTAGGCCTCTTCTTCCTCCTCTTCAGCTCCTTCCTCTTCATTTTCATCATCATGATAGTCCCCATCTTTCCCTTCTTCATCTTCCTCCTTCTTGTCCTCCATTATGACAATCATGTCCTCTTCCTGATCGATGTTTTCATTATTCCTGTCCTCTTTTTCCTCACTTCCAGAATCCACCTCCACATTTTCTTCCTTAGGATTTCCTTTTTCCAGAGAAATAGGGATTTTTTCCTTAGTTTCTTCTTCATTGTTATTAGAGATTTTTTTCTTTATTTTTCTTCCTCTTTTTTCCTTCTTCTTCACAACAGTTAGAGATTTTTTCCTTCTTTTTCTTCCTTTTTTTGCTAGATTTGGCCTTTCTATCCCCCTCAATAGTCTCTAAATTTTTGCCTTTGACCCTTTTAGAGATTGGGTCTAGAATAATATCTCTAGCATAGTCAAAAATAAGGAGGATCAACCCCTCATGCAACACATGGTTAGTCGGATTCTTCCTATGCTCAGTAATGCTACTACTCAGGGAGCTCAAAAGAAAATACAAGAAGGAACTCTTGTTATGCCTCAAGTGGTTAGCCAGGATGAAATGCAGATTGTCGATTTTGGAATAGCGCCCATCAAGTGTAAAATACTCAATCATAACCTTCAACATTTTAGCCCAAAAATCCTTAATTTTGGTGATATCTACATAATCCCCCTTCCCTTTAGTCATGAAGGCCTTTTCATCAGCAGTTTTAGGGAAAAGATTAAAATCTTCAGTACCAAGCCCATGGTTGCCTTTGTGGAAATGAGTTCCCTCCAGGGGTAATCCTATAATCTCAGCCATTAGGGTAAGAGTAAGGGGGAAAGATTTACCCCATAAATTAACTTTACCTCTAACCTAGCCATCAATGAACAAGGAAGTCACCTATTTGTCATAGCCATGGAGCTTCTCGATGTACTAAGAGACCCCTCCTTTTCTTAGCTTCTTCTAGACTTTCCTTTCTTGCCTCCATTTGTCATAGTCAGCTGACTCCTCTCTTCTCAGACCACCTCCCATTTTGTGCTTTCTACTACTATCCTATCTCGGCTCCTTACCACTAATCTTCTTCTCAATACAATGCTTTCTTTTGTTTTTGTGATTACTTGAAGTAACCCAGGCTTCATATATCATTACTACTAGGATAATTATCCCACACTTCGCATTACATGCAACCTTCCTCAAAAATTATTTCATCCTTATCATCATAATTTTAAGTGACATTCCCTTCATTATGATTAATTTTATCATAAGTGATTAGACTCATGATCTCAGAATTTAGATTTCCTTCCCCTCTCCATGATTTTATGATGTCACTTTGGGTACCTTCGTTAGCTAGCTTGTCCACTGGCTTATTACCTTCACGGTAAATATGGGTGACATGGAAATCTTCAAAGGTGATGAGAAACATTTTGATTTTGTTTATTATATGGGTTATAGTCTAGGAGTGCTCTGAATTCCCTATAATATAGTTAACAATGTTGAGGGAGTCACCCTCAAGCCAAAGTTTCGAGCAACCCATATCTTTGGCCAATTTAACCACATAAAGTGTCACCTCAGCCTCTGCCACATGGTTAGTTTGAGTCCCCAGTGGAACCTCTATAGCACCAAGGCAATTTCCAGCCTAATCTCTTATGAGGCCTCCCCCTCCAGCTCTTCCAGGGTTTCCTCTAGTAGATCCATCAAAGTTCCCTTTTGACCAACCCCAAGGAGGAGCAGACCACATAAAATTATCTCTAGGATTTAGGTCATTTCTGCTCTTCAAATTCTCCCAAGAAATGGAGATGTCCTTTTGAGAGCTAGGATACCAAGAGTTGCAATCCTTTCTACCACTACTTCTATAGTTCTCCATTATACTTCTGGTAACAAAGTTAGCTACCAGAAGGGGGGTAGCTTTTTTATCTCTAAAAATTCTATTGTTCCTCTCCTTCCATATTTGCCATGTAAAATGAGGAAAGAAAAGTTTCCAGAGATTCTTAGCATTTTTATCATAAAAAGGGCTTTGCCATTGCTGAAAAAAGTCCTGGATATTTTGAGGTTTGACCCACTTCAAATTCAGTGATAGAATAATGGATTCCCAAACTTCTCTAGCAAAGGGGTAGTGGATCATCAAGTGGTTACATGACTCATCTTCATCACAACACATTATACATCTATTAGTCACTTGGAAGCCTCTTTTCATAAGGTTATCCATAGTGAGGATTTTATTTTGTACAAGTAGCCAAAAAAACATGTTAATTTTAGGGATAAGATCTTTATTCCATACCTGAGCATAGAAAGGCTGATCTCCAGAGGGGATGAGAAGAGCCAAAGTAGAGGCAACCAAGAATTTTCCAGAGATAGAAGGCCCCCAAATTAGTTCATCACACTCATTTTCTCTAATAAACTAGTTGTTAAGCTATTTATTCACCTCTATTAGTCTGATGTCCCTCAAACCCAAGTCAATCCATTCTTCATTAATCCAGTAGTCACTCACAAGTTCCCCAATGGACTCTTTTCATTCATGGATCATAGTGTTCCACTCCTCATTCTCTATGAGGAGTTTGTCTAAGATCCATTTATCATTCCAGAAAAGGATTTTCCTACCATTTCCCAGCTTCCACCTAGCCCCTTTACTGATAAGGTTCCTACCCTTACTTATACTGTTCCAAATAAACAATCCCTAGATATCATTAAAAGAATGAAGGGTGCCTTCTAAAGAAGTGAGATGGTATTTTCTTTTGATTATTGCATTCCATTCTTTTTCATCTTCAAATATCCTCCAGCATTGTTTAGCTAAAAGAGCTTATTGGTATTAGAAATATTTCTGATGCCCAGACCCCCTAGCTTCTTTGGCTTACAAACCTTCTCCTAGGCCACCAAGCTAAGTCTCTTCTTATCTTCCAGGCCGGTCCAAAGAATTTTTTTTTGAATTTTTTCAATAAGGTCAATATACTTCAGAGGAATTTTGTAAAGACTTAGAGCATAAACCAGGAGATTTTGAAGAGTAGCCTTCAACAATTGGACTTTTCTAGCTTGGCTAAGGATTGCCCCTTTCCAACCCACCAGCTTATTGTGGAATCTATTAAGAATTTCATTCTAGAAGTTAGCCTCCATTTTTTAACACAGTGGCAAACCTAAATAGGGGGCAGGAAGCATTCCTATCTTACAACCAAGAATGGAAGAGATTTTATTCATTCTAGCTTCAGGTGTGTTAAAGAAATACAAAAAGATTTTATCCCAGTTTATGAGTTGGCCAGTAGTGTTAGAATAAAAATTTAGAGCTTTTTTGATGTTCCTCACTTCTTTGATAGTAGATTCCCTCATAAGAATCATGTCATCAAAAAATTGTTCATGAGAACATTTTATCTCCACTAAAGAAGGTTGTAGACTAGAGATCATCCCTTGATTAACTTGGTTTTTAAAGTATCTCCCAAGAATTTTGGCCATAATAGCAAAGAGGATTGGAGAGATGGGGTCTCCTTGTCTCAACCCCCTTGAAGGTCTAAAGAAGGGAGAAGAACCACCATTCACAATCATAGAAGAAGACACTGTAGTAACTAATTGCATGATCAGTTTAATCACTCCATTATCAAAACCAAAAGCTTGAAGAATTTTGGAAAGCATCTCCCAATCCACTCTATCATAGGCTTTGGATAAATCAAGCTTCATCAGAAAGCCCTGTTTCCTAGATTTCTCCAAGGAGTGAATATTCTCGTGAACCACCATGATAGAATCCAAGATTTCTCTCCCTAGGACAAAGACATTCTATTGATGTGAGATGAGATGAGGGAGGATCTTTAAAATTCTAGAAGTAAGGATCTTTGACATAATCTTGTACAAAGAATTACAAAGGCTGATGGGTCTGAAGCAATCCACAACATTAGCTCCCAATCTTTTCGAAATAAGAGCTATAAAAGTAGAGTTGAGTTCTTTGAGAATAGATTTAGATCCATAAAATTCTTTCACTGCTCTGCACACATCTTTCCCAATTATATTCCAGAAGGTTTGGAAGAAGAACATGTGGAACCCATCCAGACTAGGAGATTTTTCTCCTTCAAAAGAAAGAATAGCCCTTTTAATTTCATCATCCTTTGGGATTGACTTAAGAAATTCATTATCCTTTGTGTCTAGAAGAGAAGGAATGGAGCTCAGTAGGGAGAGTTGGCTCTCTTGGTTTATCTCTTGCTCTTTGGATAGTAGAGAAGTGAAATAACCCATCATTTCTCTTCTTATATCCTCCTCTTTAGTAATTGTACCACTGGTAGTGACAAGAGAGTTGATTATGTTCATTTCTTTGTGCTTCATGGCTGTTAGGTGGAAAAATTTAGTGTTCTTGTCTCCCGCTTTCAGCCAAAGGGATCTAGATCTTTGTCTCCAGTAAGTTTCTTCTTTCAAGATGATATTGTGATAGTCAACAAGAACAAGATTTTCCTCTCTTTTGCTTTCTTCAGTCAACCCCGAAGTTTGAATTTTGTCTTGGACATCTTTTAAGTCAATTTGTATCTTGTTTTTAGTTTGGAATATATCACCAAAGACATCCTTATTCCATTTTTTTACTCTAGCTTTGACATTCACCATTTTTTTCCACTTGGTACATAGCTTTTCCTTGCACTTTAATTTTCGACCAATCCTTGATTCTATTTTCAAAGTCTGGATGAGCCAACCACATTTTTTCAAGTCTAAAGGGGGGTGTCCTTTCCCATTGAAGGGATTAGCAAGAAAGGAAATGGGACAATGATCTAAACCAATACAGTTAAGAGAGGAGAGAGAACAAGAAAACTTAGCAAACCATTCATGAGAGAGTAGAACCCTATCAAGCTTAACCTAGATTAAGTCAACTCCCACTCTCCTGTTAGACCAAGTATATTCAATACCTTCAAGATCAATGTCCAACAGACCTTCATTACTTATAAATTCCATAAGGTCCACCCTGCTTTCCACTTGAGTGTTGTTTCCTCCCTTTTTTTCCACTTCTTTTAGGAAAGTATTAAAGTCTCCCATCATCATCCAATTATCATTTGGAAAAAAATTCCTAAGCTCATGAATTTTTTTCCAAAGTTTGAGTCTACCTGATTTAGTATTAGGGGCGTACACATTTATCAGAGACTAGGCAAAGTTATCCTTAATGCTACATAATTTTATAGCCAAGAAGTGTTTATCCTCTCTTAGAAGGGTGTAGTGGAAACACTTAGAGTTCCAATAAATAGCCAAACCTCTAGAGGCCCCTTTCAAATCACTACCAAGCTTCTCACCATGCTTCAGTAGATTGATTTTAGTTATCTTGTCTTTAACCATTTTAGTTTCTTGAATAAGAAAAATGTCAGGATTAGAATCTCTAACTAAGTTCCTAACAATATCTTGTTTATGAGGACTATTAATACCTCAAATGTTCCAAGATAGAATCTTCATTTAAAGTTTGGAGGGCAGATCTGATCGATGGTGAGTTGTCTTCCATCGGCTATGTTCTATTTTTCTTCCAACTCCCTCTACTCCTTTTTAGAAGCTCTTCCCCTCTCTCTTTTGGGGGTCTGGTGTCCACCTTTTGTTGTTGTCCTCTAGTCTAGACTCCACCAAGTTTGATTTGTCCTCCCTTCTTCCTAGATTTAGATGCTGAACATCCTATTTAATCCCTTGAATTATTTTATCCCGCTAAGGGGGTCTGGTTTTTATTGATTTCCATTTGGGGGCCAGATCCTTTCCCTGCTGGAGATTTTTTTTCTTGACTTGTATCCAAGTGCTCTTATTTTTCTCTACTTCTACTATTTTAGAGTCCTCATTCTGTCCTTTGAACTGCTCTTGCCTTGAGTCAGATTCAGGAGGGATAGCATTTGAGGCTTCACTACTATTTTGTTCTATCTCTTTCATGTCTTTTCCTGATCCTTGGAGGCCAAGTTGGGATTCTCTCCCTTTTGGTGAATCTAGATTGTCTTCCACCCTGGAGATTAGCTAGGGATCTGATTCCTTTGAAAGATCATTAGTTTCCTTAGGAGAAATGATCTCTTGATCCTATGTGTTGATATTCACAAAAGGATGAGATGTTTCCTTTTGTACTTATGTTTCTTCCTTCTCCATTTGAGGTGATTCCTACTTCTCCTCTAAGTTAGGGTAGGGGTTCTATTGAGCAGGGGGTTTTAGAGATTCCCCTTTCTTCCTCCACTCCCACTTCTTTGAAGTCTTTGACTCCTGATATTTCTTCTCTACTACAATCTTTAGAGGATAGTGCTTGGCCTAGTGACCAGCCTTTCTATAGGTAACACAAACAAAAGGGGTTACCTCATATACTATTTCTTGTCTCCACTTACCAACTTTTGAGTTAAGGGTGATTACTTGAGGTAGTTCAGTATCTTGCTTGATATTAACACAAATCCTAGCAAATACTTGTCTTGAATGGGCCACTGTCATCAAATCTATTGTAAGAAGTTCACCAAAAGAGCCATTGATGGCCACCAAAAGGTCCTCATGCCAATATTCTAGGGGTAAACTAGGTAGTCTTACCCAAACTAGAGCAGAGATAAAGGAACTTTCATTATAATCCAAGTTCGTTGACCATTTCTACAGTGATAAAGAGGATTTACCCATCATCCATGGGCCATCACACAACACTTTAGATAGATCTTCTCCATTGGAGAACACAAAGGAAAAGAAACCTTTCGGCATAGCTGCTACATCCACCTATCCTTTGAGTTTCCACTTCTAGAAGGTGAAGGCTCTCACCAGATCAATATTCAGTCTAGGACCCGTAAACTTTCCAATCAAAGTAGAAGCCATAATAGAAACAATATGATCTATGTTTTGATCTAGAATGTTAATACCTAATTCCCCTTTTAATGGATCTGAAACAATATCAACCTTAGGGAAAGAAGATTTTCTAGTTGGTTTGACCCCAAAAAGTCTTGACCATTTCCGCTTACCTCGGTTTGAGTTCCCACCATGTGAGGAATCTTCTTGTTGTTTTGTTGACCCCTTGCCTTGCTCAGTGGAATCAGCCTTTTCCACTTCTAGTCCCAAGATAGGACCGTTGTCCTTGTTGGGCTGGGCCAGGCTTGACCCACCAGCACTATTCCCCTTTTCTAACAAAGGCCTTTCAACATTCGCATCTAAAACATTCTCAGAAACCACATCATTACCAATTTTAGGCCTAGAATCTGCAACAAAACTAGGTGCATCTAGATTCCCATCTTTCTTCAGATTCAAAATTTTTTCTCCCGCTCTTTCCCCCCCCTCCTCCTTCCTACTCCTGCTCCATTGATCTTTCCCATCTTGCTTCAGATTCAAAATATTTCCTCTCCCACTCTCTAAATGTTATAATTCATGTATATATTCATTTTAAGGGATTAATTATGACTTGATAATGAAAAAATATATTTTTTCCATTTGGTGCATGCCATAAGGAGAGAATTTTTTATGTTTGGAACACACCATAAATGGTGTGTTTCATATTAATAGCTTTGACAAATACCAAGCCTTAGGCATCCAACCTAAAGGCTTAGACCACTATAACAAGTTTGAGACGTGTTAATAAAAAAACATATAAAAAGTTCTCATATTTTCATATGTGCTCCCCATCAAGTTTATATCTGGTTCAACATAGACAATAAAAAATCATGATATTGTTAAGCTCTGTGTTAGCCATCTAGCCATATAATTTATTTTTAATTTTCATTATGTTAGGCTTTACATCTCTAATTTCTTCAATAAGTAGGTCTATTTTTTGTCAAAAACTTATGTTAGTATTTTGGGCATATATTTTACCTCGTTCATCAAGTTTTAAGATAAAATCACATTTTTAGAAACTAGACTCCATTCTAAACACCTTTAAAAAATCATTTTCAATTAGTTTTCAATAATTTCTAGAGGGCATGCTCAAATTTCACGTTTTCAGAATGTGCCCACTTTAAAAAATTGTAAACAATCATATGTTCATAAAAAATTTAGTCATAAAATCTATGATAAACTACATGGTATTAGCTAACTTCTTACCGGAGTGATTAATTTTTTTTTAAAAAAAACCTTGAAATTTAGGGAGATCACACCAAACGCTATGTTATTTTTTCACAAAAAATAAGACCACTTTCCATGCGCCCCCCTTTTGAGGAACTTTCTCAACCAATTTAAAAAAAAATAGTAGTTTAGAAACTAGATTTCAGAGTACTACAACTCTTGTTCGTGTTGTACCTTCAAATTTTGAGTATATCTATCATGATTTTCTTGTTAAGGTTCAGAATTTTCTAATTTCTAGAAAAAAAAAGGAGGCATCTTATGCCCCTTTTTGGTCGCCCATCTTTTAGCATGTACTTTTGCATTCTCAAAAATATGGATTGCAATTCACTATTCATTTCACTACTCATACATCATAAATAGATTTCATATTTTCTTGCCTATCGATTTGCACCTTCATAGAATCTCAAACAAAATAATATATAACTCCTCTATTCATCTCAAAAGAATATCCACTTTTATATATCTATTGTAACACAAAATGACATCCATTAGGTTGACTTAATAAGATGTATCTTGTAACACATAAACCATTAGTCCCAAACTAAATCTCCAAAGCATGTAGAAGAGAAATAAGTTGTGTGAGGCACCACACCATGTCAACACACCTTCATCGTGATCCCAAATTATCTCCATTATTGCCACACACAACCACGTGAATAAAAACATCTCGATTCGACCTTAAAGAATACAATTGTTAATGCATGTTAGATACTTAAACATAAAAAGTAACGTGGACCTCCTCAACTCTTCTAGATGAAAAAATCTAAACCAAACATAATAATATCTAACAACTAAAACACCAGATGACCTAAAGCCAGGGGAATGAAAAACATTCATAGAAATAAATAATTTTTCATTGTCATGTCAAAACTCAGAACAACATATCTTTTTTTGTAGACCAAACCAAACCAAACCATGAAATATGAGATGGAGAAACCTCTGACATATCAAAAAATTATTCCAGCCACAAGATGAAATAGATTGATGCACCAAGATGCGAACCAAAAAATAGAACACAGACTGTGAGACTATTCACAATAATAGTCAAACTTAGTCATCTTCATGAGAAGACATCTAAAACCTTCTCCAAAACTCTTGATAAAACCTAAGACATCTAAATAACCTTCTATAACCATCTCCATCAATCTCCATTTATCCATGAAAACTTATATGTACACAACTATCAGTACACCACTCCAGAACATATAGGATAACTACAAAACACTCCTTCTAGTCCTTAGTTGACATTAATGAAAAAAAGTTTTACATCAATAATATATTATATATATATACATATGTATATATACATACTAATAATAGCCATCTTTTTCATTGATGGAAATAATTACGAACATTCTACACCAACATATATTTCTCCCTCTTTAACATCAAGGATAAAGGGTATCCTCAAAAATGTTGTACAAACTTTGTGTTTATACCATGCTTGACTCCCCCTAAGACCAATAATTGCATTTACAACCAAACTCATATAAATATCCTTCTCCATTGATATATTTTTTCAATATGTACATATACTTCCCCTAACTCTATAACTCCCCCTTAGGGGAATGCACCAAAAAAAATGCAACTTAAAATAAAATTGAATTCCTTATCTTCAAGAGTTTGTAAAAGGCCAAAAAATGCTTTACCACTAAGAATGGTCAACCTCTTTTGATGGAGGTAAAATTCCATGATGAATTACCTTCAATTTAGTCCAAGTTGTCTTCCATTCTTCTGCCATAGAGATTAAAAAAGGTGCATTTACGAGTAAGCTTTACATAGAGGTTTTCTATAACTTTTATGTTTTCTAGAGCCTTAAATTATTGAGATAGTTTCTTAGATCCTTTGAATAACATCACCAAAATTGTGAGATTCTTGATTCCACCATATCCTATAGATGAGAAAATCATTTCCTTATTTTCAACTTATATCTATTAGAAGATTTAAACAAATATATAAGTTTTCTCTCTACACCCTGGTAGATCCATCTTCATCATTCGTATAGTCAACTAAATTTGCTAGTTGTATAATTATATGGTTCCAAATTTTCATCTAATCTTATATATGCTTTGTGGACAAGGGCCATCTGTGATGAAAATAATACACAAATGTAACTTGATTCACACATTTTTCAAAATATTTGCATGTCTCTTGTAGCTAGACATGTGTTGCTATACACTTAGTGACCAACTCCTCTAATATTCATTGTTTACCTTTGTATCTATATTATTCAAAATTGTAGCCTCTAATATAGAGGCACATTGCTTGAAACCTTCAAGAAATGTTGGAAGTTTTTTTGCACTAGGAAGTGTCTTATCCAACTAGACTTATATACGTCCTTCATAAAGGACTTTCACTATACTATCAATTAATTTTTTTCTATCTTTGTAATATTTTTATGATCTCTTTGTAGGTTTAATGGTGAAGGATATCACTCAACCATAATTTTTTCTATGGAATTAGCTATTCTAGGTCTACCTTTCCCTAAGTTATGGGTACCTTTAGTATGTATGTTGTGATGATAGGTTCAACCTACTTTTTAAGACATAATAGGTATAGAGAATAATTTCCAAAAGGTTCAAAAGATTCACCACCAAGTACTTCACCTCTACCTTCTTTAGAAGACATCTTCTCATATGTCTACTCTATATCTTTATTTTTCTCTACTTCTATCTCGACCTTAGAGCCCTTATCAAATATCTTGTATTCATCTTGTACCTTCTCAAAACTTAAGTTATCAATATTCTATTCAACTTTGTCCTTTTTTCTTGCTCAATTCCAACATTTATTATGTAAAATTATGAAACCAAAGTGTTACCTAGATCAACATATGTATGCAACTATTATAAAAACTAGACCTGTGTTTGTCTTGTCTAGAGGAGAAGACTTAATTTTATGAGCTCAATAATAAGTTTTGCAACCATATCTTCCATTTGTTTCATCATCCTCTGATAATCATCGTGGTCTCTCCCATTATATTGTCTACCCTTTTATGCATATTTTTCAAAGGGTTAGTGCTACTTCTGTTCTATATTCTCAAGAAAAGGAGACACACACCTTGCCTAAGGCATAGCTTAAGATGTTTGATTCTTTACCAACTTCTTCCATTCTTCTTTTAGTTAGGCCCTTGATTAATTCCTTGGGTAGCTTATCAAAAATATCATCAATATGTAGATTATAAGGAATTAAATACCCACTCATATCTTTTTCAATTGTGATTTTCTCAACTAGAGGAGCATCCATATAAATTCCTATAGCCACTTCTAATCTATTACTCTAACTAATGTAATTGATTAAACTATTCAAATCTAGAGGTTCATATCGAGTATCAGTCGAAGAGGTCTTTGTATTATCCCTCTTTCCCTATCTATTTTTCTTTCATAAACCTATTTAAATTACCTTAGGCCTTATTCTTTAGATTGTGTCTCTTTGTTTCACTTAATATTTTTCTTGTAGGGGTTTTAGAGGAACCAATCTTTATAGGTGGAAAAGTAGAACCAGAATTTTTTCTTCCTTGTGGAGTTCTAGATACCCCATCTTCTAGAGAGGCCAAACTAAAGCTTTCAATGACTATTCACATGCTTATTATTTTAGAGAAGTTATCAAATTTTAATCCCTTTTTGACTTATTCTTAAGTGTCTTATTAAGAATTTTCAATGTAGTCCCAAATCTTTCTTCATTTGGGTCGATTTCCAATTTCAACAACATCTTGATGTTCTTTTCTACCTCTTCTCCTGTGATCTCATTGGTAAGTTTCAATAGCCACACATTCCTAGGTTAAACCACCCCAATGTAACAGAAGTCCTTGTTGACAAGGAAGGTTATCTCATCCCTATGTTTTAACACTAGATCCTAAGGAACCCTATCTCTATGTCAAATTATTTCTTGTAGGTTTTTAAAACAGCCCTATAAGTAACACTTGTATGCTTTTGTGTTTCCATTGAATCTTCTAACATATATTTTTATCTAAGCTACTACTAGGGAAGACTCTTCCCAAAACCTATTCTTGAATCTTATAAGTTCAATCATTAATAAGAATGCAAGATAGATAATCAACAAGTCATACTTGAATTTTTTGGTTCTCTCCAAATTATCAAGGAGTTGTTGTTGGAGGATCTCGCACATGGAAAACCTTTCTCCAACAACCACTATTTGATGAAAAATCCATCATAGTTTTGATAGTAGATATTTTACGCCAAATCAATGGTAGCATACTTAACTCTTAGATTAATAATGCCATCTACATTCATTTCCCTTCCATACAACTTTGCATTGATAAGCTACAAAACCATGTCATTCTTTATAGACTTTAAACCTGGAAGAGTGCCAAAGGAGCATAATCTTGTCAAAACCCTAATCACTTTCTACATTATTTTTCATGGTTGATCCAAATACATAACATCTCAACAAATCTAACTTAGAATAATCTAACTATATCCTCTTTTGTAGCTAAAGTTTGTGAAATCTTCCTAGATGTTGAGCCCTAATAATGAAATCTATCTATACTCTACTTGTATGTAGTCAAGCAATCTTCCATCACTAATTCCTTCTTTGCATTCTTGAACTTTTCATGGCCAATTTTTGTTAAGGTTTCATGGATGTATGGCCTAACATCCTCTATATGCATAAAATCTAATGGGACATTTGAGGATGCACCTTCCTTATCTGTTTCTGTCACCACAAGAGAATATGGATTGTAGGTCAATTGTGGCTTCAAAGAAATATCAACAACAAATGGTGTGGCCATTTTGAATTAGAAAGATAGAACACATGTTATTGAAATAGGAATACATTTAAACACAACAATCACATGGGTTAGCACAAGACAAAGCACTAAGAATAATTTTTGCATATAAAAGCTCTAGAAATCATAAGAATTCTAGTGATCAAACTGAATATAGAACCTCCAATAGATCACTTTCCAATAAATGCTTAGGGTACATGATCATTAAAGTTACACTTAACATTGCTTCTTTGTATCATCAATGAACAAAAAAGCCTCCACAAAGACCTAAAACACTCCACAAATGACTACATAATATTTTCCATACTAAAAATCATCCAAAATCCAAACCATCAAGGGGTTCTTAAGATTTGCAACTAAATCTCCCCCCCCCCCCCCCCCCCAAGATGATGCTTTCTATTTATTTTTTGAAGGAAAAAATTGTACCACTAAGGGGAATAGATTCTTCCTGTGATTTTTATTCCATATTTTCATCAAATTTCTTCACCCAAGACTTCCTCAAATTTTCTATTTCCCAATTCAATTTCTTTTTAGGAGAAAATGTCTCTACATTCTTTCCTCTGCAAAACTTGACATTGTGTCCTAATTTTTTTCAGTTGTGACATGTAGGACCTTATTAAAAACCATTCCAATTTCTTTTACCATCAGATATGGACTAAATAGACTTGTTCCCATATTTTTTGCATGTATAACAATATCCATTAAAGGATGGAACATTTCAACCATTATTTACAAATCAATTTATTATCATTCTACTTTTGCATTTATTTTCCATATGTTCAATCTTATTGCAAGCATAAAATTGACCATTAAATTATTGTGATATGATTCAAATTATACACTCCCTAACTCTATATGCAACCTTGTTATGTAAAAAGAAGCTACCATTGAAAGATAAAGGGTACCTGATTTGAGTAGGGGCAAGCTTTCTGAAGTTCTTATTCTGAACTAGCATGAAACCTTTTTTGTCTTCATTATACGTATTGAATTCATCCTTGAAATTTTTCTTTTCCTTGTCATCTCTATTTAAAGTCTTTAGAGATTTCTCTTTTTTCAAAACCAAGTTCACCTTTGGCCCTCGAGGGTTTCTAAAAACCAAGAATCTCATCAAGTAGATCATTTTTTCCCTTAAGTTTCAAGTTATTTTCTAGCTATTCTTTTTCTTCTTTCATATCCTTCGTTAATGTCACAATCCAACGTTCAAGTAAATAGTGTAATCATCAAGCTTTCTTTTTTCTTTTTCTTTTTCAATTCTTTCTTCAGCATGGAAAATGTTAATATGATTTAGAACAATAGAGAGGGGAGGTGAATTAGTTGTTCTTAGGTCCTGATGTATAAAACAATCTCAAAAACTTATCCTTAAATCAGATCCAAAACCAAAACAAACTCGGTCATCACTGATTCAATAATAGAAACATCTAACAATGTATTCCACTACCCAGCTATAACTTAACTTGCAAAACATAGTAATTTTCAGATCTAAACATTCACACAAGTATAAACACTGGGATTTATAGTGGAAACCCAATTTTGGAAAAACCACTTTGTAACATGCTACTATTATTTTCACTTTTCTGAAGTGAGCTCGGTAAAAAGCCAACCTTGTCAAAGGTTACAATACACACTGTCAGGTGTGACCCGGTTAAAGGATTTCAATCACCCCATTAAAAGTGAGCCTAGTCATAGGACTTACATACACTCCATTAGAATGCAACCTTGTTCAAAGGATTTAACATATGACTGTTAGGTCAACCTCTGTTAAAAGGATTTTGACTATTACAATGGTTAGAAAGTAGTAGCAGTATTATCTAAAAAATATACAACTCACTTTGCAAATATCAAATCCGATTCCATACACTAATGCTGGTTTATCAACTTTTAAACTTTTCCATTTCCATCTCTGATTTGCTCGAAACTTTTCTTCAAGCAATCACCACACTTCTCCTTCAGCCTTTTCTACTTATTTAGTCAATAAAACTTTCATCTTCCAGCATTCTCTTTTCTTCATGTGCATGCATATCACAATGCTTAGGTTCCCTTATATTTTCCTCAATTAGGTTAACTCACCTTTTTCCGCTCAACCTTAATCGTAGATCTTAGGGTTAGGTCAGATTCATTGAATCTACCCGCTTCATGTTCTTCAACTCCTTTTGTAGAATCATCTCAAATCTCTTAAATATTTACAATAAAATGTTTTACAATGCATTTAATGCTTCTAAAAAATCAATAAATAAAGTCCACATTTTACATAATCCAACAATTCAACAATATCAGCTCCAAAATTAAATTCTCTTCAAATATAAAATTGCTGATGCTCGGTCAATACTATGATTGTCCACTTGGTCTTCATGTAGAAAGCTCGATCATTACTAAAATTGTTTCCTTGGCAATTTACTGATGCTCGGTCGACACTAGAATTTTTCTCAGCATATACTAACTTGGTCGACACTAACATCACTCAGCTTAAACATGATTTTTCCATTCTTTGCTCGATTAAGCCTACCAGTTTAATCTTTAGTCTTACTAAGATAAACAATACATTATCTCATCATAGTGCAACATAGTCAAGTACACTTTGTAGTATCAAGATAACTCAACCTTTCCCTAGGTGCTATTGTTACCAACCTTTCTTAGCCCCTTAGCAACACTCAAATAGATATAGTACTTTCCTAAGTAGCAATAGTCTTACCAATTAAGATTTGACATCAATGACAATACAACAATTGTTTCAATTGTAGTTTCCAACAATCTCCCTCTTTGGCATTGATGGCAACACCATATGATATCACCTAAATAACACATGGATTACCAACCAATCCAAAAACTTATCTATCCATCATAAAATTATTTATAATATTCTTAGCTTCATTCTGATTCAGAATCCTATAAGCCTCACTTCTATGACCATCAGAAGCATTCAGATCTCCCTTTATCCTGATTCTTCATTTCAGTTCATCAGCCTTATCTTTAGTTCCATCAGTTCATCTCCCAGTAGTTCATCTCCCTCTTACTTTTCAGTATCATGTGTTATCATGTCTCATGTGTTATCATATTAGTACATCTCCCTCTTTGACAAAAATGCCAAAGCAGCAACTAAAACATACATCCATTAGATGTAGATAATATCTGTGCAGCTCAGTGTTTCTCCCTCTGTCATCTTTCTTATGACTGATTCCTTGTTTTTCTTCTCTTCACAACTCTAGGCCAGCCCTAAAGTGTGACAATCTTTTGCATCAATTTGTCAAATATTTTTCTATAGAACATTTGATGCAGTGCTCCTAGCTTGTCTAGGAAGCCTCAGCTAGGGGAAGAACCCCTAATTGACTTCTCAAATACTCATGAGCTTCTCTGGGTAAAGCTTTAGTGAATATGTCCGCTAATTGTTCTTTTGTATTCACATATTCCATTCAGACTTCTTTGTCTTGTACTAATTCTCTCAAGTAGTGATACTTGATTATAATGTGTTTGGTCTTAGTGTGCATCACTGGATTCTTAGAAATATTGATAGCACTTGTGTTGTCACAGAAAATAACAATAGGTTCAGTGATTTCTTCTTTCATGCCTATCAACAATTGTTTTATCCATACCAATTTTGAACAGTTTAATGTAGTAGCAACATACTCGGCCTCGACAGTAGATTAGGAAATGCAATTTTGTTTCTTGCTCATCCAGGAGACTAATCTTTGTCCAAGAAAGAAAGCTCCACCACTTGTACTCTTTATGTCATCTACATTTCCTGCCCAATCAACATCTGTATAAACTCAGAGTTCAAATTTGTCATCCTTCTTATAATATAGACCATAGTCAGCAGTTCCTTTCAATTATCTCATAATTCTTTTCACGGCCATCATATGTGTTTCCTTAGGATTGGCAAAGAATCTTGCCACAATCCCAACAGCTAATGCAATATCTGGTTTTCTATGTACAACATACTACAATTTTCCAATCATGGATTTGTACAGAGTCTGATTCACTTCTGCAGCATCATCATTCTTAGATAACATTTGTCTAGTAACCATAGGAGTTCCCATTGGTTTAGCATCTTCCATCTGAAAAGTTTTCAGTATTTCATTAACATACTTAGGCTGGGTAATGAAAATTCCATTCTTCCTTTGATATACTTGTAAACCAACAAAGAATTTGATCTCACCAAACATACTCATTTCAAATTCAATTTGCATTTCATTTGAGAAACTTTTACATAATGCATCTTGTCCACCAAAAATAATGTCATCCACAAATTTTTTTGCCAACAAAATACCTTTACCTTCTTCACCCTTCATGTACAGATTGCTTGTGTCATTTGTTCTTGAAAATCCAATCTGTATCAATTAGTTGTGTAACCTCTCATACCATGCTCTGGGAGCTTGCTTCAATCCATATAATGCTTTGTTTAGTTTGCACACCATGTGTCTTCTATTTGGATCAATAAAGCCTTCTAGTTGTTCTATGTAAACTTCTTCTTCTAGTATACCATTCAAAAATGTAGACTTGACATCCATTTGATATACCTTGAAATCTTTATAAGCAACATGTGCAAGTAAAATTCTTACTCCTTCCAATCTAGCTATAGGGGCAAATGTCTCCCCATAATCTATTCCTTCCTCTTGTGCGTAGCCTTTGCATACCAGCCTAGATTTGTTCCTAGTGATTTCACCATTTTCATTCATCTTATTCTGAAATACCCACTTTGTTCCTATAACATTCTTATTTTCAGGTCTTGGTACCAGAGTCCAAGTATCATTCTTCTCAATCTAGTCAATTTCTTCATTCATTTCTTGTATCCAGTCTTCATTCTCCAATGCTTCTCTAGTTGTCTTCAGTTCAAATTCACATAGTAGACATGTTGGATCCTTAGTCTTACTTCTGGTCTGGATTCCAGTATATTTGTCTCCAATTATCTATTCAGGCTTATGATGTCTTCTTACATATTTTTCCAAAATAGGTTCAGCTGTTCTCTCCTCTATTTCATCATTTTCCTCAACAAGATTGTCAGATTCAACTTTAGAATGCTCGGCAACCTCTTCCTGATACTCAACAACATTTTCTTGTAGCTCAACATGTTCTTGTTCTCTCTCAGCACTATTTTCCTGACACTCGACAGCTTCTATCATTCGACATTGCTTACCCAAGACTCGGCATCAGGTGCAAGTTTGTTACTTGCCTCTTCTTCTTCTTCAATGTACACAAAAGATCTATAATCTTCTGGTTCTCTTTTGTTGTCAGCTTCATTTCTTTCTGCATACTCATCAATTTTGACATTCACGCTTTCCACAATTTTGTTAGTGTTAGAGTTCAAACACTTATAAGCTTTACTTTTTGTGGAGTGCCCTAGGAATATGCCTTCATCACTCTTAGCATCAAACATTCCATTCCTAGTGTCTTTTAATATATAGCACTTACTTCCAAAGATTCTAAAGTATTTAACACTCGGTGCATGCCCATGCCATAATTCATAGGGTGTCAGATTTGTACCTTTCTTGATCTGTACCCAGTTAAGAGTGTAGACAACAGTGCTTATAGCTTCTTTCCAATATTTTTGTGCCACATTCTTTTCAATCATCAATGTCCTTGCACAATCCAAGATAGATCTATTTCTCCTTTCTGCTATACCATTCTATGGAGGTGTTCTAGGTGCAGACATCTATCTTTTAATTCCTCTATCATTGCAAAATAGATTAAATTCATTTGATGTAAATTCTCCACCTCAGTCAAATCTAAGACATTTCAGGTTCCTACCTGTCTCCTTTTCAACCTTAGCCAAATACCACTTAAAGAATTGAAAAGCTTCAGATTTTTCTTTTAAAAACATCACATGCATCATCCTAGTATGATCATCAACAAATGAGATAAAATATCTAGCACCATAGTAACTTTGTACACCCATAGGTCCACAAAGGTCAATATGAACCAAATCTAAAATGTTTTCAAAAGTAAAGGATTTGCTCTTGAAACTTGACTTTGTCATTTTTCCTAACTGGCATTCCTTGCACATCACATTCTCAGGTTTCTTCAATCTAGGTAGACCTCTTACCTTTTTCTTCTTACTTATCTCTACCAGATTGTCAAAGTTAACATGACATAGCCTTTTATGCCATAACCAAATATCATCAAGTTGTGCAATCAAACATGTTTCTTCAAATAGGTCAAGATAGAACAAATTACCTCTAGTCTGATCACCACTTCTAATCAGTTCTCCAGTAGCATCAAATATTTTAGCTTGCTTGTGATGAAATTCCACTCGGTAACTAGTTTTGTTAAGCTAAGAAAAATTTAACAAATTGTAATTAAGACCTTCAACCCAATATGCATTTTCACAAGATATCTTATCAATTAGTTTAATCAAACCTTTTCCTCTAACAAGACATGGTGCATCATTACCAAATTTTACACTTTTACCTCTGTAATGATGTAAGGTCTCAAACTTATTTTTTTCACCAGTCATGTGATGTGAATAGCCACTGTCAATAATCCATTTATCATTCTTGTTCACATAGGATATCAATGCAGTTTTATCACCCTCATCAGATTCATCTTTCATTGCAACATAGACTACCTCAATTTCAAAATCATCACTATTAGTGTCAGTCTCTTTTTCAGCAATGTAACAAGATTTCCTACCTTTTCCCTTGTAGTCTTTGTTCCATCGGTAGCTTCTGTCATCTTTTCTGTCTTTGTGTTTGCTGTTCCTTTCATCATCTTTATCCTTCCTGTCAGGACATCTAGTAGCTATATGACCAACTTTATTACATGCAAAACATATAATAGGGAGTTTACCTTTATACTTTCCTTTTCCCCTTCTTAGTCTTCTAGCCATAAGAGCTTCTAGATCTTCTAGGTCTTCATCAAAAGTGTCGCTGTCACTTTCACTATCACTTTCACTTTCACTTTCACTGATGCATCTTTCTTTGGCTTGTTCAGAACTAGCTATGACTTAAAAGTAGATTCAACATTTCCAATGCTTCCAACAGTGAAATTATCATAGTTAGAGAGTTTAAAAGTAGTCAGCTTACCAACCAAACTTTCCAAAGTAAGCACATTAGTAGAGTTACATCTAGATTCCTGAATAGCTAAGATCTTAATAGCATATATAGGATGTAGGGTTCTTAGTACTTTCCCAATTATAGTTTCATCATCAATAGCTCCATTTTCTCCTCTAATAGCATTCACAACTTCTTTTATTCTACCACAATATTGTGCAATGTTTTCACCTTCTTGCATTCTTATTTCATCAAACTTACCTCTAAGACTTTCGGCCTTTGCTTTCAGCACATTCAAGTCACCACCATAGATCCTTATAAGAGTGTGCTACATATCCTTAGCAATTGTGTAGTCCTTAATGTCCTCAAATTTTAGATAGCTTAGGGCAGATGCAATTTCCAACATTGCCTGATTATGTTCTTGCTTAGCTCTCATTTCTTTGGTAGTCAAAGGTGTGACAAGTGAGACATAATTGTTCTCAATGTAGTACTTTGTAGAGTCACCAATATCGGCCAGATGTAGCTTCATCAAGCTCTTCCATGTGGGGAAGTTTTCCTTGTTCAGCTTTGGTACCTCCTTCTTATACATCTTGATCATTTGCTTCAAGCCCCTTTAAACTTGATTTATGTCAACACTAATAATAAGCAACAAATCTCTGATACAAATTGTTAATATGATTTAGAACAACAGAGAGGGGGGGTGAATCAATTGTTCTCAGGTCCTGATGTATAAAACAATCTGAAAAACTTATCCTTAAATTAGATCCAAAACCAAAACAAACTCGGTCATCACTGATTCAATAATAGAAACATCTAACAATGCAACCCACTACCTAGATGTAACTTAACTTGCAAAACATAGTAATTTTTAGATCTAAACATTCACACAAGTATAAACACTAGGATTTATAGTGGAAACCCAATTTGGGAAAAACCACTTTGTAACATGCTACTATTATTTTCACTTTTCTAAAGTGAGCTCGGTAAAAAGCCAACCCTGTCAAAGGTTACAATACACACTGTCAGGTGTGACCCGGTTAAAAGATTTCAATCACCCTATTAAAAGTGAGCCTAGTCATAGGACTTACATACACTCCATTAGAATGCAACCTTGTTCAAAAGATTTAACATATGACTGTTAGGTCAACTTCTATTAAAAGGATTTTGACTGTTACAATGGTTAGAAAGTAGCAGCAGTATTATTTGAAAAATATACAACTCACTTTGCAAATATCAAATCCGATTCTGTACACTAATGCTGGTTTATCGACTTTTAAACTTTTCCATTTCCATCTCTAATCTGCTTGGAACTTTTCTTCAAGCAATCACCACACTTCTCCTTCAGCCTTTTCTACTTATTCAGTTAATAAAACTTTCATCTTCCTGCGTTCTCTTTTCTTCATGTGCATGCATATCACAATGCTCAGGTTCCCTTATATTTTTCTCAATTAGGTTAACTCATCTTTTGCCGCTCAACCTCAATCGTAGATCTTAGGGTTAGGTCATATTCATTGAATCTACCCGCTTCATGTTCTTCGGCTCCTTTTCTAGAATCATCTCAAATCTCTTAAAGATTTACAATAAAATGTTTTACAATGCATTTAATGCTTCTAAACAATCAATAAATAAAGTCAACACATTTTACATAATCCAAGAATTCAACAATGTCGGCTCCAAAATTAAATTCTCTTCAAATATAAAATTGCTGATGCTCAGTCAATACTGTGATTGTCCACTCGGTCTTCATGTAGAAAGCTCGTTCATTACTAAAAACTGTTTCCTTGGCAGTTTACTGATGCTCGGTCGGCACTAGAATTTTGCTTAGCATATACTAACTCGGTCGACACTAACATCACTCGGCTTAAACATGATTTTTTCATTCTTTGCTCGAGTAAGCCTACCATTTTAGTCTTCAGTCTTACTAAGATAAACAATACATTATCTCATCATAGTGCAACATATTCAAGTACACTTTGTAGTATCAAGATAACTCAACCTTTCCCTAGGTGCTATTGTTACCAACCTTGCTTAGCCCCTTAGCAACACTCAAATAGATATATTACTTTCCTAAGTAGCAACAATCTTACCAATTAAGGTTTGACATCAATGACGATACAACAATTGTTTCAATTGCAGTTTCCAACAGGAAAATTCATCTTTAAGCTCTGGACATTCGTTGGATTTTATTTGCAACTCTATCTCAAGAATTTTAGTGGTTTTCTTTCCTTCTCCAATCTTTTTCTTCAACAAATTAAAAATTTCCTCTACTTTCTTCCATAATTATTGAAATTTATCCCATTGTCCTGCATTTTCTCACTTCAAAATGTAGGTAACAGTACGAAAATTTTGAACTCAGTTTCATGTTTCTCTATGTTTGTTTCACTATTCGATTATCCAATAATGATTGATCAGTTGATCTCAATTTGATTAGTGAATCTTTATGTTGAAGGTTTTCGTCAAGTCTTTTTCATTTTTTCAATTTGTTTTCCTATACTTGATTTTGGAGTCCTTTGGCATCCTTTGGTGTACTTTTGAATATATTTTTAGTTGCTTTTGGTCTTTTTGTTTCATCCAATCTCTTGCTTATGATTTTCCCTTCGATTCGATCTATCACAGGCATTAATCGAATCTTTCAATCAAAAGATATGGTCATTTAAGTACCCAAAAAGTGGACTCTCCAAGCTCAACTGCATATTTAAAAAATAGATGTTATTTTCTATAGTTGAGTTGCACTTTTTGAAAAATATAACATTTTAATCACTTTATGTTATGTTTTTTATTTACTTTATCACTTAAATATTTGACTTAAGTGATTAAAGTGCACTTTTTGATATATTTTTACATTGAGTTTCTTTTTAATTTTTCACTTAAGTGACTATATTACTTTATCATTCTATTTAAATGTTGAGTTTTACTTTATGTTTTAAATAACATATAGGTTAAATATTACTTTATAAAATAATATTTGCACATTATATGCTTTATATTTTGTGTTAATAGTTATTTTGGACCCTTAAAGTAATATTTCACTTAACATTTTAAATAGGCATATTTAAAATAAATCACTTAAGTGTGTATAGCAGCTACATATTTTCAATCTCCTACTTTTTATGCAAATGCATCTAGAGTCTCCACTTTGCATATAAAGTTTGAAAATAAAACATGCATTTACATCTAGAGACTTCACTTTATATGTAAATGGCTTTATACATATTTTACTATACATGTAATGGCCTCCCAAGAGTCCATTACAAATGCATGTAAAAGACTCATCCATGCAAATGCTTTAAAAAATAAAACATGCAAAGACATGTAGAGAACCTATTTTTGGCTGGAAATGCATTGACTAAGTCAAAAACATGAAAAACAAGACGTGTTTGCACTCTAAGAATGTGTTTTTGCTAGGAATGAATATCCAAGGAAAATGCATGAGAAATAAAACATGTAGATGCATGTTTTAAACCTATTTTTTCTTGTTGGGTTTGTTCAAGTTAAAAATATTCATTTCTTATAAAAAATAACATATGTGATTGCATGTTCTAAACCCATTTTTGGCTCGGAATGGTTTTTGGTTGCATTTAAATTCAAATATAATACATGTCATTGCACTCTTAGAGTGCGTTTTTGCTGGGAGTTTTATTTTACATGTCTTTCATTCAAAAACTCCATATGTGTTTGCATCTTGAGGGTGCGTTTTGACTGAGAATGATCTTCTTTGTTGAAACACATGAGAAATAACTCATGTAAAGACATCTTTAGAACCCATTTTTGCCTTGTAACATCATTACAACCAAAAACATAACATGTAAAGACATGTAGAGAACCTATTTTTGGACCTAGGGCATCATTCCTCATCAAAAACGTGATATGTAGTTGCATATATGGGCTGTGTTTTTGCTTGTTGGGTTTGTATAAGTTAAAAACATTTAAAAATAACATATGTATTTACATCTAGAGGATGCTTTTTTTCTTAGCGTTGCATTTCTAAGTTTCTCCATGCAAAAGAATCCATGCATTTACATCTTTAGAACCTGTTTTACTTCCAAATGCATGTAAAAACACCCAACAAGTTTGAATCTTGGAAATTGTCAAAGATCTTTGAGTTGTTGGATGCAAATACATCTCTAGAATCCATTTTTGGAGAAGACAAAGACATTTCAACTTCTCTTTCTTTCATTTTTGTCTCGTTGGCTTCCAAGTAAGTATATGTATTCATTTTTGTTTTTGTTTCTCTCTTATTTTTCCTACAATCTTGCATTTATGGCTCATTTGTTTCCATTTGTTCAAATGCAGCCCATGTATTATGCATTTTTGTATTTAAATAAGTTAAAATCCTTCATTTTTCAATGCATAAAATCATCTTACACTCAAAAATGAAATTGCATTTGGAGATTGGTTTCAAGTTTTTAAACATGTTTGGGTCAATAGCAAGAGGTGTGTTTTTGTGTTTTTTTTTCTTGTTTGCTTGCTTGTTTGTTGTTTGTTTTTGAAGAAAGATAAAGTCATTTCCTCAAGAATGCAAGTGCATCCATCCATGCTAATTCATCCTTCACTTTCCAACACATGTAGTTGTATTTCTCAAGTCCATTACATGTAAAAACATGTAATCCTTCATTACATGTAATCATCCTTCAAGAGTTCATGTTTGGTAAAAAGGTCACACTTTTAATACCAAAATTACCATTTACATATTCTCATGTCTTTCCAACTTGCGTTCTTGGCCACACAAATAAAGCCCCACATGCAAATCATATTCACAAGTCTATTTTCACTCCTATTTGTCCATATACATGTTCCATTCTTTTCATTTCTAGCCAACATGTGTGTTCATTGAGTATCTAATCAATACTCTGAATACCTTGTTCTTCATAGATCCATCATTGCAAGCCAAAATCCTCTCATGGGTTCAATCTCTTCAGATGATGTATTTACCCTTTGGAACTTCCATGTTGCAGCACAGGATATGTCAATTGACCAAAGCTAAAGGAAATATGAAACATCAGTATGATAAAGAGCTAGCTCATTCTACACCTTCACTTGTTTCATCATCTTTGGATCAAGTTACAGATACAAGAATAGGGAATATTGATATGACCAATTTCTTGCAAAGGCTTGAAGAACATGCCAATGAGGAACTATGGTGCATCAAGAGGAGTAACATTCACTTGATCTCCACTTTCCTTGTGGCTACCTTTGAACCCGAATTTGTCTTTGAGTGTGCACATCATTTCAATCCCAAGGGAAAAATAGTCAAAGATGCAAATGGAAAGGTGATTTTCAGCTTGGATCCTAATGTTATTGAAAAAAAATTCAGAATACCTCCAAGCCCTAAATGTGTAGACTTGTCCAAAGACACATCCATATAGTTGTGGAATTAGAATAAGATAGATTATCAAAGATACATAAATGACCATTGGCTAGTTAGTAAGAGGTCAAATTTCTCTAGATGGCCCAAAATAATATACATATCAGATTTCTCTCTAGAATTCAATGATCTAATAACACTCAATGGAATTTGTGGCCTTAGGGATTCATGTAATTTTGAGCCATGGATGTATAAGTTTATTTTCCAGATTCTAGAAAATAAGGAACCAATCTATTGGGGAGAACTTGTGAGCATAGCTTTGTGTGAACAAATGAGCCATGTGGGTACATCAGTGCCTTTCTATATGAATTCTTATCTTGTTTACATTGTTGCAGCCATGGGAACTTTCTCTATACTTTCTACTAAAGGTGATCGATTGTTGGTACCAATTTGGGAGTATCATGATCAAATCACACTCACACAAAGAAAATATCATTACCAGAGAGTAAAAGATTCTTTCTTTGGGAATTTCAGATGCCTATTTGATAAAGAGTTGGCAATCAAGAGGTTGTCAGATGAAGCTTGGAAAAAGGTGAATCAATTTGGTTCATCTTCCTGCAATTTCTAACTTTTACCTACTTAAAAGTGGGTTATTTCCGAGGAGAACCATATACCTTGCCAAGATATCCTACTGACAGGATCATCCTCATGGAGATGGAAAGATAGCTCATGGAGGTTTAGTCATACCAACACAGTCTGCATAGGCTAGGATTTGGTATCACCACTGCCAAACCTCTTCAGATTGGCCATTATACACTTAACTTAGTGTATAAGGTGAAAGCAATGGAAGCATAACTTTAGCTCATCACATTGAAGAAATTCAAGGCTAGATCTGATTTTGATTATAGAGGAATGCATTCAAAGATAAAGAGACCCCTCACCCATGTTCATCGCATGGAAGATGTGTGGACTGATTTGCGCACCAAAGTGGGTATCATGAGAATGGACTACTGCAAGCTTACCTTGAAGTAAATCATTGATCTTAACATGGTTGAAATTTTGGAAGGGGTTGAAATTGAAGATGATGGTTTTATCTTAGATCCTGAGTATCACAATACTGAATTTGAAAAGCTTGTTCCTTTTCCCATTCAATGGCAACAAAAAGAAGGAAATTTTGTCTTTGATAGATTTCAATCTATTTTGCTGAATACCAACAAGTGGTTGAAGAGAAAAGGACTCAAAAGAGTGCATCCAAAGGTTGGGGTCGACTGCAATCATTTTGGCCCAATTAGAAGGAAATCACAAGTGGAAATCAGAAATAAGGATGAGTCTTCTTCTTCTCAATCAATTAAAGCCATTAAGTTTGTAGTTGGAGGAGAAAAGGATTAAATTCATCCTTAGGTCCTATTCAAACACCCTTGCGAGAGGAAGAATTAGATGAAGAAGGAGAAATAATGATCATATCTCCTCCTCAGTTGCCAAATAGCGAAGATCCTTCTAATGAAGATGAGCCATTTCTACATATGGTAGATAATGATGTGGATTCATTTTCCACCATCTTCACCCCTATTATTGCTTCTTCATAGGTCAACATGTCTGCATTTCCTATCTCTTCTGCAACTCATTCAATCCGCATAGCCAGACAGTGTGAGAATCTGGTAAATGTTTTTGGTGACTTCCCAGCTCTTATGGAAGGTCAAGTTTCCCAACTTGATACTTTGGTTACAGGCTTTGAAGCATTCATGATAGAGTCATCCCAAAGGACACTTATGGCTCTAGCTGTGCAAACAGAGGCATGCACTATGACAATGAAAATACAATTAGGATCAATGCCTACTACAATCATTGTTTCAAGTCTAGCAAAAGAAGGTTTTAGTTTTCCATCATGGTTGGGAAAAATCACCATGGAAAGAAAGAAAGTGACATTACCTTTGGAGGATTTTTCTACTAGAAAAGGTAAATCTAAGTCTTCAAAGGCTAAGGTTGTCTCAAGAATCATTTTTGATGATGAGAAAACCAAGTATGCTGAGAATGCAGAACCATTGGTAGATAAACCAGATGAACTGAATTTCTCTGATTACAAGTTCACCAAGGTAGAACTTGGTAAAAAAACATGGTCGGGATGCTTGCAAGATGCTCAAGATGCATTGTCAAATGTGTCTAAAAGGAATCATGAGCTTTGGGAGAAGAAGAACTTGTTGAAGCAAGAACATTCTTGTCTTCATGAGATCATAAGTCAACAAACATCTCAAACCGTTGCTACTTCATCACAAATAGCTCAAGTAAATAGGAGAGTAGAAGCAGTGAAGACTTGGTTTGAAGAAGTTGTCTCAGAAGGAGTTCAATCAATCAAAAATACACACAAATTCCTTGAGCATATCAGAGAGATTAAGGAAAGACTCCATGACATGAGTTCTTCCTTCAACCAAGACATTGGTAACTTGAGGAAAGATCTAGACACTTGGGATCAAATGATTGGTAGTGATTTAGATGTCCTCATTTCATATGATGTCATTCCATCGGAGGATATGTTCTACCAGAGTCAAGGGCTCATGAATCACAAAGTCCAAGGAAAAGAAAAGCTTTTAACAAAGCTGCATGAGGAGCTAGAGAGTTGTCAGGAAGTTGAAGAGGATATCACCATTAATCTCAAGCAATTAGGATGTGAAGTCCTTACCCAAGATGATAATATCTTTACTGAAGAAGACATGACCATAGGATATATTGATAGGGTTAATGAAGATTTTGATTCTGAAGAATTTGGAGCTCAAACAATGAACAAATTTGTTGCATATAAATTTATGGTAAAACACTTGATGGATTCTCTTGATGGTAATTACAAAGTTGTGAAATTAGCTGGTACAAGTGTAATCAAGATTGAAGCCATTTTAGAGATCTTGAATATTTTAGATCTTCCTCTTATTCATGATTATATTACCAAATATAAGGCCATCCTTGATAATTTCAAGGATTAATTCTCATTTCTTCATCTTTATGTTGTAGTTTTCATTCTTTGTAGATTAGAGAAGATGAATTGCATGCAATGCAATTACATGTAAATTTGATTACATGTCCTTATGACATGTAATCTAATAATTCTTCTCACCTAATTAGATCGGGTCAAAGTGGTTGAGTTGCTCCCACTTTTCCTCCTTTTTCTCATTTCTTTTCCTATAAAAGGAATGAGCCCTCATTGTAAATTTCATCTTTATTTTATGTAGGAGAGCTCTGCCAAAACTTGTGCAAGCATAACTGTGATTGTGTAGTACTATTTTGGAGAAAAATTAAATAGAAAGAAACAATTGGAACTAAAGTTGTGACTGAGTACAATTGTGGTGAATCAAATTGGAAGCTGTGACTACAATTTGGTTTTACTATCTTTTTGTTTATGTGAATCTTGTGTTTTGTTAAGAGAAAATTGAAAATTAGAAACAATCAGAGCCGAAGCTATGTCTGGGATCAATTATGGTAATATAAAACTAGAAGCTATGATTGTAGGTTATATTACCATCTTATTTTCATGCACTGTTAGAAAAGTTAGAAAATCTCTACTTATGGAAGTTTGTGTGCCCCAATGGTAGAGGTATTTCTTATATAATAGATAAATAGGTCTTAGATCCAAGCTGATACGCTTTTTAATCAACCTATGAGTTGGTTTTCATTTATCAGTATCACTGTTTCCAACTTTTAGATAGAAGTGTAGTTTAGATATTAAAGCTTTTCCCATTATTCATTCTTCAGGTAAGTGGATTCCTTCTTGAAAGATAAGAAGAAGGAATAATTGTAATACCCTATTTGATAATCTCTTAACTTCTTTCTTACCTTGAGTTGATCCAAGGAACGGTGAGAAGGGGCAGCCTTCCCTTTAAGGTAGGAGAGACATTGTCTCACACGCTGTGGATGGTCTCACTATTTTGTAACTAGATTTTTTTTCCAAAACTGTCGGTTGCAAAATATCCACCCAACATATCCATTTTAGCAAGTGCAAATTTTAGTTCTCCTTAAAGGTATATAATAACATCAATATCCCATCCTTGTGACTCCATAGCATCCAAATCATTCACAGATTCCAACATAGTGTTCAAATCTCAAATCTCCCTCATTTGTTTAACTATTTATTCACGAACCTCATTATTTTACCAAGTTTTGAAAACTTTTGAATGATAAGGGGGGGAGGGGGATGAATCAACATGTATACAAATTTAAGAAATTATTAACCATTCATTCTATTTATTTTATGTGCATAAATAAATAAAAGAAACATAAAGATAAACACACATAACATTAAGTTTTTTAATATGGAGAACCCAATGTGGGAAAAACCATGATAAGAATCAAACTCACTATTGTTGGAATTAGGAGAGATAGGTACTGAGAGGGGAGGGGTGAATCAGTGCCTTCAAAAACTTCACTTGTAAACCTTTCTGATATATAACAGTAAATAGTGATAACCAACCAAAATAACTTGAATCTAATTGCATGAATCAATCATCCATTTAACTTATGTAAGTAAAAAACATGAAGTCAATATGACAATCACATAACACAAGTATTTTGGTAACGCATAAACCCTTGTTAGAAGGTAAAAACTATGGTGGGGATGACACCCACAAATTCTTCACTACTACAGATAGAAAAGGTTTGCCTATTAGGGCTACAAGTTTTGATCACTTTTGGTGATCTTACCCTGTTAGGAGTAATATGTTAGATCAACTAGATCTACCTAGTTATAGGATTTTAGCAACACTAATGAAGTGTGCACTTGGTTAAGAGATTTACATAAGACTATTAAGTCTACTTGGTTAAGATATTTATCCAAAACTCTATTACAATTGTCAGAAAGCAATAGGAAATTATATGCTAGTTGACAACTCAATTGTCTAAAATAGATTTATAAGTGCTCATAAAATATCACCTTAACTGTGATGAATCTCTTCTCTGAATCTGCTCGGTAGTCTTCTTTGATTCTACTTAATCTGATAACCTTTGTACTCTGTTCTGCTCTGTTAACTGATTGACTTGAAGTTAGGCAATAGCTTCAAGTGCTCATTAATTCATATATCAGTTCACACCAAAAATGATGCAAACACATAAATATATAGTGTTCTATTTTTTCTGCTTTAACAAAATTAGGTTACAATACAAAATCATAACCCTAAGATCTACGGTGTAAAATATCCTAGATCAACTATTACAATAAGATATACATTACATTTAATGAGTATCTTTTACAATAAATGTTCCTCGATCTTGGTAAACCATTTTACGATCCATTGTAACCGTTTGCATAGAAGAATGTGCCATTTCTGATTACTATGTCATTTTTTGTGATCCTTGATAAACACTGTGTAAACTGCTCGGTGTATACTACGATGCTTAGTGTTTACTGTATGTCGGTGTCGATGTCTGCTGGTGCTCGGTAAACTATATAGTACTTGGTGCGTAAGCTTTACCGAGTAGTTTTTCTTGCTTTTGGTTATCGACTAACTCAATGTAAGTGTTCGACTGATCTCTTTGATAGCCTTTGATACTAATGACAACCTTGAATTCTCAATAGAGATTAACAATCTCCCCCTTTGGCATTAGTATCAAAACTCTTTAATGTATATAGACCAAGTTTTCTTAATACCTTATATCTCCATCATATACATATCCACATCAAAAAATTTCTAAGTACTAAGTACTCCCCCTTAGTGCATGCTCCCAGTAATATGTAGTATACATAGAAAAAACATACTTATTTGGCATATACATGTTTTCCCCCTTTTTGATAATAGTGCCAATTACAAAAAAAAATACAATATACTTATATCTTGTCAAAAATGTGTTGGTAGGTTTTCTTCACTGAATCCAAGAGGTTTTCCCACTCCTCTTTCAAGTTGGTAAGAGAAATATGCTCAAGACCGACTTGGGCATGCATGTCAAAGATATTTTCTAACACCAAAATCTCTGGTGTTGCAACTAGTAGCTCGGCTTTGACAATATGTGCTTCAAAAAATTTTAGGTATGGAATGAGTTCGGTTTGCAACTCTCTAACCTAATCGATGATGTGCTCTTCTTGGTGCCTTAAATCTGCTATCAACCATCAAAGTTCTTGAAATCAGTGAATATGCTTTGAGAAAGCATTTGGCTCAATTATAGATGTTGTTGTACTTAGCTTTATTTCAGCTTCCAGCCCTTTTATCTTTTCACTAACTTCTATAGTGAAGGTGTCTGAAGTACAAAGCTTAATCAAGATTTGAAAAATTATCTGGGTGATAGATTTCATTGCAGCAATTACCTCATATAATTTGACCTTCTGTAATGCCACGTCTAGGCTGATTTTCTTGGCTAATTTGTTCTGAATCCTTGATTTTGCCCTTTCTTCAATCCTTTTTTCTGCATCAATATCCGGGGCATTGATCTTCTTAGTGAGTGTGGCAAGTTGATCTATGATGGGAGTATTCTCATCAATTTTTACCTTAGGTACTACCTGATGTAGAATATCCCTCACATCAGTTAATACTTCCTTGCGTTTGTGCTCTTGCTTCAACTTTTATTGTGCCACCTTCCTTGAACATAACTCCCCATATTTACTTAGTTCCTTAGGGCTTAGGGTCCTTGAGTCACATTCAGGTATAACTATCACTTCATCAATGGTGATTGGCCCTTTTCCTTTCTTCTTTTTCTTCGGTGTGAGAGGTGACTTCTTATCAATAACAACAATAGTTTTATCTCCACTCTTCGGAGTATCCTTCTCGGTTGACACATTTTCTTCCTTATTCTACTTCTCGGTGACTGATGTCTCAGTTGAATGAGTGGTAGCCTCAGATGTAGTGTTAGGTGGGTTCACCTTGGTTGCTTTTGTTTCTTCTATTTCCTTGGTTTATGTAGACGGTGCCTCTATTTGATTAGGCTCATTTGTATCTATAGGTTGCTCAAGTTCTTGTGTCCCTGTTGTGTCCTTGTGTGGCTCAGGATGTGAGTCATCAAGTTGTACTTGTGAAAGTATTTCAGCTGCTTCTACAAGTACAAGAAGCTTACTTAGTAGTGATGTGAATAGACATTCAGTGTCTAGTGCTTCATCTTTATTAGGTGCAATATTCACATCCTCATCATCTTTATCATCAAGATCACCATTTGTGATGTACTCAATGAGTACATCATCATCGGTTTTCTTCTCCAGTTGAACTTCAACTTTATCTGGTGCATCCTATGAAATACTTATTTCTTCCTTGTCCTCGGTGATATCAATTGCCTCGGTAACTAATATACTGGTATTCTTTGATTTCTTTGTTGTTCCCTCATCAATGAAAATACCTTTACCTTTGGAATTGTGTCTCTTCTTAGACAAGTTCAAGAATGCTTCTTGCTTAGCTTTTTCTTCTGCTTTCAGAATTGATGTCCATAAGGAATCACTTGTGATATCCATATCAGCCACATTTTCATCCATTATCATCATGGCTCAGTTCTTGATTATAAATCTTGCTTGATATTTAGCCATGTATTCACTAACTTCTCCATAAATTAGGTGTGGGGCTGCATGAACTAATGATCTCTCTCTTTTCCTTTTCTTGGTATCTAGTGCAATAGCCCATTTTTTATTTATTTTGTCATCCAATCCCTTCAGTAATGCATAGGCAAATTCCATCGCTACTTTCTTGAATTTAATCATCATCTGGATGACAACATGTTCTAACTTTGTTTGGTCCTTAGTTGACATTTTGTCAAATCTATCTATTCCTGGATCAACAAGGTTTCCATTCTCAATTATGTCTTCAATTATTTCATCTATTGTGCTGACCTTGTTGTGAACCACCTTGAACTGATTAGTATCATCCTTAGTCTCAGTTTCCTCAAGGTCTTCTTTATTTCTTATGAATTTTCTCCTTTTCTTTGGTGCCTTAGCTACAGCCTTGTTCTTTCTCTTGATATATTTCTTTATAAGTGTAACTACCCTCCTTTTTGTTACTTTCTCTGCTTCTTCCTTATCGGTTGGTGGTGCTGCAGTTAACGACCTTGTTTTCATACCTTCTTATATTGGTAACTGCTTTTCCTGTTCAACATTGGTAGGAGGAACCAGTGTGGGATCTTTTTCTTTTTTTAACTCAGTCTCCTCGCTATCATAGGGCTTGTCAGCCAACTATAACTGACCTTCAGTTGTAGCTTTAACTAGTGACTCCTTAGATGAGTTTGATACATCTCCATATCTTGTTGTAAGATCTTTCTTCATTTTCTTTTCCCTTCTAGACATTTTCCTGATTTCTATGTCTGTAGTGATCCTTGATTTAGCCTCTTCATATGTGCCGAACCTAGTGGCAGTGATGTCTATAGGTAATGCAAGTAGTGCATTAATAGATTTCAAAGAAAAATCATAGTTCATTTCATATCCCATCGGTGCCATCCATTTTTTTCTAGGTTCAATAGCCTTTATCATTGAATAATCTGTACTAACTACAAAACATATATCATCCTCAAATTTGTCCACTAATTCCCTTGGAATTCTACTCCTTTTATGCATTTTGGTCTGAAATTCTTGAAGTATGCATCAAATTCCACATTCAGATTCTTTCCTAAATTGTTCATCATTTCACTAATTTGTGCAGTTATCAGTTTGTCTGTTTGCCAGTTTACTTTACCGATACCAGGTACATACTTTTGTAGATAGAAAAATATACAGACAAGAAGTGATCTGTACTTACATGTATTAGACTTCTTTGTTCTAATTGTCTTCATATTTTCTTGTAATTGATGTAGTATAATTTCAGCAAGATCTACCTAGTGATCTTTTAACACAATTTTGTGCACCATGTCTACTACACTGCAGGGTACGCTATTGAGTCTACTTGATTGAAATATTTTGTACCCGATTACATGTGCTGTGAATTTGACCGCTGGGTCTTTGATTGTCAAAAATTTTAGTGCCCTTAAGTCCCTTTGAGCTCCAGTATTATTTTCCACATCAGGATGAGATGAACTATGAAAGGCTTTTGCCTTGTCGGTTGTAGGATACCCAGTAACCTTACTAATAATTTTATTTGTGACCTCAATAGGTTTGTCCAACCAGAATTTTCCATCATGAAATCTGCTCAACATGATTCTCATCCAGTCTGTATTGAATGATTGCGGGAAGTATGTGAAGCATGATAACCTTGATTCTGCAATCTTATTGTATTCAGATTTTAATTTTCCATCTGGCCCACAAACTTGTTGAAATGTAGCAATAGTCTCAAAATCTCCTACTTCTCTGATTTTGCAATGTATATAGACTCTTATGTCTTCTATCAATAAAACCCTATCCAGTATACTCAAAAAAGCACCCATATTATCCGTTTGTGCTACAACCTTGCGGTGTGGTTTGAATTTAGCTTTGGTGAAATTTTCCCTAACAATTAGTTCTACTTCCTCCTCAATATTTTTTGATTTGCTTGCAGATGATGTTGATGCCATAAATTGATTCTAGGGTTTCGGCAAGCAGTAGATAACAAGTGTTCGATAGCAAATGAACTTACTTGAAGTCGTCAAAGAATGTTGTCAGTTTGATCTATAGTAGCTTTGAATCTTTCTAAAAAATCTTTAGCTCAAACTCTTCTCTGTGAAATCTCCATTCTTCAAAATCATAATGTAACAATAAACTCTGTTCCTGTGTATTTATAGACTTTTTGATATTCCCGCTCAAACTTTCATGCAATAAATGTGTGACCTAACTTTTGGTACAAAACAGCTGTCAACTCGGTGATGTCTACAATTTTATCCACTTGGTTAACATAGGATTTCTTCGTCAGTTTGCATTGTTGTCTGGTTAACCTTGTATAGTGATTACTGATGGGTAACCAACTCTCAGTCTTTCATTTACCGACTATATAACATTGTTAGCTCATAACACATAAACCATAGTGCATCTTTATTCATGTAGATTTGGTATTTTCACATAATATATAAGGAACTATATGTAAAATATGATCATTTTGAAATGTCAGTTCCATACATACCTTTGTCACCTTAAATGGAGGCATCGATGTCACCCAATCCAGTGGATGAGGTTTCACCAACAGTGTTACTTGACTCAGCATTCTCATTAGATTCCTTCTTCCACATAGTGTTCCTTAACTTCGTGATATTTGCAATAGTATATCCACTCTCAAATATATGGTTTTCATATGGTGCTCAATCTCTACAATTCTTGCTTAAATGACTGACCTTATGACAGTGCATACAAGCCATCCCAGTGCTTGTCCAGCTTCTTGATTGTCCAATCTGACTCTTTCTGTAACAATTTGCTGCAATGTGCCCATACCGACCACATACAACATAGTTAGTCCATGTATTATAATCCCAAACATAAGAGTTACCTTGTCTCTTTGATTGATATGGCTTGTGTTGTGGTTTCTCCTTAGGTGTCTAGACTTGTTTCATTTTCACCTTACATTCTCATGCAGTGTGTCCATGCTTGTTGTAGGTGTAGCATATTTTCTCCATAGTAGTATTGTTAGAAATATCATTCTATTTAGTTCTACACTCATAAGCTAGATGTCCAAACTTTCCATAGTAGTAATAGTATCCATTGAGCTTAGGAGTGACAGGAGGTTTACCTTGTGCTTTGCTTCTACACACATTAGATGTATGTCCCAGTTTTCCATAGTGATAACATGCCAACACTTTAGGTTTCTAATTTTGACTAATGTTGACTTGTTCAGCTTGTTGAGATGATTCTCCTTCACCAGTGTAGCCTATTCCAGCTCTACTCCCAAATCTTCTTTGATTAGTCAGAAAGTCATCAATCTTCTTAGAGCTGTTCTCAGCAAGTTTCTTCATTTCATTTTGCTGCTGTTGATTTTTCACTTCATTTCTCAGCTTCTCATTCTCTTCTCTAAGTCTTGCAACATCTTGTAGTCTTCTTGACAATTCTGCATTCACTCGGTTTACCTCTTGATTCACAGTCATCATCTGATTAGTTACTTGGAAATGTCGGTCAGTGAGTCTCTGTATCTCACTTTCTTTAGCTTGAATTTGTTCAGTCATCTATCTTTGGTCATCAATAGCTAGATTCCTTTCTTGCTTGGCTTGTTTTGCTTTGTTCTTTGTTTCTACCATTCTCACCATCTGAGATTCTTGACCAATTTGTAGTGCTTTCACTTGATCAGTTAAATGTTGATTCTTTTTAGATAAACCAGTGATTTTGTTTTCAAATCCATTGGAGATGCTTCTAGAACTAGATCCAATATGCTCGAACATTTCATCAATAGGTTCTTCATGGTAACTGATCTCATTCTATAGAATAGCTACATTCTTCCTCTCAACTGATAATTTCTTAAATCCTTCCTTAGCTTGTTTATATTGTTCCACAAACATCTGCATCTGTATCTTCTGATTCTCAATAGTCTTGTCAAGCTTATATCTCTCCATGACTTAGATCTTTTACCCTTCAGCGGTTAAACTATTCAACAAGAGAACTAAGCTCTGATACCAATTGTTGGAATTAGGAGAGATGGGTACTGAGAGGGGAGGGGTGAATCAGTGCCTTCAAAAACTTCACGTGTAAACCTTTTTGATATATAATAGTAAATAGTGATAACTGACCAAAATAACTTGAATCAAATTGCATGAATCAATCATCCATTTAACTTATGTAAGTAAACAACATGAAATCAATATGACAATCACATAACACAAGTATTTTGGTAACATAGAAACCCTTGTTAGAAGGTAAAAACTATGGTGGGGATGACACCCACAAATTCTTCACTACTGTAGATAGAAAAGGTTTGCCTATTAGAGCTACAAGTTTTGATCACATCTTACATTGTTAGGAGTAATATGTTAGATCAGCTAGATCTACCTAGTTATAGGATTTTAGCAACACTAATGAAGTGTGCACTTAGTTAAGAGATTTATCCAAAACTCTATTACAATTGTTAGAAAGCAATAGGAAATTATCTGCTAGTTGAAAACTTAATTGTCTAAAATAGATCTATAAGTGCTCATAAAATATCACCTTAACTGTGATGAATCTCTTCTCTAAATCTGCTCGGTAGCCTTCTTTGATTCTGCTTAATCTAATAACCTCTGTACTCTGATCTACTCTGTTAAATAATTGACTTGAAGTTAGGCAATAGCTTCAAGTGCTCATTAATTCATATATCAGTTCACACCAAAAATGATGTGAACACACAAATATATAGTGTTCTATTTTTGTCGCTTTAATAAAATTAGGTTACAATACAAAATCATAACCCTAAGATCTACGGTGTAAAATATCCTAGATCAACTATTACAATAAGATATACATTACATTTAATGAGTATCTTCTACAATAAATGTTCCTCAAACTTGGTAAATTGTTTTACGATCCATTGTAACCGTTTGCATAGAAGAATGTGCCATTTCTTATTACTCTGCCATTTTCTATGATCCTCGGTAAACACTATGTAAACTACTCAGTGTATACTGTGACGCTCGGTGTTTACTATATGTTGGTGTCAGTGTCTGCTGGTGCTCGATAAACTATATAGTACTTAGTGTGTAAGCTTTACCGACTAGTTTGTCTTGCTTCTGGTTACCGACTAACTCAATGTAAGTGTCTGACCGATCTCTTTGATAGCCTTTGATACTAATGACAACCTTGAATGCTCAATAGAGATTAACAACTATATGAAGAGATAATTACAATGATTTAGGCCAAAGGCCAAGGAGATCATAGCTCCTAATTAGGAATTGAAAACTAAGGTGCATAACGTTAGGGAAAGATATAAATGGCTCACAAATCATTGAAGATCACTTTCTTTAGGGAAAGGTAGAATCCAATTGATCACAAGATGGTATGTTGATTGAATTGAATAGATGTAAATTCTAAAAAATGAAGAATAAGTTTTCTAATCATTTCACTCCACATACATTAGAAATAGATTTCATCTTTTCTTATCTACCCATTCAAACCTTCACATAATTTCATACACAATCATATATAAACTCCTATATTCATCTCCAAAGGATATCCAATGCAACAAGAAATGACATCCATTAGATCAGCCTAATAGGATGTAGTGTGTAACACATAAACCATTGGTCCCAAATTTAATTTCCAAATCATATAGAAGGGAAAGATGTGTAAGGATTCACACCATGTCAGCACATCTTCTTCATGATCTAAAATTATCTCCATTATCACCACACACAAAAAAATCTTGAGTCATCCTTAAAGAATAGAAATATAAATGCACATTGGCCAATTAAACATAAAAAGTGATGTAGAACTCCTCGAATACTGTGCATGAAAAACATATCATCAATTGACCCTAACAAAATAATATTTGAAAACTACAACATCAAACCACCTGAAGGTGGAGGAATGCAAAGCATTCTTGTAAATAGATACTTTGGCACTCTCATGCCAAAACTCACAACACCAATATATCTTTTAATAAAAACCAAACCAAACCATAACATCTAAGATGTATAAACTATCTATCAACAACATACTCTAGCCACAAAACAAAGTAGATCAATGTGCCACAATTTGAATTGGAAAATAGAACATAGTCTATCAGACTAATCACTAGAATAGTCACACTTATTTATCTTCATGACCAAACATTTGAAACCTTCTCTAAAACTCTAGATAAGACCAAATACATTTGGATATACCTTCAACAATCATATCGATTAATCTCCATTCATTCATTCCAACTTACACGTACACAATTGTCATTCCACCTCTTCAAAACATATAGGAACAATATAGAACATTCTTTTTGGTCCATACTTGATATCAATGACAACAAGTTTGACATCAATGGAAACCAAATATACATATTTGCAACAAAGAAAATGAAAGAAAATATTCAATACTAAAAATGGTTTGTATGTAAGTGGCTAATAATGCCTTTCAAAATGTTTAACGTCTCTAGAAATTTTGTGCAAATCATGATCAAGGTACTTAGGCCATTGAATGGAATTTTTTTCATAGTTCATTTTGATGACATTTTGATTTCAATAGAAATGTAGAAGAGCATTCAAGACATTTTTTGTGATGAAGGTAAGGTAACAAAACAACTTCATAATTCATTTGTCATAATTCATTTTGATGACATTTTGCTTTCAATAGAAATGTATAAGAGCATTCAAGACATTTTTGTGATGAAGATAAGGTAACAAAAAAACTTCCTACAATTATTGAGATGAGGGCTAGATAAAAAAGTTTAAGTATTTACAACACTTACAAAAAATGAATCAAAATAAGTATAAATGTCATCCATATGGCAACACTATGATTTACATGGGGAAAACTATTTTTGAGAGAAAAATCAACACTCTAAAAGTCTTCCAATATATTGTTAAAAAATAAAGAAGATTACAATATGCTTATAGATAAATCTTTCACAATAGTATGACTAACCAAAGATTTAGAGGTAGCTCAAAAACTATCAAAATATTTCAAAAATTTCACTCCAATAAAAAATCATAATACAATGCCCTCGTAAAATAGGATTTCCTTCTAGGGCAAGCAAATCATACATAATCTTTGCAATCAAATCTATACCCTATTGATGAATGGCCTAGATTTAAATGTTCTAGGAGATTTGAATCTCCTCTTGGACTTGGGCTTATCAAGATTATCATTTTTCTTTCCTTTCTCCTTTGATATCAATGAATGTTTAGGGCCTTCCAACAACTAATGGATACATTCCTCATCATCTCTCGTGAAAGAGAAGGACCCACACCATCTTCAACGTTTACGATAATGGAAGTACTCCAAAGAGCCATAACAAGATAATCCCACAAATCAAGAAAAATAACTAAGCCACAAACATATTGAAAATTTCCAAGTGGTCTATAATTCATCCGCCATTTTTCATTCTCAAGGAATATGATTTCTTCCTTAAGGGAATTTTATTTACTAAATATTTGACTTGATATATTCACCAAATTTATTCTATAAATTCTATGCAAAGGTCTATTCATAGACATTGATTAAAATAGAATACGCCAAGAACAATATGATTAGCCCTAGCTTTATAGTCCATAGCATCATATTAAGTAGCAAAATTTTCATCTACAAACCTTAAAATATTCTCATCAACAACATCCCACAAATATCGATAAATTAATTGATCCTCCATCTTCAACTTTCACATCTCAAAATTGATACCTAAAATTTCTCTACCTTTGTTATCCTTGGTGGACCATGCATCTGAAAATTCTTGCAACAAGAACTCAAATTATCTTTTGCACAAGCTCCTGCTCAAAATTGTATTAGTTCAAAGAATCCAACAACCCACAACTAAAACCAAAAGTGATCAAGCTTTCATACCACTTATAAGGAAGCTAAGGTAGATAAAAAACTTCAAAAACTAATCTCAAAACTTTATAAATATTTCCAATAGTTACCAAAAATAAATATAAATAAACTTTAATATCATCCATACTGCAACACAATTATTAATGTGGGGAAACCCTTTTGAGAGGAAATTCCCACACTCCAAAAGCTACCCAATATATTATTTAAAAATCAATAATATTATAGTATACTTGCAAATAAATCTTTCAAGAGAGAAACACCAACCATAGATCTAGAGGCAACTCAACTATCAAAAGCTCCAACAATTTAATCCAATACAAAACCATAATACAATTCCCTCATAAAATAAGGTTACCTTCTAGGGTAAGTAAAGCCAACATAATCTCTATCATGAAATTTGTGACTGAATGGTGAATGGTTAGGGATGCATGACTCTCAAATCCCAAGAAGGGGTACCCCTTGCACATTATCACACTCAAAATTATGGTGGGAATATCACCATTATTGAAAGGTTGAACCGCTACTTTCAAAACATTTTCAAGTCATGTTTTATATACTTAGAGAGGAAACATTATTTGTAAATCTTGACAAGAGCGAACAATTTATGGACACGTTGCTTATCCTTAAAAATATGAGTTTCAGTAGTCAATGGAGTGAGTGTGAACAAAGGAAAAATGAAGACTATACGTGAATCACATATCTATTAAACCACAATAGAGGTAAGATGTTTCATGGGTTAATAAACATCTATAAGAGAATTGTTACAAAAATTATTACAATAAGTACTCCATAGATTGATCATGCCAAGGGTATGTACTTTACTTAGATTCACAAAACTAAAAGAAGTTTTGAATAGCTTTAAAGGAAGGTAACATAAACTTTAATACTTTCTTTACCAAACCTTGAGAAGGTATTTCATTGAGTATAATGCTTCAACAATGGTAAGTGATGGTGTGTTGAGTCAACAAAGAAAACCAATTGTCTATTTTAGCGAGCAGCTAAATGGAACCAAAATGGGTATGACAATTAAGATAAATAATTGTATGCTATTTTCCAAACATTGAAACAATGAAGTCTCTAGCTATTACACTAGAAATTCATTTTATTGATAAATAATCAAGCACTGTATTTATATCAATTCTCCAACCAGGGTATCCCATATGTATCCCAAACATGTATCTTTTATACAAATATTTATGTATGTGCTACAACATGTGAGTAGAAAAATGAATGATAGAAACTTCTTAAAGTAGAATATATCACCTACTTGTGTCAATGAAAAATGATATCATTAATTTTTTAGAGATGAAAGAATGGGTTGATGATACCTATTCAACAAAACTATTTATCCTCTCAACAATCTTGTTGTTGAAAGAAGAGACTTCTATGATAAATACCTATTGGATGATGAGTTTTTATTTAAGGAGTTCCAGCTTTATATTCCCACTAGATCAAGGAGGAAAAAATTCATTAGGGAAATACATTCAAATGGCTTTGAGGGATCACTTTGGTAGGTAAAAAAATTATGCTATGATCTATATTGGCATTAATCAAGGAATGATGTAAATAATTAGGCTGCTACAATAGAGTTTGCCAATTTCTAATGGAATATAGTGTAAATCTAGTTTGTGTAAACCTTCACTAATATCTACATGATCATGGATTGACATTTTCATGTATTTTACCTTGGTACTTCTTTGTACTTAAAAGTAATGATTCAATTTTTTTTGTAGGTTGATATTTTAAAATGGCCCACTTTATTTTGCATAAAAGAACTATTAATGCAAGTAAGATTGTTGATTTGTTTTTTAAAGTGATTGTGCTTTTGCATGGATTGCCTAAGCCTATCAGATGTTACCCAAATAAAATGTTTCTTAGTGCCTTTTTGGAGGACTATGTGAAGGGAACTTAACTATAAATTGTACTATGGTTCAAGCTATCACCTTAGATATATGCAAAAATAAAGACGGAAAATGGATGTTAAAAAATTTGGTTTGAAACCTAGTTGATAAGAATCCAAGGCAATGAAGGGATTTGGTTTTGGTTTGTGCTCAATTTTGATTTAATTCTAATGCAAATTGGTCTACTGATAAGTCTTTTTTTAAGATTATTTTTAAAAACAACCTTAAAAAATTCATTAATCTAATTGATCTTCCTAAGGGAAGATATGTTAGCCAAAACACAGTGGACTTTATGAGGTATATACAAGATGCGAGAAACAAGTTAGGCAAAAGCTTCACATAACCAATCAACAATGTAATCTTATGTGCACATGCAACTACTTATATTTGAACAACTAGATTGTTCCCATGTAACTATGGGAAAACTGTTAATTTGGAATCTTTGTCTTTTTAGTAGAGCAACTATTGTTTAGGAAATAAAAATAGGTTGTCAAAAAAAGGAGGTGCTGAAAATAAGAAACAGCTCTACATTGTCAATTGGGATATCATTTATAAACCCAAATCTTTAGGTGTACTAGGGATACAGAAGTCGACAGATTTTAATAAAGCTTTGTTGGCTAAAGTCATATGGCATTTTGTGCAAAATTATGAAAGAAAAGTACCTCAATAACTCTTTCTTCTATAGATACCTGGCGTCCCATTAATCTCCCATTGGGATCCAAAGTATGGGCTTACATTTTAAAGAGCCAAACTATTATTAAGGAAGGTTTGGAATGGAAAATTGGTAATGGTCAAAGTATCATATTTTGGGAAGACCTTTGGTTAGATGACAAACCATTAACTACAAGCTCTTATAGTCATCTTATGAGACATTTGAAAGACCACTTTGGGCCTCTAGTTGTAGATTATATCTCCCCATATGGTAGATGGGATTCTCTAAAGGATGGCCTCCTTGAAGCTCCTAACCTTTTCCCTTGGGCTGAGCAATTACATAGATTATTACTTGAAACACACATTTTGTAGTGTCCACCCATAGTTTTATTTTTAGTTTTATATTGTCAAACTCTTTTAAGCCACTTTTATGTGTGCGTTGATTATTTCAATTATTATGTGGTTTTGGATGTATGACATTACATGGTAATTTTGATGATTGGATAATTATGAATATTATATATTTGTAGTTAGATAATGTTATTTACTTTGATGATGATTATTTATATGTTTAAAATGATGCTTATGGTTATGATTTTACTTACCCCATTCTTGCACGTGTATGGTTATCATGTATGTTTTTACTTTTAGGTTTGACGTGTTTGATATGGTTGAACGACAAAGTCGTAGTTACCTTCTTGCGAGATCCACACAATGTCCTAATCCCTACCATTTCTTGTTATATATACATGTATGTACATGCTTATCTTTTATGCAAGTTTACAGGTACCAGGCATCGACTTCCTTGAATTGTTAGGATGAGTGTGCCCTATTGCAAGTCTCAATGGTAAGAGAAGAGGGATAATGTTCAGATCCAAACCCCAACCTAAGTCATTCTATTGTCCTGAAATAGTGGACAAGTTTTTGATATTTTACCCTTCCCAAATTCATCTAGGTGACATGAATTCATAGTCTTTCCCTTGACCATGGCTAAGGTTTTATTAGTTTAGTTGAATTCTAGTTGGTTGATATGTTTGTTATAATTAAATAATTTATCTAGATTAATTATATGATTTAAATAAATTAGATCTTGCTATATAAAGTTATTTTAATGTGGAAGTATTTAATTAATAGAAATTAATTAGATACATTTATTAAATTTAAAGATTTAATTAAGAGCTTATTTGTCGAAATGAAGTATTTAATTAATGAAGATTAAATAAATACACCATCTTAAAGATTTGATTAATTATCAAACTCATGTTTTCAAATAAAAGATAATTATAGGCATTGGCCTGCAGTGCAGCGGTTGTTGCTTCTCTTTCTAATAGCAAGGTCTCGAGTTTCATTCCTAAAATGGGAGCTTAAATAAACTTAATATAAAATCAATAAAT
>BSBK01001638.1:0-42500 GCA_027943335.1 Chamaecyparis obtusa | reverse complement strand
TTATTTGTACTTTATATGTAGTTGTATTTACATACCCTGAAACTTGTGTAGTGGATGTGGGTTATTCGGTATACCTTATGGTTCAGATGTATTTTTTTATTCTTTTATGAGATAATGTCCTTTAGTTTCATTATATAGAATATTTATATGATTATTGTATTTAATAGATTAAATTGTATTTACGTAATTCTACATCAAGGAACCATTCAAATTTGTAATTTGTAATTGAGATTGTGTTTATGAGTATGTATCGACTTTATGTTATTACTTCCACTTTGTTATTTAATATTGTATGTAAACTCTTAAGAAAATATATATTTTGTAAATTTAGTAACATTTTTTAGGTTAATCTCTCATGGGTTCCCTAGTGTGGCATTATAAAAGGTCACTAACAAAGAGATAGAGAATATTCTTACAAAGAAAGTTAAAATTTGTAGACGATATTTGGCTAGAAGATTGATTGAAGAAGTTTGGGATTATAGAATAACATGGAAGACAAAAACATGTTTTATGCCCTATGAACTAGTTTATGGTAAAAATGTTATTTTACCTATTAAATTTGAATATAAGACATTATTTACTACAATAGAACTAGAAATGGACCTCTTACAAGAATTAAAAAAATGACTCCAACATCTCAATGCACTTGATGAAATGTGGATGGAAGCAGTTTAGTGAACATAATTAGTACAACAAAAAAGGACCAAAATGGAATGACAAATATATCAAATAAAAAGAATTTCATGAGCATGATTGGGCTCTACTATATGATTCTAGGTATCATGACTATAAAGGAAAATTGTAGTCTAGGTGGCTTGGACACTATCAAGTTGAGAAGGTCTATTTAAATGGAGCAGTCAAATTAACAACAATAGATCTACAATGAATCAAGTTATATAAGAAGCCACATAATAAGAAAGAGTTTTCTTAAATAATTATAGGCACAATTTTCAATGCCCACTTCACAACCCATGGTTGACTCAACTTAAGATCCTGATCCATCCCCTTCACCCCCATCATCTATTCTTGTCCATCCACCTTCTAGCCCTCTATCCATTCATGGTGATCCATTTCCCCCATCTCCTCCACCACATGTTGTAGATGAACTATTGGTTCACCCACACTCCATGAGGATCTTTGAATAACCACCATCAAATTACATGCACACACTACACAATTACCATCCATAATTTTTTAATTTTATATTTCCTATTCTCATTAAAGTTGCATAGACACACAACAATGCATTTTTTGGGACCTATTACATATTGACTCACAGGACCTAATTCTTGAAGTATGTTCCACACCTTTCAACATGTAGCATTGATCCCATGTAGACAAACATTTAGCACCATTTTTCAAAATTATTAAGTTTCTTCAAATTGATTTGACATCTTTTATTTCAATCACATCACTATATCCTTCAAAAATCATTTCCTGTGAAGCAAACCTTGTGTCATACAACTATAAGTCAAGTACATTATAATTGTCATATCTTTTAATGTCACTTTATTATTATTGATTAGTGTTACCACATGGAATCATAATTAATATATGTAATATATATTATTATGTCATTTCAAACCTATTTCCATTATTTGAGGACAAATGAGTATTTAAGTGGGAGTTGTTTTCTGTGATGAGTCATGTCAGTTGTACAAAAGTACCCGCTCCTCTTTTTTGTGACTAAGCAAGTTGTAATGTCTAAGCTTATGTATAGTTGTATCACAATGTGTTTAATATTTGAGTTGATATCATGTACACTCCTAATCATCAAGTTGTAATGATAATTATTATATAGAATTAATTTGCATGGAAATATATTTTAGTTCATTTATGCATAAATTAAAAGAATAAAATCAATCATTTTCATAACACTTTGTCTTTCACTGAGAGTTTGAAAAAAATAACATGAGTTCAGCTATAGATTAGGAGAGTTTTGCATTGAAAATGGTATGATGAGATATATATACACATATTATTTGGGGTTTCTTTTTATAAATTAAAATGAAAAGGGATTGTTGAAGAAAAACCATAAGAATCCTTGGGTGGAGATCCTATCTATAGAGAACCCACATATCATGTGCTAGTGCTTTGGGATGCAAGTAGTCTATCCTTCTTTGAATAGCCTAGATAGATTCACTACTTCCTTAGGTTGACTAAATTCAACTCTAAAATGACTGAACAATTTGTTGCAATTAGATGCATGAAATTTTTATAGTCCATCATAATTATTTTATGGCTTCACAGTCAAAATCCAAAAGCCACGAACTAATTTGTAGCATATTTTGTCAATAATGAGTCAATTGTTAAGGGGATTATAATTAATGCATCTAAGGCCATAATATTAGAGGTTTATGGCCTTCCTAAAATAAGAGAGGAGTACCTAATATCACCAAATGTAGAATTTTCAAGAAGATCATTTGCATGGCCAGGTGAGAAGTTTGTGTCTACAAGCCAAGGTATGAAATGTTTATCTTTACCACGAGAGAGAGAGAGAGAGAGAGAGATTATAGGTCACATAATCAAGTATCTAACATGTGATGATCACCACTCTCTATTGTATACTTATCATCTAAAATTAAAGAGTCATCCAAGGCATAATAGACTAGTTAATGTTCCAAATTATCTCCACCAAATGTTAACTAGGATGGCTACAAAGTATAGAAAAAAGGGTGTACACAAATTTCTCTATCTCATGACTATTTAGTTGTGTCTTTGGTAAAATGGAGTCTTTCTATCCAATATCCAAATGTTTCTTGGTGTGAATTTGTAGAATGAGATAATTTTCCTAATAGACTCCTCTAAAATGTACCAAATGAGGAATTAATTAATGAGAGGAATGCATAGGGTAATTAGAAATTATAAGATGAAGGGTTAAACCCTATATAATCCCATGTTGTAGAATACATTTCACATTAATACATGGATTTAGAGGAGGAGATAATATAGATATCAAAAACCCCTAAACAAAAACCACCCACAACCACTACAAAAGTGTTTGCATATTTAAAGAAATGGGAGTATGAGTCCTCCCCAAAAAAGGAGATGTCAGAATGTGAAGTTGATGTGATTCATGATCATTGTCATTAATGGTTGTCATTGATGTCAACATATCCTATGTATTTTAATATTCAAGTTGTATCATTTGATTTTGCAGTATTGGTAGTTGTACTGAAAGTATGTGTGTCTTGGTAGACGTGTTCTTGAAAGATGAACCTTAGATGTTTATCCATTATTTTTTGTGTTGGTTCTACCTTGTGTGCAACATATGATGGATTGGTTGTTTAGGATTGACCCTATTTTGAGCATGTTCATTTTTGTTTCAGTCCCAACTATTATTATGTAATGTGTTCATCATGCTCAATGGAACCGATGGATTTAGAGATGGTGTTGCATGTTGGAATGTGCAAGGAAAATTGTATTGGTTGAGGTGGTCCACGTTTCATTCCTTACCACTGCAAGAATGTCTTGGTGTGACATATTTCAAACTATTTTTGGCCGACATGATTCATGGCATCAAGTAGTATAAGAAGAGAAATAATTTATATTATTCATGTGGCTTATACTTTTCTTGCATGCGAACTAATTGAAAATCTATTTTTGGATATCTATGTGTTGTTGATCACGTGTGTGGTAGAGTGTTGGTGAAAATGATCTTAGTGGTGGAATCAATCTCTTTTCATATACTTTGGCGGTGAGCCTCTTTGTATTGATAATGAGCCTCTTTGTATTGGTAGTGAGCCTTTCTATATTGGTAGTGAGAACAATTGGTAGTGAGGCTTTGTACAAATCACCTTAACCGGTGTCACCCCAATAGGTGTTTTCATTTCATACGAATTATCTTCTCTATGGTTTTTCATAGTTTGTATTTTCCACGTAAATGTTGGTGTTCTCTATGTTGGTGTTCCTATGTTTACATATTTATATTTTTTATGGATATTTTATGTGCTTAACCAATAAAGTAGAAGTTGTTATTGTTGTTGTTTAATAGTTTGCGGACAAAGAAAAAAATTTGTAAAATGTGTGGGGATAACTGATTCACCCCCTCTCAATTATTCACCATGTTCAACAATTGGTATCAGAGCTTGGTTCCTTGTTGAATAGATTAACCTCTTGAGGTAGATCTAATGGTGCATAAATTAAACATTCCCATGTTTGATGGATCATACTACAATTCATAGAAAGACCAAATGAAAGGTTATTTGGTTTCAATTGGCTAAAAGACCTAGAAGCATGTGGAGACTGTAAATTTTTATGACCTTTATGGAAAACATCCTCTACTTGAGCAATAAATAGATATGCTAAATAATAATAATAAATATTGGGAATATTTATTATTTATTGTTTATCATCAAATCAATATATATGTTGGTTGAATTAATTAAGGGCCCAAGGTCGGCCTCTTGACTTTAATATTTTATAGATTTATTAAGACCAAGTCAGCCCTCTTGAAGATAATTCAATTCATATATATGGTGTTGGATTCTAGGGAGAGAAGCACCAAAAACATAATGTGCTTCCCTCCCCCAAAGGTTTGATATTCTACCTTGAGCGAATTTAGAGTAAAAGTTGACTGTAATAATAAATAAGAGAAATGTATTAAAGGCTGTTGTAGACACTCAAAAATGGGCAAGTGTTTTTAAATCAATAAAATGGCTCAAAATCATCAAAATGCACTAATAAAAAGGATCAAATCAAATTTAAATGGACATTTATTAAATCAAAGTTGACAAAATCAATTAAATCAAAGGAAAAATCAAATCAGGACATTAAATAATTAAATCAAAGCTTAAAGGGGTGAAAAGCACTATATAATTGATTTTAATCAATTAATTGTATAGTTGTTAAATCAAAAATCAAAATGAGCCTATTCCCTTTCATGGCTAAATTTAATTAATTAATTGAATTTAATTAATCCTAATATCTTTCAACAAAGTTGAGCAACCAATGAGAATTGAGAGACAAAGAGGCATAAATCACTCAAAATGGTTAAATCTTGATCACTCAATTTAAAGTTTCAATCTCATCCACTCAATTTTGTCCTTTTGTCCAAAGCTTTGAGACAAACATTTAAATTGTCCCCCCCATTTATGAACATTGCAAAGTTTTTGACTCAACCAAAGGTAAATCATGGTTAATTCACTCTACCCCCTACCCTTGGGAATTTACTATAAGTATGAAGCATTTTGAGAGCAATAATCATCTTAGAAATTCATTTGCAAAGCATCCTTATTATAGACAATTTCATAGCAATCAAGAGCATTTGAGAGCATTTGAATTATCTTTGTATCAATTTGAGAGTTAGTGAGCTAGAATAAGCATTTCTAGCATCATATTTTCTCATTTTAGAAGTGTCACTAGTGGAGATTGAGCTGAGAGCTTCACTTACCACATCTGATTAGAGAACCATGAGATGTCATGGATTTTAGTTTCATTTCTTAGTTAAATTTGTATTTCATTTACTTTGATTTGATAGTTAAATATCCTAATTTCATGAAGGTGTTTAGCATACACACACAAATGGCACCCACCGTGGGACTCTAAGCCTCATTTCTAACATTTCTATCATTTTTTTGTGTGTTGTATCTTCACTTTTACATGAAATTTTTATAGAAAATAGGTAAAATGATGCATACAAAGAATTAACTGACACCTATGCCTACTGTTATGCCGCTTCATAGCAGTTATCTGATGCCTGCTAGATAAATTGTTGTGCCTGATAGATAAATTGTCACACTCGGGACTGCAAAGCAATGCCTACTACCAGAGAAGTACCACTTATTATCTATCTTTTACTGCCTGTGACAGACTTTACGATGCAATTTACACAGACAATCATGCCTAGTATCTTCTAACCGATGCTTAATTTTTGTGAATTACCGCTTTTAATAGCTCATTTTATGCAGTTTACATTAATTGTTAGGCTTAGTAAATAAATTGTCACACGTGAGTAACTTTAAATAACACTTGAGCCATTGGAAAGTGACGCTTGCTATTGTTAAAGTTACGCCTGCTAATAGTTTAATTATGCATATTAGCTGGACAATGACACCTACTGTCTATTATTTTAATTTGTTGTCAAATTGATAAATTCAATTATCTTACTCTCTGTCTGTATGTTTTTATTGTAAATAAGAAGGCACAGAAAGGTTCAAAAGCCAGAGAGCAATTTCAACCAAGAAAGCAAGGCTTTGGCTAGGAAGATCAAGAAGGAAAATGTTGCACACATCAAAGCGGTTCTTGAGGAGTCACAAGAAGAAGAAAACAAGGTATATCAGAACTATCTCAGAATTGTAGAATCTTACAAAAATAAATTTGTATCTCTCAATTGGATTTTCTCTCCTTAGTTCAAGTTTTCATCAAAATTTGCAAATAAGGTTTTAAGATTCAACATAAAACTTTGCTTCTTCAAATTCAATTTGGTTTCCCTCATTGTGATTGTTTGTGTTGACTAACTTGCTAGTAGATAAGCACATTTGGAAAGGAAATCTATTGCCAAGGTAAGGTGAAAAATGATAAAATCACTCAAAAATTCCCCTAGCTTATGCTAGCTATGAGGAGAGGTAAGCCTTAAAACTAGTCAATATTTTCCCTTAGATTGTGGCATTGAAGCATTTCCAAAATCTAGTAATTACAAACAACCTCTCTTTGTTTGGAAAGTTTTGCATTTAGGCCTATGCTCTTCATTTCTTCTAGTGAATCAAAATGCCAAAGGTGTTGAAATTTTTTATTAATAAGAAAGGTTGAGGAATTAAACACATAAAAATCAAAGCCCCTTTGTTTGTGGAGGAGAGTAGAAATACTCAAATCCCTATAGTTAGAGGGTGAAAGAAATTTAACATTGCTAATTGTGTTTGGGAAATTAAGGAAAATTTAGGGATATGCTCTTCACCTTTTGGTGAACCAAATTCCCAAAAACTTGTCCTTAACTCCATTTCCTTGTTTTAAACATGAACATGCTAGAACACTAGAGGGCCTGCCTCCCGATAAATTGCCTTAACAAGGCCAGTGAGAGGGAACAACCCAAGTGGGAGACAACCGCATTTGCCATGGTAATATCCAACCCACTATAATAAAAATACACTTTTCCTTAAAAGGGAAGTGGCTAGATTGTGTGCAAGTGTCTTCACTTCCTCTAATAGTCCTCACGGATTGTGCCAAATCATGCTTTTGTGCGTGTGGGAAGCCCGCAAGGGGGTATAAGAACTTGGCATAGTTTAGAATAGAGTTGTTCAATAAAAACCTAATAAGTATCAAGCTACCTCATAGAGCCAAAATGTTAAAAGCCAAAGTTGACTATAGGTAGACTGCTCGGAATACTTTCTTTTGCAATACTTGTGGAAAATGATCAAGAATATACACTTTAGTGTGTTTTAGGGACACGATTAAACATTGATGTGTGTGTTGCAATTGTGTTACATTTTCAAACAAATAAATTCCATAAAACTGATCTTGCAATTTTTAAAATCTAAAATTCACAACCTGGTCAGCAAAGTGCCACCTGTGCACAAAGAAATACCGCCTATCAGCAACAAAGTCACACCTGTGACTCTTCAGAAAATGTGTATTAATTGTGAAGTCACACTTGAGACATATTAAGTGACACCTGTAAAAACTGGAAAAATGCCTATCAATGGTAAAGTGCCACCTGCACACCTGCAGTGTGCCACCTAACTCAATTCCAGTCAACGTGTACCATATTTTAAGTCACGCCTACACTCAGGCAAGTGACGCCCAGAAACACAAAAGGGAAAATAGCGAGTATTTACCGAGGGGTTCAAAAAAATTTGATCACATATTCAGATACCCTTTTCTGTGTTCTTACTATTCCAACATTCAATCTAGTCGTAAATCTTGGTTCTACACCATTTTTTAAAATTTCACAAGGATTTGACCATGAGCCTGATCGAATCTTATTTTCCAAGCGGTTTGCTCATGCTTGCTTTTACTAGATCCTACTACATCAAGAAAACTTTACAAGTAGATGGGACTTACCTAAGAGAAGAGCTTCCTTTCCCAGAAGATACTTTTACCGCTCCAAGAGTACCCAAAAATCTCGTTCAAGAAAAAGAAACCAACATGATTTACTCCATTGGCTTGGGTAATAATAACAATGGAGGTATTGATCCAAATGGAGCTATTGACCCAAATAATCAGATTAATACCAATAGTGGAGGGATGGATCAAAATACTCAAGGGATTGATACCACTAACCATAGAGCTAATGCCGAACCAACTGTCGATGATGCAACCAATGACAAGGTTGATGAAGCCATTCAGAGCCCATATTTTATAAAACTCATGTAAAAGGCAATGGCAAGAGATAAAGAAAAATACTTTCTAGATCTAGCCCGGGCAAGTCTTAAGCTTCCTCGTGACTATGATGTTAATCAACTTAGACCACCAGAAGTTGAAGAGATTCCCATTGACATCATGAACAAGAAGTTTAAGATATTTCAAATGCAATTGGATACAATCAAGCAAAGATGGGCTCCTAAACCCTTTTCTATAGAAGCATTGTGTCCATTCCCATTTGAAAAAAGTCTAGTCATGGTACCATTCCTAATCAATGTAGTGTTTCCCAAGTATGACAAGTACGAAGGAATGTCAAATCCACAAGATCACCTACAAGAATTTTTTGCATTGAGCTTGGAGTTCATGCATGATACCAGATATTTAATGAGACTATTCCCAAGAAGCTTAGGAGGTATGGCCATGGAGTGGTTTTCTAAACTACCATTCCGCATTAAAACCTTTGAAGAACTAGCTTCAAAATTTGTGGTGCATTACTCATACAACATTAAGCATGAGGTCACAATGATAACGTTATGTAATACCAAACAAAAGGATGGAGAAGCATTCCTCATCTTCCTACAAATATGGAGGATGGTATTTTCTAGGTATCCTAGGAGTGTGCCTAAAAAGGAGAAGATGGATATATTCATCAATAGCTTGAGCAACGAGATGAACTACCGATTGAGAATGCAACGTCCCAAGACCTTCCAAGGTCTTATCGAAAATGGAGTGACAATGGAAGAAGTGTTGGTTAAAAGTGGAGAGTTAAAATTATATAAAGATAACAACAATAACTCCAATAATAACAACAATCAGAATAAGACTTGGTCCAATAGCTATAATCGGTTTGGATTGAAGAACAACAATAAGGGATTAGTCAATGATGGGGTTGTTGATTCTAGTAATTTGAAGGTGACTCCATTTGCTCTCACAAGAACACCTAATCAGGTGAACAATGAAAATCAATCCTCCAAGGCACCTTTCAACAACAATAATAATGGTGGCAATCAAGGAAATAATCAAAGGAGTAACAAATCTGATAAATTCTTGGCACCAACTCCTAAGAGGAACTTCACACCTTTGGGTGAACCCCTCAAAAAATCATTAAAGACCCTCATGGCTAACAACATCATTAATCTACCTAGCATTCAACCTTATGAGCCACAGAACAAGCCCAGCTGGTGGAGTGAAAATAGCCATTGTGAATACCATAGAATTTGAGGGCACACAACAAATGACTGCTTGTAGCTGAAAAACATGGTGCGAGACTTGATTGATAGTGGTATGATCACCATTGAAGGACCCCAAAGCAATGAAGACCACATGGCTTTCAAACAACCCTTCTATAAACATGACAAAGGTGAATCATCCAATGGCATGAAACAAAGTAGCAATAACATCAATTTTGTGCCACCCTATGATAATGTTGTGAATACTATAGTGATCAAAGAATAGCCCCAAAAAGAGACATCTAATGTTGTCACTAGGGGGAAGACCTCAAGGATTACCCTACAAGGTATTGATCCTAAAGCCATTGGTCCTCCGTAATCCAACATTGTGATCAAGCAATCTTCTACAGTAGTAAAATCATATAGTTTGGTAGATCAGTTACAAAGGACTCCAACACAAATCTCTATCTTGGAGCTATTAAAGCTATCTCCAAACCACAAGGAAATTCTAGAGAAAGCTTTAGTTGAAACCAATGTTCCTACCAACTTAGAAGAGGATAAGTTTCAAAACATGGTAGGGCATCTTATTGCACCTCATTGCCTTTCATTTTCAAACCATGATGACATGTCTATTACTCATCCTCAAAACCTACCATTGCATATAGAGGTCTTGATTGAAAGACATAGGGTCAAAAGAGCTCTCATAGATGGGGGAGCTGGTCTTAACATCTGCACATTGAGCCTTGTCAAATCCCTAGGATTATCCGAGTCATGCATTGATCCTATGAAAATAATCACCATAAAGGCCTATGATGAAGTTGAAAGAGCCTCCAAAGGCATGATTGTATTGCCCATTCAAGTGGGACCTGTCAAAAAGGACACAAATTGCCAAGTTTTGGATATGAAGCTAACTTATAATATTTTATTGGGGAGACCATGGATCCACAAGATGCAAGCAGTTCCATCCCCGTATCATCAATGCATAAAATTTATGTACATGGGTGAGGAAATCACGGTTGGAGGGGACTCAAATCTGTTCCAATATTGCAATGCACTTTAACCCCTTCATGAGCTATTTATTCCCCATAACCAAGAAGGAATTATCCAAAGAGCCACCATTGAAGATGTCAAAATGGATGATCCTATGTTAATGTTAAGTGCTACTTCAAACCCTCCTCAAGCTAGCTCAACTACATTGACTAAAGGAAAGGAGAAAGTGGGTTACGAGGGCTAACGTCAAATGAAGATTCAAATCAAGCACCTAAATCAGAGATAGTACTTTTCAAACCCACCAAAGAGGAAAAAGAAAAAGCTAAGGAGGATCATTACAAGAAAATGAGTGAGATGATGGATACATTTGAGAAACAATGCAAAATCAGTTCCAAAGGAGTAGGGGAATATTCCATTTCTCTATTTGACTTACCCACATCTCCAAGAACACATGGGAAACCATCAAAAGAACATCTCCCTCATAAGTATAACTCTTACTTTGTAAGAGAAAGTGACATAGAAAAATTTGATAAAGAAGAAGATGAATTTCTCCAATGGCTTTATCATGATGAAGATGACGCCTCAAATACTCCCGTAGAAAGAATCTAGCACATTAACATTTAAACCGATCAATATGGGAAAGGATTTGAGATAATGCAAAAAATGGGGTACAAGGGAAGAGGACCCTTAGGCTAAAGAAATAGAGGTTTACTAGAGCCCATTGAACCTTCTTGGAGGGAAAAAGAAGAAAGATCAGGGGTAGGCTACCAATACAAAGGAGAAAGCTCCAGCCCAATGCATGATTCATATCCTCAAGTAAACACATTGGAATCCAATGTGGATAGTGATGATTCCTGGGACTATGAATGGGATACTTTATCTAATGAGTCATGCCATGATAAAGAAATTGTCACCATACATACCTATGCTAATGTTCCAAGGCAACAAACTCCAAGGTGTGAAGAGCCCATCATACAAGAACTCAATAAAGGACAACCACCCGTTAATCGACCATGGATAGAGTAATTTTGGGAACCCTTGGAGGAAGATGATTCAAATGTTAGGATTAATCCACATGTTGTATTTCCCATGCTATTTCTCGTAGAAGTCCTTAACGACTCAAGTGAAGAGGACTTTGATCCTTCTTCCATGGACCATCTCGAGGAAGCTCATGTCATAGATCTAAATGATACAATGTATGAACCCTCCAATGAAGTCATGTCCATAAACCCAATTGACAACACTTTTCCAAATGAATCCCTATCCTTGATGCACCCCGACCTTATTGACTGGGACCTAACCGAGCCAAGTGACTTACTCTATTTCCCAAATGACCAAGCAATGGCCCAATACTTGAATGTGGTTGAGCCCTCTTTCACCAATGAATTTGAACCGAACATGATGAGAGCAGCGGGGGTCCAATCTCTTAATCCAAAGAAAAAAATGAAAAAAAAATAAAAATTTGAAAAGTTCTAGTGATGAAAACCACTATGTGGCAGCACTAGAACCAAAAAAAGTAAAGATAAAGAATGTTTCCTATGGTGAAAACCCAACTGTGGCACAAAAGGAAGAGAGATTAGATACCCTACCCAAACATGAGGAAGAAAGGTCACCTATTCTCATAGAGCCGATAGAAAAGGTCAACATTGGGACAGAATTAGAGCCAAAATTTATACACTTGGCAGTGTCACTTACACCTTTAGAAAGAAAGGATTTTATCAAGTTCTTCAAAGAACAACAAGTGAACTTTGCATGGTCCTATGCTGACATGCCCAGATTGGATCCTAACTTCATTATGCACCATTTGAATGTTAAATCAAGGGTTAAGCTTGTTAAGTAGAAGTTGAGAAAGATGCACCCACATGTAGCTCTCCTAGTAAAAGTCGAATTGGAGAAATTGTTGAAGGTGGGATTTATAAGAGCAATAGCCTATGCTAAATGGATATCTAATATTGTATCGGTCACCAAGCATGACAAAGCCATTTGTGTATGCATGGATTTTAGGGACTTGAATCTTGCATGTCCTAAGGATGACTTCCCACTTCCAAGCATTGATGCAATAGTCGACTTGACAGCAGGTCACTCCATGTACTCATTAATGGATGGTTTTAGCAGATAAAATCAGATAAAAATTGCACCTAAAGACCAAGAGAAGATATCCTTTACATGCCCTTGGGGTACCTTTTGTTGGAACGTCATGCCCTTCAGCCTTAAAAATGTCAGAGCCACATACCAAAGGGCAATGACAACTATTTTCCATGACATGATGCACACATTTCTAGAAGATTATGTGGATGACATATTGGCAAAGTCACATAAAAGAGAAGATCACCTAAAAATTTTGAAAAATATATTCACCCAGTTGGAACAATTTAAAGTGAGGCTTAATCCAAAAAAATGTGCCTTTGGTGTCCAATCCGGCAAATTGTTAGGCTACATAGTTTCAGCAAAAGGGATTGAAGTGGATCTGAAAAAAGTAAAAGCAATAATGGATATGGAAATCCCAAAGAACATAAGCCAAATGAGGTCTCTATAAGGAAAGATACAATCCATAAGAAGGTTCATTTCCCAATTGGCCGAAAAATGTCATTCATTCACAAGGTTACTACACAAAGATACTATTTTCATGTGGGATGAAGAATGTGACCAAGCCTTCACTTTATTGAAGACTTATCTAATAAATCCACCAATCCTAATGCCACCAATCAAGGGAAAACCATTGCTATTGTATATATCTACTACCGAAAAGTCTCTAGGAGTTCTTTTGGTGCAAGAAGATGAGCAAGGAAAAGAAAGAGAAATCTACTATTTGAGTAGAACTTTGATCAAATATGAACTTAGCTATACATTCATGGAAAGATCATGTCTAGAGGTTATCTTTGCATCCCAAAAATTGAGACATTATATGTTGATGCACAAGGTGAAACTAATTGCAAAAATTGATCCTCTAAAGTATTTGCTAAGCAAAACTGCCTTAATAGGTAGGATAGCAAAATGGGTCATGATATTAAGTGAGTTTGACATTGAGTATGTGGATAGGAAGGCAATAAAAGGACAAGTGATAGTAGATCACTTAGATGAAAATCCATTGACTTCTACACAAACCATTCAAGTGGAATTTCCAGATTTCGCAATTGTAAACATAGAAGCAAAGACATGGAAGTTGTACTTTGATGGCTCATATACACAAGGAGGTTCCAGGGCCGGCATAATGTTGATTACCCATCAAGGGTACACTATTCCCAAGTCCTACAAGCTTTTGTTCCCATGCACAAATAATATAGAAGAATATGAGGCTCTAGTCATTGGCATCAAGATGGATTTAGAATGGAACATCACCAAGCTACAAGTATATGGAGATTCTCAACTAATAATCAATCAAGTCAATGATGAATACAATACCAAAGATGAAAAACTAATGCCATACAAGGCTATGATTTATGCTTGGAAAAAGTACTTTGCTTTGATAACCTTTGAGAAAATTCCAAGAGAGAAGAATAGAGTAGCTGATGCAATGGCAACCTTGGCTTCCCTAATTCAAAAACTAGATCAAAATGAGAAGTACGAATTCTTGGTGGAAGAGTTAGCACAACCAGCATTTGGCCTTCTCGAGACTCAAATTGTTTCCCTACTTCATGGACATGACTCACCTTGGTGTGGCCCTATATATACCTATATCAAAGACCACGTGTTACCTTTAGACCAATCACGAGCCCAAAAACAAAATTGCATATGCCAATCAACCCGTTACGTAATCCTTTCCAAAACATTGTATCGTAAGGTTCTTGACAGGATGTTACTTAGATGTCTAGAGGAAGAGGAGTCCAAGTTAGCTTTAAGTGAGGTTCACGAGGGCATTTGTGGGTCACATTCAAGTGGATTAAACCTAGCCAAGAAGATCCTTCGTATGGGGTATTTCTAGAAAACCTTAGAGAAATATGCTTGTGACTTTGTCAAAATATGCAGCAAATGTCAATACCATGGCAACATGATACATGTGCTGGCACATTAATTGCATCCCTTTGTATGACCATGGCCATTCTATCAATGGGGATTTGACTTGATTGGCGTAATATATCCACCATCTTCTAATGGGCATAAGTACATCATCACCGCAATGGAGTATTTCACTAAGTGGGTAGAAGTGGTTCCTTTGATCATGGCTATGGGCAAATAGATTTCCATGTTCATACTCAATCACATCATTTGAAAATATGGTATCCCTCATGCCATAATCATAGAAAATGGAAATCAATTCAAAAACAAAGATGTGGATGAACTTTGTGCCACATTCCATATTACACATCACTCTTCATCCATTTATTATCCTCAAGGAAATGGACAAGTCGAAGCTACAAATAAGAACATCCTCAAAATTTTGAAGAGATCAGTGAATAAATTAGGAAGAGATTGGCATGTGCAAATTAACCTGGCATTATGGGCCTATAGAACTAGCATTCAGACACCTACGAGAGCTACACCATTTTCATTAGTCTATGGAGCCGATGCTATTCTACCTTTGGAGGTTTAAATCCCATCTTTAAAAGTATCATTGCAAGGCCTAATAACAGATGAGGATTATAGAGTTGCCAAACTTCAACAATTAGAATTATTAGAAGAACACCAAACACAATCCTATGAACACTTGAAAGTTTATCATAACAAGATCTCAAGTAACTACAATAAGCAAATCAAACCGAGAACCTTTCAAGTAGGAGATTTAGTGCTAAGAGAAAATCCAAAAAATCAAGCTGAATGAGAGAAGATGGGTAAATGGGAGGCTAATTGGCTTGGTTCGTTCATCATTGTTTCTTCATTTGGAATAGGAACTTATAAGTTAGCAGATTGTGAAGGAGAAGAGCTACAAGAACCTATCAATAGCATCCATCTAAAGAGGTTCTATACATATGGTAGATGAAAGAGTATAAAGAGTATCAGATGAGGAGCATCATATTTATTGTACATAGTCAAAGAGATCTTGAAAATACCAAAAAAATTTGAAAAAAAATTGAAAAAAAAAAAAAGTGCCTTGGTGAAAACCTAGCAATAGGCACTTTGGTAGCAAAAAAATTGAAAAATTTTGAAAAAAGGAAAAAAGCAATAAACCCAAAAGGTGAAAACTTGGCAATCAAGCACTTTTTGTTCCCTTTAGTCTTTCCTTTCAAGTCACATGTGTACATATTGCATTTCCATCATCTCACTTGTAAACCTTTATTGCATCTATCATTTGTACATAGTCATAATAAAGCCTTTCAGTTGCGTCATTGCATTTCCTATGGCCCTAAGTTGGTCACACGATCACATTTATCACTTGGGGGCAGAAGAGGATTGGAAATTTGGTACCAAATGGATTCAATAGTGCTACATTCGGTCATATCAGAGAGATACTTATCAGAGCTTCAGAGAGAGAGTTTCATTGAGCCTTTCATGGATATCATTGTTCACACCTAAGTATTTGATCCTACAAATTGATCCTTGAGCCTTCATTGACTTTATTATTTAGGATTAAAAATTGACAAACACTTTAAAGATCAGAATACTTGGAAACTCTATTTGAAAATCATGAAACATTGCAAAACACTTGAAGCTTTCTTTTGATAATATTTATGGAATTGACTTTTATCGCATCTTTTTAGTTGATCGATGATGTTTCGACTAGATTGGACATGATAGAGACATGATATTTTCTTGCCTTTGAGTGACTATTTTAAGAAAGATTCATCAACCTATGAGAATTCATCTAACGACATGGTCATCAAAGAACCATCGAGGACTATCACATAAGATGAAGGATTGATCTTTGCTTGTTTACACAAACAGATACCTTGGCTATTTAGATCTTCCATATCTTAATACCAAAATCCACTTGCAACATTGAATCCGTTGAAACCGGTATTCATACTCCCATATTTTGGTCATCCAACTAGTGAGGGTTGTACTAGTTTCCAAAGAGGTTACCAAAAGCGATAAAAAAAGTAGTATTCATATCATCATGATGTGGTCAGTGATGGTTGTACTTGCTTTCTGGTCCCAAAATGCTCAATGATGAAAATTTATCTCTACGGCATTTCTTTGCTAAAATCTAGTGACACTTAGTTGCATTGCATTATCATGTTAGATTAATTGCATTCATTTGTAGTTATTTTTCAAGGACAAGGGGGTACATTAATAATCTTGGTGAGTTAGAACATTAAATAAATGGGGGGTTCAAATCAAACATCTTATCCTTGAATATCAATCAATAAAAAGTGAGGTTATCTTTTGCATTCATGCATAGCATTAATCATTATTCATTGCCCATATATCAGAAAAAGAAAGAAAAGATTCATTACTCATACATCATTTACATACATATAATTAAGGATAGAACTGCATACATCAAAAAATTAGAAACATAGGGGCATTCATATTCATATTCCATAAAACACTTTGCATCCATAAATTGAAAAATAGAAAAAAAAAAAAAAAAGCATCTCATAAATTCATCCATTAATGCATTCATCTATCTATATCATAAATGAGATACACTACATCCATAGCATAATCAAAAGTAAATGCATCATAAACATCATATAGCTGCATATAAAGATAATCTCATAACAAAATCATCAAGAGAATCAAGGAAGTATATCATCATCTAAGTGTTCATCAACATCAATGATCCAGTACATCAGTATATCAAGATACAATGTCATGAAAGTGATACATCAAATGTTCCGATCAATAAACAACATCAATAACATGATACAAGTGACATCAACAATGAAAAACTCTATCATCAAATCATCAAGAACCCATAGCAGCACCTGATCCATCCCCAGTACTTGATCCATCTAGACCTTTGCCATCTTGTCTATCCTATGAGGGAGGAGCCTAAGAAGTGCTCGCTACATTATGGCTCTATTCCATCATCGTCATGAACTGCTACATCAAGGTAGCTACCTGATCCAATCTACCCACAACAATGGATACATCTATCCACAATAACTGCACCTCTTGTGCTACACTATCAATGCTAGGAGTAGCCTATGAACTCTGACCCATATCCTATGACTGTTGAACCTATGGAGGTACCTGTTGTGCTAGAATCTGATCCTGTTGTACCTAATCCTGATCCTGTTGTGCTAAGGAAACTCACTGTAACTAAACCAAAGGATCCATACCACTAGGAATCTGTTGAGCAATATCCACATGAACCTGTCTTTGTTGTCTTTGTTGTCTCTAAGCTCTCTGATGCCTATCAACTGCTACTCTAGGTGCCTGGTCCTATTGAACATGTCCTCTAGCTCTATCCCTAACATGCCCACCTCTCACCTGTGGTCCATCTCATCTACTAGCAATAGCTCTAGGAGCTCTTTGTGCTTGTCATATTTGATGTCTCCTCCTGCCACCACCCCCACCATCCCCATCATCATCTCTACCATCATCATCATCCTTAGATCTCTCATCATGACCTGGGATAGGCTCTGTTGGATCTGTAAATCTAGGAAATCTATTCCGAGCCCACCAGTCTCAAAACTCATGGGACATACTAGCATCAGCAATACCCCCAAGTATCTCCCATCTACATTATGCCAAATGAGCAATCTGATCCAAGGAAAACTACTAATCAATCTGATCACCCCACATAGATCTCTCTGCCTGAACTCGAGCATATAACACCATGCCCTATGGCATATCCTACACTCTACCATACTGATGAGAAACCTGGCCGAAGTAGAAATGCTCAATAATAGTAGTAGACCTTCCTATCATCCATCAAGGAGAAAACATATAGGGGAGCTCATCATCATCCTCCCTCCATCACTTACATCCTATGTATGGCCACCACTAAACCTGATCAAGATCATCTATCTGACGGCACCAATACTTAGTCTTGTCTAGATGATGTTGGACAACCATGCTGCTATACAAAAAGCATAAGGGAAACCACACCACTGAATCCGATCTGAAACTGGTCTAGTAATGGGAAGATGCTCCCATACCCATAACTGCAAAATCACTGCACCTATTGATAACGAAGCACTCTCTCTGTAAACAACCTCATGTAAATCATAGTAAAGCTGTGCCAACACACATGAGCCCCAATCAAAGTGATGAGGCTATGCAAGAATATCCTTGAGTATCCTTCCCCATCCAACTAAGAATCCATGACCTCGATGGTCAGGAAGTAGTAAACCATCGATAAGAGCACCAAGTACCGCTGGCAATGTGGGGAAAGAAGCAAACTGAGCCCAAGTGATAGTATCATGATCAATAATGTTGTCTCCAAACACTCATCTACAAACTGTGCTATCATAGACAAAATCATAATAGACCATCTCACCACGGCAAGGAATGTGCAACAATTTGTATACATCCTCCAGAGTGATGGTCATCTCTCTGAAAGGAAGGTGAAATGTGTTTTGATCAGAGTGCCATCGCTCTGCCACTGTGGTAAGTAAACCATGATTCAGCTAAAACTACGAGATGACCACGAGGAAGTTGAGGTCACACATCTCAATAACTTGATACTTTGTAGGAGTCAAAGCCTAACCTAAATCAATCACCCAAGATGCTATGGTCTGTATATATAATCTATGGAAATGTGCCTATATTGAAAATCAAAGGAATCATATCAGTGTACCATATCAATGAGTTATCCTAAGTCAATTAGTCTATCAAATATCAAAATCAAGTATCACACCTATCAAACCTGGTACCATTTTTTCGTGTCTCTATATCCTAAGAATGAAGCATCAATCCTACCTATCAATATCAATTTTCACACTGATCAAACAAATCCTACCTATCAGTATCCCACTATCCGATCTATCCTATCAAATTAACATAATCAAACATTCATTGGTACCACTATCCTAATATCCTAATCAATTGTTTTGCTAAACTACAATAGACCTAAAATATCTTGGAATTCAAATAATTAGTTGACGACATCAAATTTTAATCAGAAAATCAAGTCAAAAATTTGAAAAAAAATTCAAAAAACTTGCAAGCGTCATTTGCCCATTACCAGGCGGCATTTTACCTTACGCAGTGTAGAAAATCTATCATGCGGTGCTTTATTCTTACCAAGTGTCATTTAATAGATTACGCATCACTTCACAATGCTAGGTGGAATCTTAAGAAGCCTAGGCATCATTTTAAAGCTAGGGTTTCCTAGGTGGAAAACTAATTGGAAATTGGCATGGAAATTCTACTATTATGTGGAAAAAAAAATTTATCAGGTGAGGGTTTACTACTCTTAGGTGACACTTTACTACACTGAGGCATGAGTAAAAGTGTAGATGCGTGACTTAAGAGGGCTATGTGGCATTTAACTATTCCTAGGTGTGATTTTGCAAAATCAAAAATGCAAGAACATGGCAAAAATGTAATAAATGCTATAAAAGAGCAATAAATGCAAAAAGGAAATTAAAAATAACTCACAAGAGGTCCATAGTCCAAAGGCCTCTAATACCGATGACTCCTCTCGAACCAATGCTCTCTGATAGGCACAACCATCGTGAAAATCAAAGCAAGATCACAGCAAAAAACTCAAAAGTCAAAAGTAAAAATGAATAGTAAATCAAGGTTTTTCAACCTATTTAAGCTAATTTGACCTAATTTAGAGGTGAAATTTTGACTTTGACCTATATTAACCTATCAAATCAACCAGGGCAAATTTTAAATCACGGTATATCATCAAATATTTTTCAAAAATGAAAACATATTGGATCAATCGTCATCAAAATTTATCAAATCAAGCAATCAATATGTTTTATTTCTGAGGGGGCATCAGAGTATCAAATTGGCATCAAACATCAAGGAAATCTAGGTCATATCAAAATTTTTGAATCATATCATCAAATAGTATCAAATATCATATCATATCAGAGACATATCATATCAGGCAGCATATCAATCTCATATCAGTGGTAAATCAAAAAATTAGTAAATCAGGACCTAAAAGTGATCACGACTAAAAGAATCTTTGAATCAATGTTCTTCGCACATCAATGCAAAGAGGGGCATTTGTAGACACTCAAAAATGGGCAAGTGCTTTTAAATCAATAAAATGGCTCAAAATTATCAAAATGCACTAATAAAAAGGATCAAATCAAATTTAAATGGACATTTATTAAATCAAAGTTGACAAAATCAATTAAATCAAAGGAAAAATCAAATAAGGACATCAAATAATTAAATCAAAGCTTAAAGGGGTGAAAAGCACTATATAATTGATTTTAATCAATTAATTGTATAGTTGTTAAATCAAAAATCAAAATGAACTTATTCCCTTACATGGCTAAATTTAATTAATTAATTGAATTTACTTAATCCTAATATCTTTCAACAAAGTTGAGCAACCAATGAGAATTGAGAGACAAAGAGACATAAATCACTCAAAATGGTTAAATCTTGATCACTCATTTTAAAGTTTCAATCTCATCCACTCAATTTTGTCCTTCTGTCCAAAGCTTTGAGACAAACATTTAAATTGTCCCCCCATTTATGAACATTGCAAAGTTTTTGACTCAACCAAAGGTAAATCATGGTTAATTCATTCTACCCCCTACCCTTGGGGATTCAATTCATATATACGGTGTTGGATTATAGAGAGAGAAGCACCAAAAACATAACGTGCTTCCCTCCCCCAAAGGTTTGATATTCTGCCTTGAGTGAATTTGGAGTAAAAGTTGAGTGTAATAATAAATAAGAGCAATGTATTAAAGGTTGTGAATCATTCCCTACTGTGCGATCTTAGTCTAGGGCAGTGCCATGCATTGCAAACTTGAAGGAGCTGATATATGTGCTAAGAATTTTTTGAGTAGCAATATTATTCATCCTTACCTGTGATTTCAGTTTGGATTCTGCAACATACACTCTAAGGTATGAGTTGGTGATAGCAGTCAACATGAACAAGAATTTTGAGCATTAAGGCATCTAGGAAGGCTAAGGAGTGAACATCTGCAATTGAAGGATTTTCTCGTGGATCGGGGATCCTCGGCAAATCATTATGCAAGAGAAAGGATAGACCTTGAAGACATCATATGTTCTTCATATCTGGGTAACATCCCACCTTGCATGTATATATTATATTTTATCATGTGCTTAGTCTTTGAAAGATCTCTCTAGTTTGATCATTCCTAGGTAGAATCTAAAAAATACTAACATGGTATTAGAGCTACGGTTGAGTAAAGATATTTTCAAATTTAGGAGTACAAACTAGCTCTTTCAAAACTAAGAAACTTTATGGCAACTAGGGTTTGGTCTGAAATTGAAATAAGGGTTTTGATTTTCAATTAGTTGCCTCTATGGGAAATCTCATTAATTATCTTTTGATCTAGAGGGAGTAGATCATCTTGAAATTAAGTGCATGGCATGTATGATTCAGAGGGAGTATATTGGATAGATCATATCTAAATTGAGATACATACTTCACATAATATTGCACATACCTTCATCTTGGTTGATGTATGGGAACTTTAACTATTGGTATACATCTGGTTCTATGCATGTGTAGGATGTACACTTGGCACATCAATTAATTAGTTATAAATTAACTTGACATGTATTTGTGGGATTATCTGTAAAGGATAATTACTGATTGGAATAGCTGAATGATAGCATACCTTGCCCTGGCATATGTTATTTGTTCACTGTCATTTACTACAGATTGTTAGCCTTTTTTATGTATAGGTACATACATTGGCTATATATATCTCTGGCATTAGTTTTCTTCATATTATCTTCTCTTAAGATTTCCCTTTCATTACTGGTTGAAAGAGTCTTAACCTTGCTAGAGGGAGAAGATAAAACCATCTAGAGGCAGTAACTCTGCTTAAGTGTCATGTTCCCTGGGTATCTTAATTGTAGACATATGGTTTAAGAGGGAGTTCAGTCATGGGCTCACTTAATTTTGTATGGTGATCTCCTTCCTTATGTCTTGTTAATCTCATATATGGGTAGGTATATACCTTATTGGTGTGATCATCATAACTTGTTAATTTTTTTATCAGCTGGTTAAAGATGCCTAATTAGCATAACTGATTATTTTGACATAACTAAATATATGAGGAGCATACTTCACATTACATATGAATTGATGCATTATAGTGTATGAGGGAAACATACACAACTATCTATTTAGCATAGTTATTGGCATATTTGGCATATTCTATAGGATCTTACATTGTGACTGTGGAATATATCTCACACTAGGATATGTTATGTTCATATGCAGCTACATTTCCTTCAGAATAGGAAACTATATGAGTAAATACATCTCTTGGTTTATGTTAAACATTGGAATATGTTGACATTGATTTGTATATCTTCTTTGACTCGTATTCTCTATTACAAAAATCACAATTGCTAGTACTGCTAGTTACTATTTTCCTTATGCATAGGTGCATACATTATTGGTTGGAACATTCTTACATTGGCATATGTTAGAATAGGCATACCTCTTAAAGAGTTAATGTTGATTCATATAGAGAACTATATTGCATCTTGTTGTGATCACATTGCATCTGGTTATATGTTTACCTATATGTGGTGAAGACTTATGTGATTACTCTTATGCATAGATGTTGGATAAATTATGATGGTTGTATGGGGCATACATCATTTGTATAGCTTGTGAAGCATACTTTAATATTATGTATGAATGAATCATACTTTCTTTTCATCATATTGGTTAATCTTATACTTGTGTGGTTTCATATGATTATTCATCTGGATATACTTATGTTTTTGGCTAAGTTATTCTTATGAATTGAAGAATATCATTTGATGTTCTTTGAGTCCAGGGGACTCATGGATCAGGAGTCCACATTCACATGGATTAGGGATCCATTATTGAGTAATTGGTGAGACATCATGGATTTGATGTCAAAAGTCCATTACTCCAAGTAATTGGTGAGACATCATGGATTTGATGTCAAAAGTCCATTACTCTGAGCAATTGGTGAGACATCATGGATTTTATGTCAAAAGACCATTGCTCTGAGAACTTGGTGAATATCATGGACTTGATAGTCATGATACCAATGCTCTGGATATCATGGAGTTGATGTCCTTTGAGTCTTGGAGACTCATGGATCAGGGATCCATAATTGAGTATTTGGTAACATCATGGACTTGATGATACCATGAATATCATAGAGTTGATATTCTAAATTCTTGAATCATGGGACTTGTGGATCTGAGAAATCCACATCTGGATAGTAAAACATCATGTACTTGATGTTGGTATGATGTCATGGATTTGACATCTCTTGAGTCTTGGTGACTCATGGATTTAGTTATCCACAAATTGGATGGTATACATCATGGACTTGATGACACCTTGAATATCATGGACTTGATATTCAAAATAGTCAAGGAGACTAGTGGATTTAGGAAATTCACAAATTGATTGGATATTTGATATCATGGACTTGATATCACTTATATCATAAACTGATATTTCTAGGCCTAGGAGACCAGAGGATCTAGGAGATCCACATTTGGATGGTAAGCATCATATGATATGATGTTTCTCATATGAATATGAGATGTATGGTTTATGAAGAATAATTGTGTTCTCATTATATCTTGTAGATAGAGATCTACTATCATAGATGAGAGATCTATGGCATCTTTGGATTAGGAATCCATTTTTGTTATTTTTTGAGTCTCAGAGACTCGTGGATTTAGGAAATCTACATCTGGTTGTTAAAAATCTTGTTACCATAAGTTTCATATGGATATGAAATCTATGGTTGAAAATGATGTAAGAACATATGTGTTCTTCCTATATTAATATATGAGATATATTATTCTATTGGATATGGAATCCATGTTGTTTATGTTTTTGGCATCTCTATCAAGGGTGATAGAGGGAGATCATTGGGTTGATCTTTGCCTCAAGTCCAAGAGGGAGTGTTAAGTTTTATGGCCTTTACGGTAAACATCCTCTACTTGAGCAATAAATTGATATGCTAAATAATAATAATAAACATTGGGAATATTTATTATTTATTGTTTATCATCAAATCAATATATATGTTGGTTGAATTAATTAAGGGCCCAAGGTCGACCTCTTGGCTTTAATATTAAATAGACTTATTAAGACCAAGTCAACCCTCTTGAAGATAATTCAATTCATATATATGGTGTTGGATTCTAGGGAGAGAAGCACCAAAAACATAACGTGCTTCCCTCCCCCAAAGGTTTGATATTCTACCTTGAGCGAGTTTGGAGTAAAAGCTTATTGTAATAATAAATAAGAGCAATGTATTAAAGGTTGTGAATAATTCTCTATTGTGCGATCTCAATCTAGGGTGGTGCCATGCATTGCAAACTTGAAGGAGCTGATATATGTGCTATGAACTTTGTGAGTAGCAATATTATTCATCCTTACCTATGATTTTAGTTTGGATTCTGCAACATACACTCTGAGGTATGAGTTGGTGATAGCAGTCAACATGAACAAGAATTCTGAGCATTAAGGCATCTAGGAAGGCTAAGGAGTGAACATCTGCAATTAAAGGATTTTCTTCATGGATCGGGGATCCTCAGCAAATCATTATGCAAGAGAAAGGACAGACCTTGAAGACATCATATGTTCTTCATATCCGGGTAACATCTCACCTTGCGTGTATATATTATATTTTATCCTGTGCTTTGTCTTTGAAAGATCCCTCTAGTTTGATCATTCCTAGGTAGAATCTAAAAAAAACTAACAGAGACAAAGTATGTGTTTCCTTAAAATGGCTTAAACACTCAGGATTAAATAGAGGTGTATGAGGACAATGAAAAAGCAAGGTATGCTATCACTAGTGCTTTATCAAAGACTAAATTGGCTACAATTATTTCTTTGAAGATGACTTATGAAGTTTGGGAAAATCTAAAAGAGATCTATGAAGGAAATGATAGGGCTATGTTATCTAAGAAGCTTATAGCTAAGGTACACTATGAGAATTTGAGAATGGAAGATGACGAGGATATTAAAAGCTATTTTCAAAGAGTTTAGAATACTATGAATAAAGTAAAGAATAAAGGGGGCACTATTATTGATGAAGATTTTACGGAAAAGATATTGATGACATTACCAAATAGTTACAATGATAAGATATCGGTGATTGAGGAGGTGTATGATCCTAATAACTTTACCAAAGAAGAGTTATTTGGAACCCTAACCACATTTGAGCTAAGAAAAATTGGGAGAAAGAAGAGCATATCAAAGACAACTTTCAAGGCAACTAATTCAGATGAAGATCCCAATGGTGATGATGAAAAAGAATTTGAAGTGAACTTTGAAAGAAGATTGAAGAAAGGTATTAGAAAGAATAAATTTGTATGATCAATTTATTTAATTTATTATTTTAGTTCAATGCTACATAAAATAGAATACATTTATTAAGCTTAATAATAATGGATAATAGATTGATTCTATGTATTAAATAGATTATATTTATAATGGTCATTTAGGATTAGACTCAATTATTTTTGTGAGTTTAATTATAATTGTTAGATTTGTATAATTTAAGTTTAGTTAGTGGATCTTATTATTAGTTTTGATTAAATTATATTATATTAGTAGATCTAATTAAACACATCAATAGTGTAGTTAGTTTAATTATTTTAAGTAGTACACATAATATAATAGGATTATTTTATTAAGGTGTATTTATTAGTTTATTATTTAATCAAATCAGATGTTAATGATTCTTCTTTTATCATCCTTGGGCCTCGTCTAGGGTCTTAATGACCTCTTTAGACTTGAAGGTCGACTTTCATTTACGATTGAATTTCAGTCAACTTTAGTCAAACTTGAGACAAGCATCTTAGTTTGTGTGCACAACCTTTACCAATAATGTTGTTAAATGTTAGATGCTTGTAGGAAGCCAAGTTTTGCACAATTGACTTTTTGATCAAACATAGTCAAACCTTGGTCAAATGCCTCAGTTTGCATGCCCAAGTATTTGTGGATGCATTTGTATCCTTTTAGCTTGTTTGCATGTACTTCAGTGCATGGTTGACTTTTGGTCAACTTTGGTTGACTTTAAGTCAACTATCTCATTTTGCGTGTTGGTCGAAGCTAGTAGTCTAGGGAACCCTATAGAATAGTTAGGAGTTATTTGATGAAGTTTGACTTTTGGTCAAACTTGGTCAACTTGGTCAACCTTCTATGGTTTGACTCTTGGGGTGTTTTTAGACACTTCATCTTTTTTAATCTTTCATTTTCTCTCTGCATCATTTTGTGTGCATGTAGAGACTTGCGTCAGTTAGTACTCACCTCTTGGTTGCGTAAGAGTGATTGTTAGTAGTTTGTTAGTAGGTTTTAGAAAAAAAAATTGTAGTTGTGTTTTGCTCAGTTTTTGGGCATGACATTTTGGTATCAGAGCTAGGTTTCAACAATTGAGACCTTGAACCATTACATTTCCCATTGAAACTTTTGCATCATTTTACGTGTTCTTTAAATACTAGTTCCAGATCATTTTTAGACTTTAGCAAACATTGGTTTGTTATGCATGTGTGTTGTTAGTAGTAAATAGTAGGATTCAGAGAAAAAATTTGTAGTTGTGTTTTGCTCAACATTTGGGCATAGATAAATAATTCTAACACTAGTAGATGCAATTATCCAAATTGGGTAGATGCAATAAAGGAAGAACTTGATCAGATTGAGAAGAATTAGACCTGGGAACTTGTGCCTAGATTGATAGATAAGAATATGATTTCTACAAAGTGGGTGTACTGAAACAAGTTGGATGAGAATGGTAAAGTGATAACAAACCAAGCAAGATTGGTTTGCAATGGTTATACTTAGATTGAAGGAATTGACTTTGAGGAGACTTATGCTCATATTGTTCAGATGGAGACTATTAGAATATTTTTGGCATTTGCAACACATAAGGATTTTAAAGTTTATCAGATGGATGTGAATTCAACATTTTGGTATGGAGAGCTAAAGGAAGAGGTTTACATTGAGAAACTATAAGGTTTCAGGATAGAAGAACTAGAAGCATTATGTAGATTGAAGAAGGCATTGTATGGTTTGAAGTAGGCACCAAGAGCCTAGTAGAGAATATTAAATAGATATTTGATTGGACAGAAGTTTCAGAAAGGTTCTATAGACAATAATCTATATTATAAGAGAGATTCAGATCAGATCTTGATAGTTTTGGTGTATGTGGATGATATTATTTTCGGAGGCAAGGATGATTTGTGCAAAAGATTTACAAAAGAGATGCAAAAAGAATTTGAGATGTCCATGATAGGATAATTGAATTTATTTCTTGGATTGCGGGTAAACTAGAGTAGTAAAGGCATTTTCATTTCTCAATCCAATTATGTCAAAGAATTGCTAAAGAAATTTGGATTAGAGAATTCCAAATTGGTATATACTCTAATTATTACTGGTTGTAAGTTAGCTAAGGAAGATGAGCCACCAGAATAATATGCAAGTAATTATATATCAATGATTGTTGGTTTGTTGTACTTGACTACTACTAGACCAGATATCATGTATGCAATTTGCTTGGTAGCCATATTTTAGCAAGAATGGAAAGAATCACATGTTATGGTGGTGAAAAGGATATTCAAATATTTGAAAGGAACATAAGAGTTTGGTTTGTGGTATCCAAAAGGCCTAGATTTTACACTAACATATTATACCAATAAAAATTGGGCAAGATGTTTGGATAATCGTAGGAGTACCAGTGGTGGAGCTTACTTTCTTAGCTCTTAGTTAGTTACTTGGTTAAGCAAGAAGTAGGATTTTGTGACTTTATCAAGTGCTGAATTAGAATATATTGTAGCATCCTCATGTTGTACTCATGTATTATGGATGAAACTAACTTTGAAGGATATAAGAATTACTTTTGAAGAACCAATTTCAATCATGTTTGATAATACTAGTGTTATAAGTATGTCTAAGAATCCAGTCCAACATTGCAAAACAAAGCATATATCTATTAGGTATCATTTTTTCATAGAGAAGGTGTTGGATGGTGAAGTAAAGCTTGAGTACATGCCTACAAAGGAGAAAATAGAAGAAAAATTCACAAAACATTTGTGCAAGGATATGTTTGAGTATCTAAGGGGGAATTTGGGCATTCTACCCCTTCCTAGTGTTTTGTAAATGCACCACTATATGCATTGGTCTTGCATGTTGCATAAGTATTCTTTTCTAAATTGGTTCTTGGTGGCTTCCTCTTAGGATGAGTAGAGTGAGTTTTTAAGGGGTATTTTTTCCCTTTTTCATTTTCATCAAAGGGGGACAAAGTTAGAGATATTTGGAGAGTTGTGAACTTTGTTGATGATATCATTTGAAGTAGTTTCCTTTGTTATTGATGAATGTTTTCATCAAATGAAAAAGGGGGATAGAATGTGAATTTGATGCTATTTGTGATTGTTATTGTTACTGTTCAGCTCTAGAATTGTTACCTCTAGATGATCTTCCTGCCCTTCTGCTTGACTATAACTCTTGGTAAATAAAACCTTCCTTATTTGCTCTGGTTGGAGTTCTGCTCATTAAAATTAACACATAGAGTTGTAGCTAAAAATTGAAACCACCATATATCCAATAGCTCAGAACTGGGAAGCAATTCATGTGTCCCACCAGGCGTGACAAAAAATTTCAGCTCTAGAATTGTTACCTCTATCAGGCAATAAGGCTAACAACAATTCCAACCGACAATGGAAACCTCTCCTAGCTGTGGGTAAACTATGATTAGAGAGGAATCTCTACATTCTAGGCCGGTTCCTATAAAATATTGGTTATCACTTCACTAAACCTGAAAAAAAAACTTGTTGGGAAAAGGGATAAAGAGAACTTAAAACTTTTTAAAAAAAGGGAATACACCAATGAATTAACCAGAAACCTGAAGAGAAAATATCAATTCTAGACCTAACACATAATGATATTCAAATGATTTGGTACACTATTCAACATATAGGTTAATGTATTCAAACTACTAGGGATAAACCATGAATAGTTCAACACTTAAAAACATACATTTCTCAAATAAGGCTTGATAAATCAGATTATCAACTAGGAAGGAACAATGTGACATTCACTTCCAGATTTAAAATCAGAATTGAAACACTTACGAGAGAAGATGAAAAGCAATTGAAAATCTGAACACAAAATGAGCTGAAGAATCTGGTATATTTTCTCCAAACATCTCTGCAAAAATGGTTACAAAGTGGACTCTCAAGCTTCTAGGACCAAAATAGTTCACTATCAACTCTCTTTCCCACACTTGCCACACTGAAAAAAGTCAATTTCCCTTCCTTAAGAGAGCTCAGAAACCCTAATCCGGGAATGCCTAAACCCTTAAAAAATTACTCAAATTTTGGCCATAATTCCTACCAAAAATCCAGCCTATATGTGACCCACAAAAAGACAACACTCTCCCCTAAATTTTGGCAAAAAATAAGGAATTAAAATTCCCTTTACATCATGAAAATGCCAAAATTTAATCTATCTTTTAAATAAAATGGCTAAGAATTAAGGAATAAATCCTTATTACAATATATTATGCCAATTTTATTTAAAAGAACATAAATATTAAAAAGATCTTAATATTTATTTATGCCAAAAAACCATAACATAAAAAAAAAACCTAACCTATCAGCTCTTTATACAAAGCTAAATAAAAATTAACAATATGGGGAGTCAACAAAACTACGACCCATTCGTAATTTGCACATGTGAACTGTGAGATGAAAAGGTAGCTATTTTTTGTGGTCCTCCAAAATGCTAGGTGGCACTCTGTTGTCTGTTGTAGTAACACTCTGACAGTCCTTTCCTTGTGGACTCCAAATTTCATTTAGTTTTGTTTTGGGGCATTTGATCTTGTTTCAACATTCGAACTTAGCATTTTGTAGTTTCATTTGCATCAAATAAGGGTTGAAACCCTAGCTGTCTACATGTTGAGGGCTGGAACTTGGCATTTCTGTTGAATATCTTTGCACAAAATGAAGAAATCTAACCCTAACAAACAGGAAGAACTCGGCATCAACTCTATGAAACTATAAGTCTCTACTTCTTTATTCTCTGTTAACATTTTTATAAAAAATGTGGCCTCTGATTTTATGAAAATCGTGCCTCCTTTGCACAAAATATAGCTCAATCTCTCTACTGGAAATATGGCTTATCTGCTGGTTATTATACACATATTGTCGTTTCATCTCTGTGGAATAATAAAGCACCAAAATGTGTCATTCTTTTCTCTGCATAATGTATGGCTTCTCTCTGCTTCTTTGAACAAGAAGTTTGACTCACTATTTTGAACTTGCTGTAATTCTTTATAAGCATAAACTCAGGGTTTGAATCCTCACTTGCTGATAACTTTTTGCTTCATTTTCATTGCATAAACATTGGGGTCGAATCTCCAGTTTAGAATTTAGAAACTCTTAGTTTCATTCTTTCTCTAAATATTCTAAAATCTGTAGTTGACGTGCTCTTATGTTTGCAAAAAGATAAGACTTAAAGTCTAAAAGTCTTAAAAGCACAACTTCTTTTGAAAGCCGATATTCATATATGTTAAAGTTTTGAACTTGTTGTTTGTTGCTCTGATGTTCGAAACCTGGAACATGGAATCTACTACTATTGCAAACATTTGATTTTTCACAATGTTTTGTCTGTTTGAATGAACTCTCTATCTCATCATGGCAATGTACAAATAGTTTCCAACTTGAATATTACAGTTCTCCATGATGCTGAAAAGTATATACTCTTTGTTCCAAATTTGCAAATAGATTATGTTCCAAAAACATGCATCCATATCTTGAATGAAAATTTGAAATATCTCTTAAAAGATATACTGGAAACATATTCAGTTTGAACCCTCTGTTCATTTAGAGTTGAAAGTCTCTGCTTCATTATGCATTAGAATGCTCAAAAGTTTGTATAAAGACATGCACTGCAACCTCAAATACATACCCACTATTTCTACTTTTGACTTGTGGCTTTTGTAAAAGATTTCTAATGCATCTCTGCATCTTTGTTATTCTGAACTATAATTTTGCAAAAAATGTGCCTCTTAAAGTGATCACTTACTATTCTTTTTGCAAACATATAACATCTGAACATGAGCATACATTTCTCAAAAAAAATGTTTGTTGTTGTTACATATACACTGTAAATGCACTGATGTTTTCAAACAAAACTAAACATAATGACAGAGACTGACATTTTTCCTTTGCATTGTTTGTTCCATTTCACCAGTCCTCATTTGTAAACATGAACTCATTATTGTTCCTTGATCATAAGCACATTTTGAACTTTTGAGTCCAAATTTCAGAATTTGATCTACATTTCAGCGTTATAAATTTGACATTTCTCTTGTCAGAAATTCTAAATATGAACTAGTTAGTTTATTTCTGACAAGTACTAAAAAATGTGACCCTTTCAGCATTCTGAAATTGACATAACTAGCATTAATCATAGCTCCTATAGCAGATCATTGTACACTTCCTTTTGATACTAAACTTTGCAATTTGTAGTATGAAGTACAACAAGATGTAAATGTTTATTATTTTGTTAATGAAATTCAAGCACGGGGTCGTGACACTCAAAAATGATAGAATGTTAATGACTGAGGTTCGAACATGGGTTCATGACACTTAGTCATAACATTCTGTAAACATTCAAATTATGATGACATCTTGAAGCACTTGTAAAAATATTCAGCATTAAATCATTTGAAAGTTTTGAAAATGTACTCTGTAAATAATGAAATCAGCATCTCTTTTTGGTGAAACAATTTGATTCCTTTGAAGATCAGCAACCTTGAACTTCCTATATGGTGCAGGAGCACCTCTATGAGGGCCCTCACCTTCAAATTTTGGTGTGTCTTACTTTTGGTTTGAATTATGTAATTAAATAAGGGCCACAAGGTGTTTGGCTCATTTGTTTTTGTTGTGTCTAGGCATAGACTACGTCCTAGAAGCTTAGTTTCTAATCTTTCTAGTCTGATTGTCTGCATACTATCCAAGGAATGAAATGCACTTGGAGTGTGTTGATTGGGGTTGATAATCCCAGGTTGGTGTTTGTTTATAAGCACAAGTGTGCTTTAGAAGTGTTTTGTATGAGAAAGCAAGAGTTCCTGCAGGAGGAAGCCAGAGTTCTTGTAGCAACTAAAAGTTGCAAGTCTTATATGACTAAAAGATTATAAGCCCTAAAACCTATGCACACACTTGGGAAAAATTATATTTAATGTTTGGAAAACCCTAATCCTGAGGTTGGACGTCAGTTTGTACAGCTACAGTAAGCCATGAAGGAAAAAACACAGTTTGGAGCATGAAATTGCTGGTTTTCGCTTTGTTTTGCTATAAATACTGAAAACTTCTTGGATTTTCTGTGTGTTACTTTTTTACTAGTGTTATTTCTTTTTTTTTATGCATTAGAATAGTTTCTTTAAGCTTTTATGGTGCTGGTTTTGTATATATTCTTCTGTAACCAGCTTGCTGCCAGTTTGGAGTGAGTTGTGTAAATGGGCCTGTATCTTTAGTTTCCACTGTGGCCAAGCCATGAAACTTTGGAATCATAAATTATACACCCATACTTATAAAATAATGCAAGAAGGGCCCTAGAGCAAGTGGATAAGCTATAGTTTGAGGAGGCCCTAGGCGAGCTAGAGCAAAGCCTAGCTAGGAGCAGTCAGCAAAGAAATGCATGCCAAGAGTGCAGGACAGGGTTTCAAGACTTATCCTCTTAACAAGTTTTAGAGGGGTGTTATAAGGTCTTATCTTGTGAAGGAGGGGGTTGGAGGAGTTGTGGAAGGTTGCTATTGCACTTGATCTTTGCACTGCTAGTTTAGGAAACCAAACAGTCCTAGAAACCTTATAAATTGGTACAGGCATAGAATGGTCTCTTGGGCACTTGAGACCCTAAAAATATATTAGAGGGGGTCAATATAAGCATATTTTTTTCAGACCAAGAATTTTGAAACTTTCAGCAAAGGGTATCAAATTGCAAATTAAATCGGGTGGAGGGCTAGTTAAGCCTAGTCTAGTAATCTTAGTTTCCAAAGGAACTATCAAATTGGGTGTTTCCCAAACCTTCTCAATGCCATGGATAGGTGAAAACAGCCATAAAAAGTCCCTAGAACCCAAAAGAACTCTTTTTTTGGATGTGGAGTAGGTCAAGAATCAAAAATACTCTTTTTGAGCCATAATGTGGGTTAGCAACAGGAAGCAAGGAATGACATGGAGATAGTTGGAATTGTTTAACTTGGTGGGATAGCTGGGTAGATTAGGGGGTTCTTGAATACATCAGATACCCTATAGATCATTCATAGGTGTCAGAGTACACTGGAGGCCTTAGACAAGGTTCAGAGCATAGACTAGCTAGTCTATCCTAGCTTGTCCCATCAGATTGGTATCAGAGCCTATTAAGGATTGGGAGGTGATTTGTTGATGTTTCAACCATCATAAGAATCAGTGGGGTCATCACATAAAAAGAAAATGGTGAAAAATGTAGAGCTTTCCAAAAAGGTAGAAGAACAAGAGGAGGCCAACGGGCTCCTACAGGAAAGATTGATGCAGATGGAGATGTTGTTGGATAATGTCCAACAAAAAGCAAATAGGGTGACTGATAGGATTGAGCAGCAAGATGCCAAGGTAAAAGAAGAGACCATAGATGATGAGGTACCTACACCAGATCCTCCTACTCAAGATGAACAATTTTTGAAAGCATTGAAGGCTGTTACAGGCAAGGCACTTGAAGGTGTTCCATTACTCACTGGCAGGATGGATATAGAACTTGTGCTGTAATGGATTGAAGGCATGGAGAATCATTTCAAATGTGAAGAGGTCTTAGAAGCATAGAAGATCAAGGTGGCCAAGTCCAGGTTAAGGGTACAAGCTTTAACATGGTGGAACTATCTACAGGGTGAAAGAGAAAAAGAGGGGAAGAATCCAATCTTGAATTGGAAAGCAATGGTTAACAAAGTCAAGGAAGCCTACCTACCAGCTGATTATGAAATACAACAACACAGAAAGAGATTGAATCTCAAATAGAAGGAGATGGATGTAGCCACCTACATCGAAGAGTTCCACAAGTTGAGCTTAAGGTCCAAGATTAAAGAGGAAGAAAGTGTTAAAGTGGCAAGGTATTTGAGTGGCTTGAAATGGAGCATAGCTGAGGAGATGAGTTTGTTCACTCCCACCACCGTACTTGGATGTCAGCATATGGCACAAAAGATTAAAGAGAAACAAAGAAGAAAGTAAGAACCTAACTCCAAGAATAGAGGAAGAGGTAGAGACTCTAGAGGGGGTCAAAGAGGAGGTTCTAGTAGAGGTGGTGAATCAAGAAATCAAGGGGAAAGTAGACTCTTGGAAAAAAGTACAAAAATTAGTACAAGAGGATCCTATGGAAGAGGAAGAGGTTCTCAAGGAAATAGAGGAAGAGGAATAGGGAGAAGCAGCTCCTATTTTTCCACCATGAAGTGCTATCAGTGTGGACAGCTTGGGCACCCTACCTATAGGTGTCCTGATAAACCTTCATCTTCAAATAATGAGAAGAGGGTAGCATATACCCAAGAGGATAGCAGCAGCTCATGCAATAATGAAGTCAGCAAATTAGAATCAGAAATGGGGGAGAATCTTATGTTCAGAAGGGTACTCATCAGGAAGCCTAATCAAGGTGAACCCAAGCAAAGAAGAGCTCTTTTTAGAGTCAGGTGCAAGATACAAGGCAAAGTATGCAAGGTTATAGTAGATTCAGGGTCTACGGATAACATCATAGCAGAGGAGGCAGCAAAGAAGCTTAAACTCACTAAGGTTCCACATGCAAACCCATACAAGGTGACTTGGTTGAACCAGGAGTAGAGTGTGCTAGTTAATGAGCAGACATGGGTAGAGTTTTCTATTGGAAGCTATAAGGACAGAATTCTTTGTGATGTTTTGCCCATGGATGCATGCCATCTTCTCTTAGGAAGACCTTGGCAATTTGACAGGAAGATGATGTATGATGGAGAGGAAAATTCCATTTCTTTTAAAAAGGATGGAAGGACTTTCAAAATTTAGTCTTTAGTAGAGAATGAAGGGGAAACTTCAAAGACACCTAGTGTGTTGCTTAGCAGCAAGAAAGAGTTCCTACATGTACTACAAGAAGAGGGGACCATAGGGTGTGCCATTATGGTGAAGCCAAAGGAGGAATACAAGAAGTTGCAGGTAGATTTACCATTGGAAGTGCAGAAAATGTTGGAAGAATTCAAAGACATCGTAAGCGATGGAACCCCTACCACTTTACCTCCAAGAAGAGCCATAAGTCATCAAATTGACTTTGTGCCTAGTGCATCCTTGCCTAATAAAGCAGCATACAAGCTAACCCTGGACCAAAATAAGGAAGTAGCAAGGCAAGTACAAGAATTGTTAGATCAAGGGCTAATTAAGAAGAGCATTAGTCCATGTGCAGTCCCTATGGTTTTAGCATCCAAGAAAGGAGGTAAATGGAGACTTTGCATGGATTCAAGGGCTATCAATAGGATCACCAGTAGGTATAGGTTCCCAATCCCAAGAATAGAAGACTTGATGGATTGCTTAGGAGGTTCTATGTATTTCACAAAGTTGGATTTAAAGAGTGGTCATCACCAAATCAGAATTAAGGAAGGTGATGAGTGGAAGACCAATTTTAAAACCACTGATGGATTGTATGAATGGCTTGTCATGCCATTTGGGCTTACTAATGCCCCAAGCACTTTCATGAGATTAATGAATGAGGTCTTGAAGGACTTCACAGGAAGATTTGTGGTGGTGTATCTGGATGATATCTTCATCTATAGCCAAACAAGAGTAGAGCTTCTTGAGCACTTGAGGTTGGTCATGAAGAAGCTACATGAAGAGTAGCTAGCCATCACTCTGGAAAAATGTGAGTTCATCAAACCAGAGCTGATTTATTTGGGCTTTGTAGTGTCTAAGGGAAATCTAAAAATGGACCCAAGCAAGGTGGAGGCAATCTTGAATTGGTCTACCCCAAAAATAGGGATAGAAGTTAGAAGTTTCCATGGTTTAGCCCAATTTTATAGAAAGTTCATCAGGAACTTCAGTGGGATATGTGCACCAATATTGGATACTATCAAAGGAGGGCTGAAAACTAAGTTCAAGTGGACCGAGGCAGCTTAGAAAGGGTTCCAAACTTTGAAACAAGAAGTAGCCACTAAACCTATCCTACTCTTGCCTACTTTTGATAAATTGTTTACCATTGAATGTGATGCAAGTAGTACAGTAGTAGGGGGTGTTTTAAGTCAAGAAGGAAGGCCTGTGGCATTCTTTAGTGAGAAGCTCAATGAGGCAAAGAAGAATTATTCAGCTTATGACTTGGAGTTGTATGCTTTAGTACAATCTCTCAAGAAGTGGAGGCATTACCTTTTGCCAAAAGAATTTGTTCTCTTCACAGATAATTAGGCTTTAAGCTACATAAACACTTAGAAGAAGCTTAGTAATAGGCACTTGAAATGGATGGAGTATCTCCAATCCTTTACCTTCACAATTAAGCACAAGAAAGGGCAGCTCAACAAGGTAGCAGATGCCTTAAGTAGAAAGTTATTGACTGTCCAAGAGGTACAGATGCAAAGCATTGGAATAGAAGGTTTTAAAGACTTATATGAGGAGGATGAAGACTTCTCACAAGCCTACAAGGTATGCCTAGAATTTGAGAACAACTTTCATGGTGAGTTTGCAGATTATACCCTTCAGAATGGATTGTTGTTTAAAGGTAATCAGCTTTGTGTACCTAGAGGATCCATGAGGGAAAATCTGATTCAAGAAAATCATAATGGCAGCCTAAGTGGTCATTTTGGTATAAACAAGACATTGGAGTTAGTACAACGATATTACTTTTGGCCTAAGTTAGCAAGGGATGCCAAGAGGTATGTTGAGCAATGTGGAATATGTCAAAGAGCAAAAGGAGGTTCAAGTAATGCTGGACTTTATCAACCTCTACCAATTCCAAATAGGCCATGGGAGTGTGTAAGCATGGACTTTGTTGTTGGACTCCCTAAAACAAAATTAGGTATGGATAGCATCTATGTTGTTGTTGACAAGTTCTCTAAAATGAGTCACTTTATTCCTTGCAAGACAACTCATGATGCAAGTTATGTAGCACATCTCTTCTTCAAAGAGATAGTTAGGATTCATGGACTTCCTTTGAGTATTGTGTCAGATAGGGACAGCAAGTTCATGGGTCATTTTTGGCAAACCTTATGGAAAAGGCTGGGAACTAATCTCTCTTTCAGTTTAGCATACCATCCTCAAACTGATGGTCAAACTGAGGTCATCAATAGGGTGCTTGGTAACTTTTTAAGGTGCTTGAAAAAAGAGTATGGGCAGACTTGGGATCTTGTTATCTCTTAGGATGAATATGCATATAATGATAGTGTGAATAGGACCACAGGAAGAAGTCCTTTTGAGATAGTCTATGGAAGACACCCCAGGGGAGTATGTGAGTTGAGAGACTTAGGTTCCATGGAGTTGAAGAGTGGACAAGCTGAAGATTTCACTCAAACCATCAAGGAGGTTCAAGAGCAAGTGAAGAAAACCATTGTGGAATCTACCCAAAAACTCAAGGCCAAAGTAGATGAAAAGAGGAAAGATGTATAGTTTCAGATTGGGGACTATGTTATGGTCCATCTTAGCAAAGCAAGAATTTAGAAGGGCATGTCTACTAAGCTATAGATGAGGAGAGTAGGCCCATGCAATATTTTAGCCAAATATGGAGAGAATGCCTACAAGGTGGACTTACCTTCAGATTTAGCCATGTCACCGATGTTCAATGTTGCAGACCTGATCAGATTTAAAGGAGACATCAGTCAGCAAGGTACAACTCCACCAAAGGTACTACAAGATGTGGACACTAATATCATGCCCAAGAAGGAACTAGCCCAAGCAGAGAAGATCCTAGAATCCCAGGTGATGAAAACCACCAAACGTCAAGTCTACATGGAGCATCTAATCAAATGGAAAGGACAACCAGAATCTGAAGCTACATGGATAGAGGAAGGGCAGTTCACAAAGTTTGGTATTGATCTAGCTCTCCTAGACCCCAAAGTGCCTTAGTTTGTGCTGAGGGGGAGTATGGTGCAGGAGCACCTCTATGAGGGCTCTCACCTTTAAATTTTGGTGTGTCTTACTTTTGGTTTGAATTATGTAATTAAATAAGGGCCACAAGGTGTTTGGCTCATTTGTTTTTGTTGTGTCTAGGCATAGACTATGTCCTAGAAGCTCAGTTTCTAATCTTTCTAGTCTGATTATCTGCATACTATCCAAGGAATGCAATGCACTTGGAGTGTGTGGATTGGGGTTGATAATCCTAGGTTTTTGTTTGTTTATAAGCACAAGTGTGCTTTAGAAGTGTTTTGTATGAGAAAGCAAGAGTTCCTCCAGGAGGAAGCCAGAGTTCCTGTAGCAACTAAAAGTTGCAAGTCTTATATGACTAAAAGGATATAAGCCCTAAAACCTATGCACACACTTGGGAAAAATTATATTTAATGTTTGGAAAACCCTAATCCCGAGGTTGGATGTCAGTTTGTACGACTATAGTAAGCCATGAAGGAAAAAACACAGTTTGGAGCATGAAATTGCTAGTTTTCACTTTGTTTTGCTGTAAATACTGAAAACTTCTTGGATTTTCTATGTGTTACTTTGTTACTAGTTTTAGTTCTTTTTTTTTTATGCATTAGAATAGTTTCTTTAAGCTTTTATTGTGCTGGTTTTGTATATATTCTTCTGTAACCAGCTTGCTGCCAGTTTGGAGTGAGTTGTGTAAATGGGCATGTATATTTAGTTTCCACCATGGCCAAGCCATGAAACTATGGAATCATAAATTAAAGACCCATACCTATAACATAATGCAAGAAGGGCCCTAGAGAAAGTGGATAAGCTACAGTTTGAGGAGGCCCTAGGCGAGCTAGAGCAAAGCCCGGGTAGGAGCAGTCAGCAAAGAAATGCATGCCAAGAGTGCAGGACAGGGTTTCAAGACCTATCCTCTTAACAAGTTGTATAGGGGTTTTATAAGGTCTTATATTGTGAAGGAGGGGGTCGAAGGAGTTGTGGAAGGTTGCTATCGCACTTGATCTTTGCACTGCCAGTTCAAGAAACCAAATAGTCCTAGAAACCTTATAAATTGGTACAGGCATAGAACGGTCTCTTGGGCACTTGAGACCCTAAAAATATATTAGAGGGGGTCAATATAAGCATATTTTTTTCAAACCAAGAATTTTTAAACTCTCAGAAAAGGGTATCAAATTGCAAATTAAATCGGGTGGAGGGCTAGTTAAGCCTAGTCTAGTAACCTTAGTTTCCAAAGGAACTATCAAATCGGGTGTTTTCCAAACCTTCTCAATGCCATGGATAGGTGAAAACAGCCATAAAAAGTCCCTAGAACCCAAAAGAACTCTTTTTTTGGATGTGGAGTAGGTCAAGAAGCAAAAATACCCTTTTTGAGCCATAATGTGGGTTAGCAACAGGAAGCAAGGAATGACATGGAGATAGTTGGACTTGTTTAACTCAGTGGGATAGCTAGGTAGATTAGGGGGTTCTTGAATACATCAGATAGCCTATAGATCATCCATATGTGTCAGAGTACACTAGAGGCCTTAGACAAGGTTCAGAGCATAAACTAGCTAGTCTATCCTAGCTTGTCCCATCACTATAGAAACTTGGCATGGGAAACCAGCTTGTTCTGCATCTTGAAAAATAACTAAAAATGTGAACCAATCAACTGTTATCTACAAAACAACTTGTTAAATTTCAAGCAATATCAATATGAAACATATTCTGAAAAAGGTTTCTCAGTTTGGAAACATATTAAGTCCCTTTCATTCAGATTCATGACTAATCAAAATGAAAACATACGCCATAATAGACATTAGAAGCGAAAGGTTTCATGTTTCAAAAAACACATCCCTTTAACACTACCTTATAGTGAGTGCTGTTTACATTTTTCTTATTACATTTATTATTTCAGATTGATATGTAGATAGAAATAGATTGCTGATGTATGTAATTTATTTCTCTTGCATTGCTTAGATCCGTTGGGATCTAACCATTGTTCTTTTTCTTTTTTCAGATGATGCTTGTCCTAAGGACCTGAATGCTGATGGAGACATGGGAGCAACCTAGATGTAGATGAGGACTTGACAGAAACTAGCAAAACCAATTTGCAAACACGAGGCAATGCATGGGACCCCTATTCCATACCTCAGTTTTCTATTTTTAATTTGCAATGTACTCTGTTTATTAAAACATGAAATATGAATCAAAGGACATTTGTACTACATTCTTATGAATGTACAATGTAATGATCAATGATGAATTTTGAATTTGTAATAGCTTGATCAATACTTAGAGTACATTTATGAAAATTGAAAATGAAGGTAATAGGTGAATGCAAACCATCAAAACCCTATAAGGTAGTGTTAGATAGACAACTGAAATATGCAAATTTCTCTACTAGTGCCTATTATGTTGTATGTTTTTATTTTGGGTAACAGTTACCAATTTTCACTCAGGCTCAATTTGGTAGAGTCATCATGCTTTCAAGAAAAAAAGGTGCATTCTGATTATTCCTACATTTTGTGCTTTTCTAATAAATGCAATAACTTTGAAATGAAAATTAAATTATTAGATTTAATGAAGAAGAGAAAATGACATAAAAGTAACATTCTACAAATCTTCTCTGAAAATGTAATTTGTATTCATCAAAGTATTGTATTTTTTCTCCACACAAGCCATGAAACTAGCTAAAACATAATTCATTGAATTTTCAATCTAAAAATCATATATGAATATGTGTACATAAAAAGAAAAGCAAAGAAGAAAGGTAGAGGCAAGTAATTTCCTAAATGACTGGTGGGAGTGGAAAGAAATCTTCGGTATGTTCAACCTCAAGCCTTTGAATCTTTTATCTTTTGATTCCTTGTTCCTCATTGTCTAGAACCTAAAAAAAAAAGAGATGCAATGAGTTAGAACATTTTGTTCCAAGCGATGATTGTACCCTACTCTACCAATTTTCCCACATAGACATATATCACTACCAAATTGAAAGAGAAATGTTTTATTCCTAACTAGTTTGCTTGATGTATAATAACATGTGTCTGTCAGTGGCATGAAGATGTAAATGTGGCTCCCACGAGGTTGATCCTAGCATGTTATTGAGAGACATATATAGAATAGTTACCATAGTATAAAACATAATATAATGACAACTAATCAGTTATATGATCATTCTCAAAGTTGTTGAAATCTCATAAAAAAAATTCAAAAAATGTAATAGAGAAATAATAATCTGACATTAATAAAGCATGAAAGACACAATAATAGTGTCATCATCAAAAGTGAGTGTGATTATATTAGATCTAGGTATAGGAAAAGTGACCTAAAGCATAGGACTTACAAAAATAGTTGTAGAACAACCTCTTTGGAAAGGTTATCACGATGAAGAGAGACATGAATGCATAGAATGTATTAAAGGATAATGGGCTCATTCATAGAGAATTGTTACCAAAATATGAGCTAATAATGTCAAATGTGAAAAACATGATGTTGTAGTAACTATAATGAGGACACTTATCATTTTTCCACTAAATTCAGTGTAAGGAGCACTATGACTTCTACAGGAGTAGTAGGGGGTAAAAAAAGTGATATGTTAAGAGAAAATGATACAACCATATCCATTCTCAGCTTATGATGTAATAGTCAAAGGACTAAGACAACTACAAGAGATACATATAAATATGATCTACAAAGAATAGTAAAGAAATGATCATGTAGAAACCATAGGAAAATGATCAAAGCATGGTTCAGAAATGACAGTGGATCATTAGTAATACAGGTCAAAAAAGTAATCAAGGTCCTTTATATATATATCAGTTGAGTAGAAACATAGAGTTATTTCTTCATAGGAATGTCACAGTAGTTGATCTTCCATGAAACCCTCTTTTTAGATGCAAATGTCACAGTGTTGTTTCAAGAGTTTAGATTTTTTAAAAAGAATGTTATCCTATTAATAACAATTGACCATTGTGGGTATATCAATTACAAGTACAGATAACTTATATATAT